>CM076575.1:1223500591-1223960495 GCA_034641835.2 Pinus albicaulis | reverse complement strand
TAGAATTTCTTTCGATTGTCTCTACTCTGTCTCCCAATCTTTCCATACCTTTAATGTCAATTATTCTAATGGACACAATGATATTATAAAATGACATTAACTTAAGACATAAGATAGAAAGACTTATTGAACTGCATTCTAACACATGAATCCTGCAAAAAGTCCTGAGCTTCAAATTGTCATCCAACAAGCCACAAATATATTTCTCCAAAACACTTTTATTCCAAAAACATCAATGTCACAGCGAAGTAGTAGAATCCACCCTCAATACTTTATTCGAGGGTTTATTTATACAAAAAAAATGATTTAAAATATCTCACACTAACCTAGGAAATAATCTAGGATGACTAATGAATAAGTTACAATAAAAAAGGAGACAGATGGTCTCGTAGATAGGACAAAAAGTAACTGCTGGTGTGTTGTTTCCTCCCTTTGTGGATGTGCTGGAGGCAGGTCCTACAAAAGGGCTCGATGCTGTCCTTTTGAGTAATTCTTTTTTTGACTGCTTTGCTTGTCTGATACTTTTTATTTCTACTGATACACTTTCAACTGCCAAACTGATACTCTTTAACCTTTAATCATCTATTTATCCTTTACACAATAGTAAAAGGCAAAATTTTCTATCTGAAGATGAATTTTACAAAATTTCCAATAGGTCTTCCCACCATTTGTCTTCTGCTATTACGGTTCTTTTGAGTTTTCTTAATGTTTCATCGGCCTCTGTGTATCTGAAAAAATTGGGCCGATGTGGGAACAAATACCTTATTTCATGCTCAAGATGAAACAAATTCTTTAACCTGTTGTAGATATTCCTCCCTGTAGGCAATGTTGATTCTGATGAGCTGGTAGAGGAACATGTGACGTTGTGAGCATGTATGTCTAATTTGTTGACATAAGTTTCCAATTCCATTATTTTTTCTTCTGAAAGCATCGGACTGGGCAACCCGCTGGCTAATAAAACATTAAACCTTTCTTTAAATGCACTGACCTCTTGCTGTATATCTAAGCATTTTCTTTCCAGATTTTGCATAAAAGTTCTCTTGGTAAAAACCCTTTTTATTTCTAAAATAGTACCTGTCCTGTCCTCAATTCCAAGCTTTGCAAGCTGCTGCTTGGTCTGGGTGTTCAAAAACTGTATAAGTTGATTTGCTTGCTCAGGTCTATCCCTTAATTCTTCTCTTGTTTTGTCAATTTCTTCCTGAGCTACTTTGACCAAGTCATTTTGTTCAAAGATTATTTGAACAAAGGACCAAATACTCTTTATTGAATCAATAATATTATTCCAAATAATTTCATTTATTTCTCTTAAAGGCTTTTCCTATGAGAGATCTTTTTCTAAAGCCTTAACCAATTTTTCCAGCCTCTTAATTTCCCTTGTATTATCAGCAACAGTCTTTTTTGACATATCATATTTTTGTTCCAAATTCACCAGCTGTAATTTTGTAGATTGAAGTTCTGTGACTCTGAGTTTTAAACTTTCCATTTGTTTTTCTAATTCATCAGAACTTAAATTGGAAGTATTTACCTGTGATGGAACTGTTTGTTGATCTGCTGCTGTTGTACCTGTAGTTGTAGTAGCCCCTGTGGTGGATGCCTGCATGATAGCTTCCTTTTCTTTTAATGCCTGCTCTAGTTCTTTCTCGGTTTCACTTAGTTGCTCAGTCATTTTCAGGAGCAACTCCATCATTTCTTCTTGTGAATTTTCCTTCAAAACTTCTTGAGTTTGGGGATGCCTTGAGGCTGGCAATTTCAATTGCTTTCTCAGTGCAGCAATATCATCATCCTTCTTTTTAATCAGTGCCTCAATGCTTTTTATATCTTTGGGATTATGACCCAAACTGATGATTATTTCTTCCAGAGATTTTATTCTGTTATCCTTCGCCTGAGAAGAAGCTTTTTCAATTTGCAACTGGGTATTTGTATTATTTAAAGAATCTTGCAATCTATGGGCTGCCATTGCTTTATCAGTAAGGGTAGAATATATCATTTCCCCAGTTTTTTTATGTAATTCTATCTGGTCCAATGGATGAATGTCTTTTGCTAGGACCTCAAAATTGGTCCTAATGTAATCAGATGCTGTCTTGGGTTTTGGCACTTTGGATTTGAAATGGCTCATCATCATTTTCCCTTGCTGAATGTCAAAAGCTGACATTAATATTTCTTGATTGTGTGGAGCCATTCTAAGATACTGATCATATATCTGCATCCTCAATGGGTCATTCCTTGCTTTTATATTAATGAAAGTCTTCTTTATATCACCTGCATCTGTCTTTGGCTATTTAAAGTAAGACACTTTAGTGCTCAACTGTTTTTGTAATTCATTTCCTTTATGACCTGTGTGTGTTTCACTAACTGAACCAGTTAGTTGACTATCCTCTCTTTCATCATCAATGATTTCATCTATAGATTCCACTTCTGGAAGTGGATTCAGTTTCTGCCTTTTAGCTTGATGTTGTTGTGAGGATTCTTTGGGAGGAGTGGGATTCTGTCATAATGAAAGTTTCAATGACTTGTACTTCAGGTTCTTTTCCTTTGCCTTTAGACTCAACTGCAATTGATGGACTATTTTCTTGTAATCCCTGTTGAAGATTTCCTGCTGAAGAAGTGCCAATATGAGGTACCTGCACTTGCCCAAAAGATTCTAGGTCAAATTTTTTCTCAAGATCTTTCATAATTTTGTTCATATTGAATTCTTCACTATCCTGTTCAATTAATGTTCCTTCCATCCACTCATCTTGATTAGCATACTGTTCTATTTCTAGAATTTTGTGGTGAAAGTAGGGTGCTGATTTGTTCTTCATTCTTTTGTCACAAATAAAACTGAATGGATCATAGGGAATCCAACGGAAACTCTTTTGTAACTTGAAATGGTTTTGCAATATATTTTCTGCTTCTTGTTCAACATCCCTAGAATTGCATATAAAGGGACCTAACTGACTTTTGATTCTGAGTTGGGCTTTCTTCTTAGCATTACAAAAATGAATAACATCATAATTATTCATTTGCCTGAAATACTCTAAGGAAAAAAGTCTCATAGGCACATATTTAGGCAGCTTGAATGGACAAAGTTCACATCCATATATTCTGATTTCTGAATAATTTTGGTACAAATACCAGTCTCCAACTTTGTATGTCCTTGAAAGCTGTAAATTTTTCTTAATCTCATTGCTGAGCCTTGGAGGAGCAACTCCTGTCAACAAGGTAGTTACAGGATGTATGAAAAGATCAATGAACTCAGCATAAGAATAGGGAGAATTATAGGAACTGTGAGTTATGGCAGACCAAAATATAACAGATCTAGGGTTTCCCTTGGCATCAAGCTTTTGAACAAGAAAATGGAACTTCTCTGATTGATAATAGATGATGAGATGGTAAATGACTGAGGAATACTTAAACACTTTCTCATTATCTAACCTCATGAACTGGTCATGGATTTTATTTGCAATGAAAGATGCAAAGTCATATTTCACAGCAGGTGGCTGTCCAGGAGTGAAGATGGATAATAATACTAGGGTTAATTCATCAACATACTCACTAGTATTAAAACCCAGTACAAAGGATATCATATTCAGGATGAGCTTGCCTAAATTAGTAAAATAAGCAAAACCATAGGGAGGAGGGCCCTTAGGTTGATGTTCAAGTAACATAAAGGTTTGGCAAATGCATTTCAATTTTTCTTGGGACAATTGGGTAGACTTTTCAAGTAGTTCTTCCATGGACAAGGGAGTAAGGTTTTCATCAGGTTCAAAATGGAGCATTGTATTGATAGCTTGAGGAGTAATGGGGAAAAGGATACTCTGGTCCGGGGATAACACTGCTCTTTGAGTTGGATCATAATTGGAATGACAGTAGTGGATAATTTTTGGGAAAATACGGACTGAGGGGATGAGATATCTTGGGAAATTGGATTCCCATAACCCAATGACATCCAAACCTTTCGAATAATCATCTCTGCAACGACAATAACTTCGAAGGGGATTTTCATCGAACACTAAGTCTTTAATTTGAAAGTCTTTATCCACTAATGGCAAGTATTCCAATTCTCTGTGAGGGGCGTTTAATGGGGCTACACTCAGGGCTACCGGAAATTCCATTTTGGTTCTTGTGTATTCAAAGTGGAAATTTCGGGGGTTTTTCACAGAACGGGCGCAATTTCAGTTTTGGAATTTTGATTTTAGTTGAAGGAACTAAAACAGACCAATATTAACCTTTTCTTCAGATTATGGCGTGAATTTAACACTGGAATGCGGATTTTTCAAAGAGTTCCAGCAAGAAATCGGATAAATACCTGTTTTATGGAAAATGTCGAGATTTACAGGAACTGGTTAATGGCGGATGAATGCTCGGGCACTGGTATAGCAATGGAGTTCAGCAATCTTGGTCGACAGCAGTTTAACAGCGGAATTTTCAAATTTTCAGTGGAGGGCGCAGTCACTTTCACCAGAAAAAATGATAAAAAATACATGGAGTTTTGTTTTATTTACAAATTCAACGGGTTTTTTATTATTTATGGGAGTGACGTCATCAGGGTACGGGAGGATACGTCACCAGGATCGGGTGGTAAGCGGTAATTTCCACACCGCTTTCAGGAGCAGGCGGTTTTCCACGAGGAGGCAGCGAAGCGATTCAATGGTCGACACGTAGCCATCGCACTGTTTCGAAACCACCACGATTTCGCGAGTTAATTATCGAACGGGAGACAGTCAGCGGAATGAACGATCGCCGTTGATTTTCGATGGAATGATCCAACGGACGACGGGACGGGGAGATGGCATGGGAGTTAATGCACGGGCCCGACACGATTTATTTACGAGTTAATCATTCCGGGGAGCTTTCGATTGGCGGAGGGGTAAGATTATTAACTAATCCAGTTGATTAATTAATTTCTTTGGTTTATGGAAAGGTCGGGGTTACATACGGACTTGGGTTTTTATTTATGTTTTTTCGTTTTAAACATATAATATATGTTTAAACTTTGTTTTTCGTATATTTTATATTATATGGTAATAAATTAATGAAATTTATTGACCATAGGGGCGGGGATAGTATATATAGGTATATTTTAGCCAAAGGGTTTTTATTGTGGGATTTTTTATTTAATAAAGGGGATTAAATAAAATTTGGCCAAAACTTAGAATAAATGGGTTTTTGGGTTATTATTATAAAAGGGAATTATAGATAATAGGATAAGGTATTTCAATAAGGATTTAATAAATAAATCAGATGTTAATATGACAAAGGGACAAGGAAAACTCAAAATACTTTACACAACTAAGAAAGTGAAGATTTCTGAAGCAAATTGCATTATATCAACTTCAACACTTAGATTTAGAATAGCAAGTAATTTTGAGGGATTTTTATGAAATATAGCATGATTTTCCTAAGTAAAATAGAATTTTACTTAGGAAAAGATTAAAAGTGAATGAGTATAATGATAAATAACTTCAAGTACTTAGGTCTTTTTGATCATTAGGCCGAGGGTCCGGTCCCTCCAAAAGTCAAGGAAATGCCTTGAGCCCCTTTAATCTTCAAATTCCTTAGCACTTTGGGGGAAATTAGTAAAATTGTTAGGGAAAAAGTGAGAGGGGAAGTTAATAATTTGGACTTTGCCTTCTGTGAAAAACTTCCAATGTATTTTCTACTTCAGTACTTGTGATGAAAGTAAAGGATTAAATACATTTAGCACCATCATTCATCATATGAAACTTTGCAACACCATCTACCTACTCTATCTACTTTACAGTACCACTTTCTCTTCTTTATTAGGGTGCACTTAGACTGGCAAACCCTTATCAATCTTCTTTTTCTTTTACATGGCAAATCTATCTAAGTCTACACTCATTACATCTAAGGGCTCAGATTAAACTGTTGAGCACCTTTTATTAACTCTACCTATCTACTTATCTGCCAAGATTAAACTGTTTGGTCAGATATTTATTCTCTATTCTACAACATGAAATTGAAAAATGAATGAGTCAAGTTTATACAGTTTGACTCTTCATAAATTGTGGCAAAGTTTAACAAGCTGCACACAATTACTTATTTACAAAAATGAAATAGTAGTGGCATTTGGATTTGCACACTTTCCTTGGTCTATTTTTGTTTGGGGTTCATTTCTTTCACTTTTTTGACCATTTTATTTTTCTTACCCTTTGATTTTTCTTTTAGGGTATACCCTCTTTACATTTTTTAAAATTTTTTGATTTTTTGGTTTTTCAAAAATATGGAACACCTTTGCACAAGAAAAATGTTTGATCATATTGCATAGTTCAATCAAGACAATCATGAAAAATGACACCTATTGGTATAGGAGTCTCACAGTGGCTCCACTTGGGGATGGCTTTTCCTGGTGAAAAGTCAAGAACAGCAGGTCAGATGCCTCAACATGTTTTCAAACTGAACCATGTAATCTCCTTCTTCTGGTAGCTTTATTGTATATATGATAGTGAAACTTTTGAAGCTTAGGGCCTTCACTTCGGGCTTCAACTCCAAGAAGTCACCATCCAATCAAAACTGATGCATTAGAAAAGGATATATTATGTACAAGTTAGAAAAAATCAGAACATCCTAGTAAATAGGATCAAAATAGTGCTTTAGCATTCGACCATTGACTGGTCCTTCCTCAGCTTCTGAATTGTCCAAATTCTTCAAAAAGTATGTGTTGTTCCCCTGTAAGGCATGAATGATGTAAGGCCCTTTCCATAAGAAATCAAATTTCCCATGTTTCCCTTTATCTTCCCTCCTAGAATCCCATCTTAGGACTTTGTCTCCTAGTTGAAAATCTTCTGCTTTAGTTCTTTTGTCAAACATTTTCTTTAAATTTTCCTGCAAGACTTGGGATCGTTGATACACTTCTTCTCTGGTTTGTTGCAAGTGAATTGTTTGGTTAATTCTTCTCTGAATATCATTTGGTTCCACTTGAGCCTCCTGAAGTAACTTCATAACAGGAATTCCTAAAGATGATGGGAATCTTGCCTCAATGCCATAAACTAATTCATATGGATTGGTCCCAATTGATTTCTTAGTTGTAAGTCTGTCTGCCCACAATGCATTGGTCAGTTTCTTATGCCAGTTCTTTTTATTTTCTTCCAATAATTTTTTGATGATATTAATAAGGCTTTTATTGGAAGATTCTGCCAGTCCATTACTCTGGGGGTAATAAGCTGTTGAATGGCCTAAAGTGATGTGATATTTATTGCAGAAACTAATCATTTTCTTAGATTTAAATGCAGCAGCATTATCTGTTATAATTTTCTCTGGACAGCCAAATCTTGAAAGTATATTGGTTTCTAAAAACCCTATAATTACAGAATCATTGGCTTGTCTGCATGGGATAGCTTCAATCCATTTAGTAAAGTAATCTGTGGTAGTAAGAATCCATCTGTGTTGCCCAGAAGAAGGGGGATGGATTTCTCCAATAAAATCCAATCCCCATTGTTGAAAGGGTCTCTCTGTGGAAATTGGTTTTAATGGTAAAGGTAACAAATTTCTTTTGCCCTCAAAGATCTGACACTTATGACAAGAAGTTACAAATTTCTTAACATCTGAAAACAAGGTTGGCGAGTAAAAACCAGCCCTTAAGATTTTATCTGCAGTTGATTTCCAGTAGAGGTGTCCACCACAATCTCCTGCATGAAATTCATTAAGAACCTTGTCAGTGTCATCTTTCAATAAACAATTCAATAGGATTCCATCATGATTCTTCCAAAAAAGAGCACTATCTAAAATAAAATATTTTAAAGATGTCATTTTCAAAAATCTTTGTTTCATTCTGGACAACCCTGGAGGAGCTTGCAGGTTTAACAAAACATAAATGATATCAGTGTACCAGGGTGAGTATAAGAAGGTTTGACTGATCTGTGTAGTCGCCATCTCCTGTTTGTCATCCAGTTCGTTAATATCCAGGGCTTGGAAATTAGTTTCAGTCATGAGTTGAGCCAAACCTTGACCTTTTATGAGTTTTGTTGGTTTAATCTCAATATCATATTCTAATATGGTAGCTATCCACTTACCTCTTTTGCCTTCAATACCATCTTGAGTCAAGATGTCTTTAACGACAACATTAGGTACATAAGCTATCACATGAGAATATAATATATAAACTCTGAAATCTTTAATTTCTTTCACAAGTGCAAAAACCTGTTTCTCCATGATATTGTATTTCAAAGATGCATCTCTAAGTGCTTTACTGAAAAAGGCAATTGGTTTTTCACATCCCTGATCATCCTTTTGTAGTAAAACAACTGCAATTGTATGTTCAGAAGCAAATGAAAAAATAATGAAATCTCTATCAAATTTTGGACTGGTAAGAACTGGTGTTCTGGTTAAAGCCATTTTGATTTCTTCAAACGATTGCTTGGCTTCTACAGTCCAGTCAATTCTTGAATCTTTTTTAAGCATGTTAGTAAGCAATATAAGTAATTCAGCTAAATTGGAAATAAATATTCTCAAGAAATTGATCTTTCCTATGAAAGCTTGAAGTTCTTTTATGTTTCTGGGATGAGGTATCTGCAAAATTGCTTGTATTCTTTCAGGGTCAATTCTTATGCCATCTTTAGAAATAATGTGACCTAGGAGCTTTCCTTCTTCCAAACCAAACAATGACTTTTTAGGATTTAAAGAAATACCATATTTTCTGCACTTTATAAACACTTGCCTTAGATGATCTAAATGTTGCTGATCTGTTTTGGAAAAAACTGTTAAATCATCTAGATAAATTACCAGAAAATCATGTATTTCTTTAGCAAAAGAAATGTCCATTGCTCTTTGAAATGTAGCTCCTGCATTCTTGAGTCCAAATGGCATCTTGACATATTTAAAAGTACCCCATGGTGTTGTAAATGTTGTTTTGTCTTGATCATCAGGATGAACCAGAATCTGGTTATACCCTGAAAATCCATCCAGAAGATATATCCTTGAAGATCCCACTACCCTTTGTAGGATATGGTCCATTTTAGGCAAAGGATAGTTATCTTTTAAAGAAACTTTGTTCAAATTTCTCAAATCGACACACAGTCTAATCTCTCCAGTCTTTTTTCTTGTTGGTACTAAATTAGAAACCCATTCAGAGAACCTAATAGGAGCTATAATTCCTGCTTCATACATTCTTTTAATTTCCTTTTCAATTGAAGGTAATAAAACAGGATTGATCCTTCTAAGTTTCTATTTAAAAGGTTTCTGATATGGTTTCAAAGGTATTGTATGTTGAATTATTGATGTATCATATGATTTAAGATCTTCATAACTCCAAGGAAAAACGTCCTGGAATTATTTTAAGAGTTCAACATATTTAACCTTTTGATCTTCTGGCAGAGATTTGGATAACTTAACCATTTTGGGATTTTCTGGTGTTCCTAAATTGCACTCTTCAATGTCAGCTTTTATAGGTTCCATTTTGGGTTTAAAGGGAATGTCATTTGAGTCAAAAAGATCTTCCAAAGGAGTTAATCCTTTGGGTAAATGATTATCTTTCAGATTAATGATTTCAGTTTCATCTTCTATGATCTCATCGAATTCCATTTGTTTCAAATCTTGCATATCTTTTTCAGTGAATTTGGTTGGGTGAAGCATATGAATTGCAGTCTCTTCTGAAATATTCGTTTCTTGTTCATCTACTTGATCAGATTCATTGGTTGTTATGTCTTCATCTATATTACTGTTAGAAAACTCATTTTCTAGTGTCAAAAAACTATTGATCTGATTATTATTTACAAATACTTGCCAATTCACTAGATTGTCCAGTATAGCAGGTCTATGTCTAATCTCAGCTGTGAACTGATGATTAGGTCCAAAAGGCAATTTACATGTGCTAGCGAACATTGCAAGACTGTGAGCATGCAAATTTTGTTTCCTAGGAATCTTGGCAAGTTGAGCTTGTAGAAAGGTGTTGAGAATTTCCACAACTGTTTCTCTGTATTGTTTCAATCTGGGATCTTTGGTTGAACATTCACCATTAATCTGTTGGATAATTAATTCAGAGTCTCCTATGATTGATACCCTAATTGCTCCTAACTTTTTGACATGTTTAAGCCCTAGCAAAAGGGCTTCGTACTCAGCCATGTTGTTAGTGCATTTAAAATTCAATCTATAAGAATGACCTCCAGCATGATCATTTTCAACATTATGTAACCAAATTCCAGCCCCTGCTCCTAACTTGTTTACTGAGCCATCAAATTCTAAATGCCACAGAATTTCATGTTCATAATCTTCATCAACTGTTTTAACATGTTTCTTAACAGGAGCTAGTTTTTTAGTTCTTCCTAGTATCTCTTGATTTTCTGGTGTTTCTTTGTCTTCAGAAATTTCTTTGATCTGAATAGTGGATTTATTTGTAGTTTCTGTTTCAGGTGCTTCTAGCTCAGTAGGAAGGTCCATTTCAGCATTATAAAGGATGAAGGATTCCATATCAGAATGTACTGAATAGACAGGGAAGTTTTCAGGCTTCTCATGGCTACTGACTAAATATTTCATCAAGGTCTCTCTATATAATCTTTTAGGTTGACCAAATACTGAAATAGTGGCATATGACATGTCTAATTGAATAGATCCTCCAAGTTTAGCACCCCAGGATCTAGACAACAACATACCATATTTAGGAGGAATATCAGCCACTACTATATCAATCAAAATAGACTTTGCAGGGTATTGCACCAAAGTAACACACAAGTCTTTAATCAAACCTAAACATCTTACCTGACTAGAATCAAAAGAAAACAAATCTTTATACGGTATGGTAATGTCTAGATTTAATCTTTCCATCACAGCTTTTGGCATCAAATTATGGGATGCTCCAGAATCAAGCATAGCATTATGGAGTATTTTGTCATGAACGTTCAAGCTCACATAAAATGGAGGAGTTCTTCCACTTTCTGGTTTGCCATTTACCTCGGGGCCAAAAAGGAGTTTGGGTTGATCATCAAGAATATTCACTGAATCATCCATTCCAGTAATGTTAATGTTAAGGGATTTGCTGATTTGACTTCTATAGACATCATGTTTAGCCAATTCTGATAAAGGAACAACTATCTTTAGTTTTCCTATTTCAGCCTCTAGATTGAAAGGTTTTTCTGTTTGAGCTTTAGTGTTTTGCACAGTTGGGTTTTCTCTATTTTTTGGGTCTTCAACGTTTTTCTCTTTTTCATGAGTGAAATTTTGATTTGAAGGTGTTTCTGAACTAACTTCTACTGTTTCTTCTACATTTCCTACAGGAGGAAAAGTATTAGATTGTTGTTTATTGTTTGGTTGGTTGTCAGACACATCTTCAATTATTGGGTTTGAAGGGTTAGGAGTTGTCCTAGACAGAATTTGTACAGGGGGAATGTTTTGTACAGGAGGGATGTTAACTTTACCTTTGACATTTTGTTTTGTAGTTTTCTGTTTGCTATTCTCTGGCACATCAATCCGTCTGCTTCTCAAATTGTACTGTTTATGAACCTCATAAATTGCTGTGTCATAGCCTTCCTTAAAATCAAAAGTCTCACCTGAATGAGTTTGGAATGTTTCAAGGATGTGATTCTCTTGATTATCCTGAGATAGGAAAACTTCCGGTTCATTTTTGTCCTCAGTTACATTGTTTATTTCCACATCCTCTGTAGGTTCTTCAGAAGTTGAACCTTCAACAAAATTTTCTTGGAAAGGTGGCCTGATATTTTGGTCAGGGACATTCTTTCTAATATTTTGGTTCTGATTTCTTCTAAAGTTTGGGTTTCTCACAACATTTTGATTATCACCAGTAGACTTTCTTTCGATTGTCTCCACTCTGTCTCCTAATATTTCCATACCTTTAATGATTGCATCCAGCTTTCTTTCAAAAGCTGAAGGTTCTTCATTCATAGGCATTCTTCTTTCTGCCCTAGCTCTGGCTCGTTTTTCTATAAGGTTTGCTTCCACACTAACCACTATGCTTTGCATTTCCTTCAGGGGTTTGGGGGCTCTTTCCGCGAGTGAGCGAGGCTATGTCGCAGCTACACCATCCTAGAATTTAACCAATGCACCAATACCGAATCAAGAGGCAGTCCGCAGGTTCCGGAACAACGTTATGCGTTTCATTGGACCCGTCGGTGTAATCTTGGTATTGTTTCACTAGGTTTTCTCCTTAATTTTTTTTCAAATTTCGATGCCATTCGAAGAGGCCTTTCTTGGCTTTTTCTCCTTACGTAATTAGTTCGAAAAAGAGACCTATACAAAGTCATAAACTGTAAACATTGCTTAAGTAAGCACCCTAAAACCATGTCTCAATCTCTCAAAGAAGACCGAATAAAAATTTTTGCCCCAAGTATCATCGTTTCGACCCCCTCTACAGAATTCAAAGTAATCAGTCATTCTTTTGGTGTGTTGTTGAGCCGTGTAAGTACCTGATCCATCAAAAGGTGTGATCTTACTCTGGTAGTCCTGAGGTAAAGCTGGAGGGTTGGCTGGTAACTGTAGAGGGGCATATCGATTAGCCATTGGAAGATAAAGTGAGGTAATAGGAGTTGATGGTCTAGCAGGAGGAGATGGAGGAGTAGAAGGGATAACAGGTGTTTGAAAAGTTTGAGAAAAAGTGACTGAACTTAGGGATGCTTCAGTAATCACAGAAATGTTTGAACTTTCTTCAAAGGTTTGTTCAGACTGAATAGAGTTATGCAATTCTCTATCAAGATGATGTGAAACAAATCTGTATTGCAAATCTTCAAAGAGCAATGGATCCGGGAATCAATCTTGATAATTCAGCTTTCAAAAATTAAAGATGAAACAAATCGTTTTATCAAAAGGAATTTCATCAACATATATAATTCTACCAAGGTGATGTGCATCTAGAAAGAGGTCCTGAACTTCCGCAACTTTCTTGACTTCCTCTTTCCATTTTCTTGACTTCCTTGTCTTCTAAGAATCTCAGGAATCGTATTTGGATTTTCAAATATCCATAGGATTAGCCGGATTTGAGAAATACGGTCTCTCCCTTTCAAGCCGCTTTTCCTCTTGTTTATATGTTTTTGGATTTTTGGTTTTAATTGAAATGAAAATACAACTTCTACAAATTCTTCAAGAAATAACGATTTGTGATTAAAATTTTCTCAAAGATTTATTAAACTAGAGAGTCTGATTAAACATTTGAAACTAAGCTTCAGTGTATAAGCTAAATCAGAGATAGACTGAAACAGCTTTTATTTACTTTTGCAATTGCAGAGCAAAAGAAATTTCAAAGGCTACCTGGCTGATCTTCAGACTCTGTCTATAGCTTATAAGTGAACAATATTAACAATTAAAATGATTCAGATCCCCAGTATGGTCGCCACTATGTTATCACTCAGGTTTTCCTTGAAGTTGTGGAAAAGGAAAGTATACCCGAGGTAACCACAAACCAACCTTCAGATGCAGAATCTAGCCAATCTGCATCCAGAGAGGGCTCTCTCTTTATAATTTATCTTTGTTCTTAGAAAGTTTTAGGCTAGTTATAAGTCCAAGAGTTTTGATTTTGCTTGAATGGTGGAATCCGCCAACTAAGGGCAAGGTTGAAGATTTTCAGGCCATTGGGTTATGGAGTCAAAGGATGGCTTTACTGAATTAATATTCTACACACAAGATGGCTTTGCAGGGCAAGATAGCCAAACATATAACAATTTTAGAATTTAAAGTGAATGGAATGAATTTTTGAAGGGATGAAAGGCAGTTAAGAATATTTCAACATGTTAAAAAAAAAGAAATGGAATGATTACAAATAAAGAGCAGTGAAGAATTCTTTACTATAGTAATCAAAATGTTTAAATTAGCGAAGCAAGAGCATTTAAGAATTGCATATTATAACCACCTAGAGGAAAACATTTAATAATCACAAATCGAATATGTAGTGGCAAACAAGTAAATTCATCTTATTCTTTTATGCTCAATTATTCGTAAATGGAGTACAATGATAATATAAACACATAAAACTTAAAACATAGGATAGAAAGACTTATTGAACTGCAGTCCGACACATGAATCCTGCAAAAAGTCCTGAGCTTCAAATTGTCATCCAGCAAGCCACAAAGAAAGTTCTCCAAAGCACTTTTATTCCAAAAAGATCAATGTTACAGCAAAGTAGTAAAATCCACCCTCAATACTTTCTTTGAGGGTTTATTTATAAAAAAAAAATGATTGAAAATATCTCACACTAACCTAGCAAATAATCTAGGGTGACTAATGAATAAGTTACAATAAAAAGGAGACAAATGGTCTCGTAGATAGGACAAAAAGTAATTGCTAGTGTGTTGTTTCCTCCCTTTGTGGATGTGCTGGAGGCAGGTCCTACAATAGGGCTCGATGCTGTTCTTTTGAGTAATTCTTTTTTACTGCCTTGCTTGTCTGATACTCTTCGTTTCTACAGATACTCTTTTAATCTTTGCTCCTCTATTTATCCTTCACATAATAGTAAAAGGAAAAATTCTCTACCTGAAGATAAATTTCACAAAATTTCCAATAGGTCTTCCCACCATTTGTCTTCTGCTATTATGGTTCTTTTGAGCTTTCTCAATGTTTCATCGGCCTCTGTGTATCTGAAGAAATTGGGCCGATGTGGGAACAAATACCTTATTTCATGCTCAAGATGAAACAAATTCTTTAACCTGTCGTAGAGATTCCTCCCTGTCGGCAATGTTGATTCTGATGAGCTAGTAGAGGAACATGTGGCGTTGTGAGCATGTATATCTAATTTGTTGACACAAGTTTCCAATTCCATTATTTTGTCTTCTGAAAGCATCGGACTGGGCAACCCGCTGGATAATAAAACATTAAACCTTTCTTTAAATGCACTGACCTCTTGCTGGATATCTGAGCATTTTCTTTCCAAATTTTGCATAAAAGTTCTCTTGGTAAAAACCCTTTTTATTTCTAAAATAGTACCTGTCCTGTCCTCAATTCCAAGTTTTGCAAGCTGCTGCTTGGTCTGGGTGTTCAAAAACTGTATAAGTTTATTTGCTTGCTCAGGTCTGTCCCTTAATTCTTCTCTTGTTTTTTCAATTTCTTCCTGAGCTACTTTAACCAAGTCATTTTGTTCAAAGATTATTTGAACAAAGGACCAAATACTCTTTATTGAATCAATAATATTATTCCAAAGAATTTAGTTTATTTCTCTTAAAGTCTTTTCTAATGAGAGATCTTTTTCTAAAGCCTTAACCAATTTTTCCAGCCTCTTAATTTCCCTTGTATTATCAACAACAGTCTTTTTTGACATATCATATTTTTGTTCCAAATTTGTGAGCTGCAATTTTGTAGACTGAAGTTCTGCGACTCTGAGTTTTAAGCTTTCCATTTGTTTTACTAATTCATCAGAACTTAAGCTAGAAGTGTGCACCTGTAATGGATCTGTTTGTTGATCTGGTGCTATTGTACCTGTACCTTGTTGTAGATGTCTGCATGATAGCTTCCTTTTCTTTTAATGCCTGCTCCAGTTCTTTCTCAGTCTCACTCAGTTGCTCAATCATTTTCAAGAGCAATTCCATCATTTCTTCTTATGAATTTTCCTTCAAAACTTCTTGAGTTTGGGGATGCCTTGAGGCTGAAAATTTCAATTGTTTTCTCAGTGCAGCAATATCATCATCCTTCTTTTTAATCAGTGCCTCAATGATTTTTATATCTTTGGGATTGTGACCCAAACTGATGATTATTTCTTCCAGAGATTTTATTCTGTTATCTTTTGCCTGAGAAGAAGCTTTCTCAATTTGCAACTGGGTACTTGTATTATTTAAAGAATCTTGCAATCTATGGGCTGCCATTGCTTTATCAGTAAGGGTGGAATATATCATTTCCCTAGTTTGTTTATGTAGCTCTATCTGGTCTAATGGATGAATGTCTTTTGCTAGGACCTCAAAATTGGTCCTAATGTAATCAGATGCTGTCTTGGGTTTTGGCACTTTGGATTTGAAATGGCTCATCATCATCTTCCCTTGCTGAATGTCAAAAGATGACATTAATATTTCTTGATTGTGTGGATCCAATCTAAGATACTGATCATATACCTGCATCCTCAATGGGTCATTCTTGGCTTTTATATTAATGAAAGTCTTCTTTATATCACCTGCATCTGTTTTTGGCTGTTTAAAGGAAGATACTTCAGTGCTCAACTATTTTTGTAATTCCTTTCCTTTGTGACCTGTGTGTATTTCACTAAATGAACCAGTTAGTTGACTATCCTCTCTTTCATCATCAATGATTTCATCTATAGATTCCACTTCTGGAAGTGGTTTCAGTTTCTGCCTTTTAGTTTGATGTTGTTGTGAGGATCCTTTGGAAGGAGTGGGATCTGCAACCTATATTTTCTTGCCTATTTCCACATTAGATGGAGTCTGAAACTCTGAAACTTCAGGGTGATTAACCTGAGTAGGAGAAACCTGTGTTTGATCTGGTGCCTTGGAAGTTTGAGGCTTTTTTGTCATAATGAAAGTTTCAATAACTTGTACTTCAGGTTCTTTCCCTTTGCCTTTAGACTCAACTGTAATTGATGGACTGATTTTCTGTAATCCCTGTTGAAGATTCCCTGCTGAAGAAGTGCCAATATGAGGTACCTGCACTTGCCCAAAAGATTCTAGGTCAAACTTTTTCTCAAGATCTTTCATAATTTTGTTCATATTGACTTCTTCACTATCCTGTTCAATTAATGTTCCTTCCATCCACTCATCTTGATTAGCATACTGTTATATTTCCGGATCCAATTCATTTAGTTACAAGGAAACTGGTCCTTTAAATCCAGTCGGAGCCACCATACCAAACGGAAAAGGAGCTGCCTTAAGGTCCCGACCGGGTGGTTTTCCCCGATGTTTGAAGCAAAGATTTTCTAGGCTTCAACACATCCCTAGAATTGCATATAAAGGGACCTAACTGACTTTTGATTCTGAGTTGGGATTTCTTTTTAGCATTACAAAAATGAATAACATCAGAATTATTCATTTGCCTGAAATATTCTAAGGCAAAAAGTCTCATAGGCACATATTTAGGCAATTTGAATGGACAAAGTTCACATCCATATATTCTGATTTCTGAATAATTTTGGTATAAATACCAGTCCCCAACTTTGTATGTCCTTGAAAGCTGCAAAGTTTTCTTAATCTCGTTGCTAAGCCTTGGAGGAGCAACTCTTGTCAACAAGGTAGTTGCAAGATGTATGAAAAGATCAATGAACTCATCATAAGAATAGGGATAATTATAGGAACTGTGAGTTATGGCAGACCAAAAGATAATAGATCTAGGGTTTCCCTTAGCATCAAGCTTTTGAACAAGAAAAGGGAACTTCTCTGATTGATAATAGATGATGAGATGGTAAATGACTGAGGAATACTTAAACACTTTCTCATTATCTAGCCTCATGAACTGGTCATGGATTTTATTTGCAATGAAAGATGCAAAGTCATATTTCACAGCAGGTGGCTGTCCAGGAGTGAAGATGGATAATAATACTAGGGTTAATTCATCAACATACTCACTAGTATTAAAACCCAGTACAAAGGATATCATATTCAGGATGAGCTTGCCTAAATTAGTAAAATAAGAAAAACCATAGGGAGGAGGGCCCTTAGGTTGATGTTCAGGTAACATAAAGGTCTGGCAAATGCATTTCAATTTTTCTTGGGGCAATTGGGTAGACTTTTCAAGTAGTTCTTCCATGGAAAAGGGAGTAAGGTTTTGATCAGGTTCAAAATGGAGCATTGTATTGATAACTTGAGGAGTAATGGGGAAAAGGATACTCTGGTCCGGGGATAACACTGCTCTTTGAGTTGGATCATAATTGGAATGACAGTAGTGGATAATTTCTGGGAAAATACGGACTAAGGGGATGAGATATCTTGGGAAATTGGATTCCCATAACCCAATGACATCCAAACCTTTTGAATAATCATCTCTGCAGCGACAATAACTTCGAAGGGTATTTTCATCGAACACTAAGTCTTTAATTTGAAAGTCTTTATCCACTAATGGCAAGTATTCCAATTCTCTATGAGGGGCATTTAATGGGGCTACACTCAGGGCTACCGGGACTTCCATTTTGGTTCTTGTGTACTCACAGTGGAAGTTTCAGGGGTTTTTCACGGAACGAGCGCAATTACTAATTTTTAATGAGGAAAATCGGTATAATTGCAAGTACAGGGGCACAATTTTCAGTTTTGAAGATCAGGGAATGAACTTAGCGATCAAATTTAACACCGTTTCAGTGGAAAAACAAGGAAAGCTGAGTTTCTTTCAAAGTTCAGGGCATAATGGAGTAAATACCTGTTTTTAGAGGAAAAATGTGGTTTAGCAGGTATCAGTTGGTGGTGAGTGGATGTTGGAATACTTGGTCCGGTGGAAGTCTTGAGCGAAATTGAGTTGAATAGTAATTGACAATGAATTTTTGAATTTCGCAGTGGAGGGCACAGTCGTTTTCAACAGACAAAATGATAGAAAATATGCGGAGTTTTATTTTATTTGCAAAGTCAACGAGTTTTTTATTATTTATGGGAGTGATGTCATCAGGGTACGGGAGGACACGTCACCGGGGTTAGGCGGTAAGCGGTAATTTTCGCACCGCTTTGGGGAACAGGTGGTATTAAACGAAATGGTAGCGAATCCATTGGTTGAATGCCACGTAGCCAACGCACTATTTGAAAACTGTCGCGATTTCGCACGTTAATTCTCGTACAGAGGATTGCCAGCGGAATCATCGTGGGCCGTAGATCTTCATTGGAAAGATCGAACGGTATTTCAAAAGGGAAGTGGCAGGGGAGATAATGCGCGGGCCCGATGGGTTTTCAAAGTAATTAATATTTAATTAACTACTCCGGGAGAAATTTAATTGGCGGAGGAATATGACTATTAATTAATTCAAATGATTTAATTAATCTCAATGGTTTAAGAGGGGTCGGGTTACGGAGGTTCGGGGGTTTTCGAAGTTTTGGTTTAAATTAAAACTTCAGGTTTTATTTCATTTTTTCGTTCAAAACATATAAAAATATATGTTTAAAACCCTTTTTCGATATTTTTATTATATGGTAATAAATAAATGTGATTTATTAACCATAGGGGGTGGGAATAGTTTATAAGGATATGTTTTTAGCCAAAGGGGTTTATAATGTGGGAATTTGATTTTATTATATAGGTTTAAATACTTTGGCTAAAAATCTATAGTAAGAAGGTTTTGGGGGATATTATCATAAAAGGGAGTTAAATATAATAGGATAAGGTATTTTATTAAGGATTTAATAAATAAATCAGATGTTAATATGACAAAGGGACAAGGAAAAATCAAAATACTTTACACCACTAGGAAAGTGAAGATTTATGAAGTAATTTGTATCATCTCAACTTCAACACTTAAACATAGAATAGTAAGTAATTTTGAGGGATTATTATGGAAATTTGCATTATTTTCCTAAGTAAAATAGAATTTTACTTAGGAAAAGATTAAAAGGGAATGATTATAATGATAAATAACTTCAAGTACTTAGGTCTTTTTGATCATTAGGCCGAGGGTCCGGTCCCTCCAAAAGTCAAGGAAATGCCTTGAGTCCTTTTAATCTTCAAATACCTTAGCACTTTGGGGAAATTAGTAAAACTCTTAGGGAAAAAGTGATGTGGGAAGTTAATGATTTTGTCTTTGTTTTCTGTGAATTTTCCAATGTATTTTCTGCTTCAGTACTTATCATGAAAGTAAAGGATTAAACACATTTAGCACCATCATTCATCACATGAAACTTTGCAACACCATCTACCTACCCTATCTACTTTACACTACCATTTTCTCTTCTTTATTAGGGTGCACCTAGACTGGAAAACCCTTATCAATCTTCTTTTCTTTTACAAGGAAAATCTATCTAATTCTACACTTATTGCATCCAAGGGCTCAGATTAAACTGTTGAGAACCTTTTATTAACTCTACCTATCTACTTATCTGCCAAGATTAAACTGTTTGGTTAGATATTTATTCACTATTCTATAACATGAAATTTGAAAAATGAATGAGTCAAGTTTATACAGTTTGAATCTTCATAAATTGTGGCAAAGTTTAACAAGCTGCACACAATTACTTATTTACAAAAAATGAAATAGTAGTGGCATTTGGATTTGCACACTTTCCTTGGTCTATTTTTGTTTGGGGTTCATCTCTTTCACTTTTTTGACCATTTTATTTTTCTTACCCTTTTATTTTTCTTTTAGGGTATACCCTATTTACATTTTTTAAATTTTTTGATTTTTTTTTGGTTTTGCAAGAATATGGAACACCTTTGCACAAGAAAAAGGTTTGATCATTTTTCTTAGTTCAATCAAGAAAATAATGAAAAATGACACCTATTGGTATAGGAGTCTAACAGGACTTACTCAAAACTTTTTACTTTTTCTTACTTCAAAACACATACACGACTTTCATGAAGCCAAATCGCGTATAGATGCCGATATACTTAATAAAACATGCATATGTACAGCAATATTATTATGTAGATAATTCTTCACTTATATCATTCCATAATTCATTCATTAGATGTTCAATAAACAATAAACATGTGCAGTAATAACAGAATAAACCATCACACATAAGCAACACACATGAACACCAGGATTTTAGGTGGAAACCCATGTTGTTAGAAAACCACCGTTGCCGTTGTCTCAGCCTTCAATATTTTATTATAGAGAAAACATCTTACAACCATGTACTGGCACAGACTCATACCAGCATGCAGGCACCCACCTGCAGAAGGCTACAACCTTCTCTCGTTTACCAACCTCTCCTGGAAGGGAGCTACAACCCCCTGATATCGTTTACCAGCCTCTCCTGGAAGGGAGCTACAACCCCCTACTCTCGTTTACCAGCCTCACCTGGAAGGGAGCTACAACCTCCTACTCTCGTTTACCAGCCTCACCTGGAAGGGAGCTACAACCCCCTAACTGAAGGCTTCAACCTTCAACACCTTTGTGGACCACGTTTCATCAATTTTCATACTGGATTCAACCCACATAATTAAGCTCAAGGAACATTCATCAAACCAACAACTTGCTCTATATCAGCATAATCAATATTCGAACAACCCAAATCATCATTGACAGATAGCAGTAAAATAGCAGAACTGATCAGACATTTATTTCCACACACTTCAGCAAACCCTAGATTACATACGCGCTTTTTCTTCACTGATCTTGCGTATATACGCGCTTTCACAAATACCAACCCGCGTATACATCTGCACACATTTCAGAGCTGAATTCAATTCACATACGTGCTTTCGCTGAATACAAGTCGCGTATATACGCGCTTTCTCCTCGACTAACCTGCGTATAGATATTCAGACATTTTATGGCAGTGTAGCTCTCCAGAACATATAAATAGCTCAGATCTTCATTCTTTACTTTAGCACAGATTCGCCAGATCACAGATCTAATCATTCCATAAACAGATCTAGAAGATACATATACATTTCAGATCTAGAGATCCCTCTTCATCATTTTCTTCATAGGTGCATCATAGATTTAGATCTATCATCAAACTGTTACCCTTTCCATTCAGATATACTTCAGAGTGAAGTGTTCATTCAAACCCAGACTCATGCACGCACATTGCACATTGAATTTCTTCTCCTTAAATAGATCTAGCCTTTGACAATACCATGAGCCAAAACTGCACAACTTCCGATGGTATTCCTGGACGAGATCACATAGACAATCCAACGCTCAATAAAATGGGTCAATACCATGGTAGTAACCCATGGTTTTATTAATTTAGAGCGCAATTAAGCATACATGACTTGGCACGTAAATTTCCACGTACATACGCGCCTTCGCCTCAACAAACTCGTGTATGCCTTGTGACATACCATGTTTAACATTATTCTGGCACTTTCTGAATTTATTTCTCTAGTACTTCTGAGCTACTTGTAGAACATCAGATTTACATCACTAATAAACTCATCAAGCATCAAGAACAAATTCATTAAGTAGGTTGCCATCATCTTCATCAAGTGGGTTTCCATCAAGGACAACACTCTGCATCATATTGCCAACAGGTATCACAGTGCTGAAAGAGTTGATAGTGTGAGAATCTACACTACTCGATGTTCCAGATGTGGATGCTTGGAAAGGGTCTGTTATGGACCAAGGAATCTTATGTTTCCATTTTTGCGTCGTAGGTTGGAACTTACCTCCCTTTTTGGTTGGTGAGTGACTTAATGCTGTTGTAGATGCTCTTAGTTTGGGGAGATGCATGCGCTTAAATGTATGATGAAAGTGTGAGAAAATTCGACAGTAAGTCTGTGCAATATTCTCTTGATTAGAGAGGATATTTTGAGGGAGAGATGTGATTATGCGGAGACTATTTGCAAGGGTTTTGAGTTCTCTGCATTGATTGACCCGGTGATCATTTAGATCAAATAGGCCACATGTTATCCTCAGCTGGGCCTGAGGTTTACATGGTTGGTTTATGGTCTTAGCAGGCATGAAGAACCACCCTAGTGGCGGGGTTGAAGCAGGCTTATAATTCCATCATGGTAGTAGGGGTGTCGTTGGGTCAGTGACGTATATTTTATGCCATTCTTGAAGGTCGCTTGTCCTCTTTTCTATAGCATTAATCATGTCGATAGTGGGATGGAGTCGTGAGACATTAGTACAATGTCGGCCATAATGATTACCCTGACATATCAGGCAAAAAGTCCATGATATGGGTCTCCCATTGTGCGTGGTCGTACCATCGTCGATATGCTTCTAAGTTATGGTAGTGGACTACTATATGGTCTGTCTGCTTGCATAATGTGCATGTGGGTGACTTTCATGACATTTTTGTGATGGTAATTATGGATTGCTTGCTAGGTCGTTCTTCGGCTGACAAGAACATGATTGACTCGCTCATCTCCTCTTCTTGGGTCATCGAGTTGCTGATAGATTCAGCATCCATATCATATTCTTGGGAAAGACAAACTATGGTTGAGTAGAGGCTAGCAAGGGCTAGTCGGAAATGAGATATGTAGTGACAATCCTCCAATAAGTGATTGTCGGCACATAACAGGCATGTGAATTGTGTTGCTCGTAGCCCCACATAGTAGACCCTCTCGATTGGATACCATCTGTGGATGAGTTCCAATGCGGCGCATTCTTCAAGGTAGTGGCCATGTTCATTGCATAGTGTGCAACATATAATGGGCATTACTGGGGGGCACTCTACGTATTAGTGCTCCTCTTGTAAGTACAAGTTGGTGCACGGCTCGTCATTAATAGACTAGATGGAGGGATCCTCTTGATAGAATTGCTTGATCACGTGTAAGGCATCCTGATACTATGGTATTTCTGGAAAATGGTGGGTATCATGCCCATAGGTGTCACAAAGGGTGCACACATGATTGGTGCACAACAGTTTGCCTGAATTTTTGGTGGCAAGTTCCTTTTTATGGGAATGTCGTTTTGAGGTGCATGCCTCGCAACCAAGGAGTGGTTTTAATTCGTCCAAATATGGGCATATGTCAGTAGGGTGTCCTGTGACATCACATATAGTGCAGGCTAATGACTCCCTCTGCATGGTGGGGGTCACCACCTTATTTCCTTTCTTGGCGATTTTCTTGATTGTGGTCGCCGATTTTGCAGTGGGGATTTCCCTTGCGGGGGCGGTTTCGACTGCTGCTTGGGTTGGTTGGGGCTCCTAAGGACCAAGAGGTTTTAATAAAAACATAGTAACATTGGTATTTTTTGTTCCTAGAGGGGGAATGAGGTACCACACTGGAAATGCCAATCATATGTTGGGTAGTACCAGTGTTGCCAAGACCTGCTGGGAGGTGAAGCCAGGAGGTGGGTATAGGAAAGGGGTTTGGGAAGCGGCATAGACTAAGGAGGCTATAGTAGCTGATGCCTTGGTGTCATTACTACTTGAGTCCGTGTCCTGACTAACCTCGGTGCTTGACGTGGACATCATGCATACCAGGTTCGTTGTGGTATCGGGTGATACCTCAGGGATAATGGGAGGATTTCCTAGGAAGGATCCTAGGATGGACGATGGTTTGAATTGGCTAGAACCATATTCTTAATACCATGAAAGACCATCAGTGGCTGTGTCTACATAAGGTAGAAATATATTTGTATTGGTCAAAGGACACTTTTCAGTGTGTGTCAGCTAGTCTACTGTAATGATTCGATCCTCATGGGGGAACATCACGATGCAGAAAATGAAGGATGCTATGGTAGACATGGCGTACATGTAACTCTTCCCAAGGAGTATATTTTAATCCAAGTGAGCTTCCAAGACTTCAATTTCTATGTGGACCATTTTTCCAGCTAAGCAGATCGATACGTTTTGAAAGAGACCGACGGAGGTGGGGGGCCGAACGTCGTACGCCCTGAGTGTGATCATGGAAGGTTTGAGTTCTGGGGCTCCTAATTTCTACCATAAATTATTTGACATGATGTAGGTGGATGCACCCTAATCTATGACACATCGGTGAATAGTGATATTCTGTACTGATACTGGTATCTGAAAGGCAGCCATAGAGGGAAGCCTAGGGGTGGCTTTGTCTAATTCAAAAGACATCATGCACTTGTTGGTAGGGTCAACAATGCCTAAGGCGAAAAGTAAGGCTTTCCGCTGCTTCGGGCATGACTGTAGTAGCTCCAAGGTAGACATAGCATCAGGTGACTGGGCTAAATCGTCAACGATGTTGTAATTGTGGGCTACCTTGGAGTAGTTACCTGCTCGCCTATTAGGCCCTTTAACCATTTTTGGAATGGTTAAAGGTGAAGTCGGCACGGACGTACTAGCCCCTAATGAACTGGTGTCTAGTGGGGTGTCATAGTTGTGATTCCCTATTTGAAAAAACATTTCTTCCCCGGCCATGTAAATTTCATGGCCATTTTTCTCGGAATCGTTGGGGTTTTGTTGTTGAGTGTTGACCGTTCCTTGATGGGGGAAGAGTTCTTGCATGACTGTAGTTTTCTGGGAAGATCCTCCTTGTCCTCGGTTACTCTAAAGCTTTTTAAGCTCGGGGAGTTTGGGACAGTGGTGAGTATAGTGCCCATACTCACCACATATCGAACAAGAATATTTTGTTCGTAGAGGTGGCCTTTTTCCTTGCTTTTGATAATTTCTTGGCTCCTAGTTCTTATTCCGGTTAAAGTTATCTCCAGGCCGGGGTCGTGGTGGGCACTCTTGAATGTTGTCCCCCTGTCTAGGGTTCCCTTTGGGTTTGTTTTTTACCTTTCTTTTGACCACATTAGGAGGGTAATTCTCTTGATCATACTGGTGTGGTTGATCTTGGGATGGATGTACAAAGTTCACCTGTGCATTGTTTTGTGTTGGTGGGTTATGTGCTTGGGACTGAGAATACTGTTGTCACATATTTGCACCTGGCCATTGGGGGGGAGTTCTTCCATCAGTTTTTCTTCATGCGTACTGGGTCCCCCCGACTGGAGGGTAAGGTCCTCCTCGGTGATACGCAGGCGCCCTATTAGTCAAATTTTTCTGTTGCATATGATGACTTTGGAATCCAGGTTGAGACATGACCTGGGTAGATCCACGTGTATAACCGGGATTCTAACTACTACTGCCTAGGTACCCTTGGGTCATCGACCCAATAAATCCGTCTGTAGAGTTCGACGTGCCTGGAAATTCTTGATAAGATTGTAGGCGCGGGGCGTTAGGTAGGATATTTTATATGTATCCTGATTGCGTATAAATCAGTTCAATCTGTTGGGCTTTACTGATTGCCTCATCTTCGGATGTGGGGTTACGTTGCGCCACATCCTTTTAAATCTCCGCTGTCAGAGTTTTAAATAATAAATCTAAAAGGACTCGGTCATCGAGTTGAGCTTTGCATAAGCTACGACGTCGTCTCCACTCGTGGAGGTGTTCAGAAATGTGGGTAGAGAGTGATTGTCTAAAATAAGTGAGTAACTCCATTCCCGAATCATGGTGAATGGGTAGCTGAAAGTATGTAAGGAATGGAGTAGCGAGGGCGCTGATGGTTCTGTGTGAAGCAGGGGGTTTCTTGATGTACCATTTCATGGCCACTCCCATGAGAGTGCATTGAAAAAGCCTCAATCGAATAGTATTGTCAATGATGCTATTCAATGAGCACCACAGGTGAAAGGTCATTATATGATTCCCTGGGTATTTCGCTTGCTTGCCTTCAAACTTTGGTATGTCTGAAGGGAGCTTCGTGGGAACGAGAGGACAATTGCGGTCATGTGCGATGGGGTCATTAGTGAGCTTGGTAAATTTGGTAGATTTAATGCTGCTAAGAAGGGTTACTGAGAGGTTTACTCCATGGAAACTTGTGAAGACACGAAGTTCTAGTTAGAACGAGGGTTAGTCTATGACGTACCTAGTTGTGAATTAAGCTGGCTTCCTGTATGGGATGCACTCTTCTGCCCCCTAGGGGATGATGGGGGAGTGATGTGCAGTGTGGTGTTGGGAGACCTACTAGGGTTCCCAACTAAGTTTTATCCAAGAAAATAAGAACCAACCACTGTGGAAACGTTCCATCTTTGACGCGTAAATGGCGAAAGACCTGGAACCCTTCCCGTTAATGGGGGGAGGTCCAAAAGACGCCTAAACCGATGAGGTTCCGTTGGAACCATTTGAGGATCATCCAAGTTAGGTTTTAGAAAACACTTTTTAGGGGATTGAGTCTATGATCACGTCAAATTTATGGCCACATACATAAAACAAATAAAAAAAATGATTTTTCCTTTAATTTAATCTATGTGATCAATCAAGCGAAAAATGGTTTCGTCTGTTTGCGCGTGATACTCAAAAAATCCTAGAAGACCTAATAACGTCCTCACACTCTCAAAATTAACTGGGCCTTGAAAGGATTTCTTTCAAGTGCTAGCATAACGTCCCAAAAGAATTGGCTATGCCCCTAGTCAGCCGAAGATAATCAACCATGGTAAGGGTAGAGGGTCTGGCGCTTACCTACACCATCACCTATAGGATAAAGGATGCACTAGTTTTGGCCACTAAGAACCACCATCCCACGTGAGCATTTGAGTCCTGGGCTTCTTGGTAGTCAGCTAATAGTACTGAGTATTAGACGGGTCAGGTAGCCCCAACTGATACTGCACGCATTGCGCCTAAGCCGAACCCCCTATGAATCGGGACTCTGCCATGCTCGGGTTTTCTTTTTCATGGGCTGATAGGTGGATTTTAAGCTCCCTAAAAATGAAACTTCTATGTTTTGAATGTGAACTATGATCAAGGCGGCTTATTGGATGCCTACCCCCTTGATCCTAGCTTAAACTATAATTTCTCTTGTGGCCCTTGTGGGGAGAATTTAGTGAGTTGGTTTAAGTTATTTTTAGGTGGATTTCTTTTATTAGTGGGTGAGTATGTGTGAAATTATGGTGAACAATCTCATAATTTTAACATATGGATATCGGTGATCCGTTACAAATTCCTCCCTAGTTAAACTATGGGACATTGTTCCTTGCTCAAATAAAAAGAATTTGCTTATAATGGGCCGCTTCCAAAACCTCCTAATTAGTCTATGTGAGTGAATAAAGGGATATGGAAAATCACAAATGTAGAGTGTTCATATGCTTTTCTAGGGTCACCCAATGGCGCAAATACAACAGAGATTACTTACTCTAACTTGCAATTAAGTCCTAGTCCCACAATTTCCTAAATGAAAAATTTGAAATTTAAACTAAACAATTTCTACACTAGCTTATGCATGTGTGGTCATGAGCCAATTACTTGGACTAGTTAAACTAAGTGTGCATACCAGAATTTTCAAAAACATAAATTGTTCAGAAGCAATGGTTGATTCGCCCCCTACTTAAACTATGTAAATACTTTTTGCAAAAAATCAACTTAAATGAAAACTAACTAAATGCCTAGAAAAAGTAGCAAAAATCAATATTCAGAAGCTGTGGGGTATCAAAATAGGTGTTGGAAGATACATTAGGGGCTTCCCAACACACTTACAAGTAGAAAAATGCTGCAGGTATGGAGAAAAAAAATCTCTCTGTAAATTGTGCGCAAAACCTTCCGACAGGTGCGCCTTCCTGCGCGCAGGTCACTCCTGAACGTGTGCACTGTGCGTCTATGTGTAAAAATACCACGCGAAATTCCTGCAAGTAAAAAAAAATTAGGAGATGCCTTCTTCAGTATGTCACTTCAGTGAGTCTAGGGACTGGAAGATGGGTCAGAGGACTGACAGCTCCACTCTAGCATAGACTAAGGGTCTCCTGCAAATAATGGCACAACCACATAAACTTGAAATGGATTCAACACTCGGGTGTATGAAATTACTCGCATTTAGAGAATGTGGTATTTTATCTAAACCATAAGTAACAAGAAGTATCTGGCAGGAGCTCAGAAGTATAAGACTTAAAATGAAGTAATACACTTAGGTATGCTTTGTTGAAAAAGTAAAACTAAAAACATTAAAAGAAGCCAAATAGAGAGTTCCAAACAATAAAAAGGTAAACAACAGCTCGATGGCCTTCTTCTCATTGAATGCTTGGAATGAATACAAATATTACCCACTTGCCGAAGGGCCTAGGCAGAGGCTCTAGGACCCAACACAAGGATGTTTGTCCTTCAAGTTCTACATTTTGACGCAGCTCAACTCTCTCTCTATGCTGCAATAGAATGAAACTGTTGGGTGGCCAAAAATTGAGTCCTCTTCTTCAGCTCCTGCTCCTTGGTTCACACAAACAACTGGTGGTGCTGGGGAAAATTTGGCCAACATAACCTTGTGCTCACAAATTGTTCATCTCTTTGAGGGTTTATATAGTTGAGCTTTCAAACCACCTTCCCTCCCTTGGTACATGGTGGATAGTGACCCAAGGTAGGGGAAATATTCCATTGTGGGCTGAAATATGATTTTGTGTGCTCACGCAAGGCCTAAGGAGGCGCTGGTGCTATCCTTAGGTGGATTTCACATAAGGAGAAATTGTTTGCTAGAGAGGTAAATCCCCTCTGCGGACAGAGGTGATCCCTACTAGCCCAGATCGGGTCTAGCAACAACCGAGTCACGCTCAAACACAGGTTCCTAGTTAAAATACCAAGATGCGACAAGAGGCCTACCTTAAGTCCCACACTGTTGTTGCTTGCAGAGAAGATGGCGCTTATGTCCTTCGCTTTGGTAGATCACAATTCTCCCGCTTAGCACATTCGAACACCTGCACGTACACAAAGAAACAACACACAACGTAAAACCTAAAAAATATAACCATATATCAGTCATAGAATATATAATTCATAACATAAGACATGAACATATGAATGGAACCATAATCGAAGTCGTTTATTATTAATCACAAAGAAAGAAAGATACAATCTGAGCTCTGACGCTAGATCTTCCTTTGGCGGGTCAACAGTGGAGCATGTCTCGATGAAGCTCGTTGGGAATGGGACAAAGCTCTCTCTCTTCAGCTTGGCTCTCAAAGGTTGTCTAGCGATAGTCTCCTTGCTACAAATTCAGCTCTTAGTTCTATGACCATTAAGGCTACTAGCTTGCTAAAGGGAAAATGGCAAGCTTATATAGATGGTGGAAGGGGATTTGGGATCCCTACAATGGTGGGATTGGCCCTATCCTCAAGGAAGCTTCAATGATATGTGGAAAAACACCTCCCCTACATGGAGATCCGGAGCCAAACCTCCTAACTCATTTTAGAGACTCGTTCAGGAATTTGTTGAAACCAAACTTCCACTATTTATTTTAAAAAAAAAATCCTTATTAAGCTTGGCATGAGTAATACAATGGGATAGAGTGCCAGTTGGCATGACCTCTTTGTTGGATTTCCCCCATTGGCGCGAGGGCTGAACTGGCTAGTCGCGCCAAGGCCAAAAGGTCTATTTTTAGGGGTTTTTTACAGGAAATTGTATTTATAGGAATGATTTTCCTTGTCAAGGGGGATGCCACGAAAGTGGTTTCAGGTCATTTCACTACTCACAGGTCACAAAATAGGCCCTCCAATATGCGGGACCGGGGATTGCAGGGATGGTGACAAATTACGGTGTAACATATGCACCCTAAAGCATGAGGCCCAAGAGAGAGAGAGAGGGGTGAAATGCTTTATGAGAACATGTCCAACTGGAAACACTGTCGTCGAAAAACCTGCATAGAGAAGTACAATTGATATCTCAAATACATGATATGTGGTATGGGCGCAGCCATCTAGAATAGAGAATACAATAATCAGGATTCTAGGTATGGATGCAGCCATCCAGAAAGAATTAATAAGAAGACTCAGGTATGGTCACAACCATCCAATCAATGAGTCATGTAACCAATCATGATAATCCACAAAATCCATAGCTTGGATTTCACCAGAAAAAACCCAGGGTCTTGCGCTCCATATTGATCCGTACAAAGTACAAGTCCTAGCATGTGAATATGTGAGTTGAAGTCGAACATGCAAGAACATTGTCTGATTACCAGCCAATGATGAAATACATTAACAGATGTGAAAGGAACCACCAATAATGAAAATGGACCTCAAGGTACTATAGTTACAATCCATGGAATGTGAATAGTGAGCTGGCATCGAACACCTGCAAAATCATTCGATCGGAGGCCAATGATAAAAACCCCACGTCGAATGTGAAGAACCTGCCATTGAGGCATGAAGGCTCCAAGGTACCAAAAAGGAGCCTCTAGATCAGCTTCCTAGATAATGAGCTGAAGTCAATAGGTAGTGACCTTGATCAAAGGTGGGCCATAGTGTTTCCCACATCATCGACGCGAGATAGAGGAATATAATGGTTTTGCATCAGGATCAGATGAGCATCAGAGGAGGGTTGAAACTGCAGAGGTCAACTTCTCTTGAAAATATTGGCGGTATGACAATGGATTTGGTAGTATTTGACGTCAAAAGATCAAAGGTTATGATGAAAATGAAAAGAGCAGATGAGAGGTCAAAAGGGATTACCCAAACCCATGGAGGCAAGAAGAAAATGAGATGAGATGTCCCCAACCCGACACGAATGCAGACAAGTGCCATGTTCAAGAGCGACATACTGTCGACATGATGATGATACTGGTTCCATTTTCCCCCCACCATTTCTACCGAGTACCCCAATTATTTTTGAAAACAAGCTTGAAGGGGATAGCATATTCTTGTGATATAAGTTCGTCCTTCGCACAAATCCAACCTAGTACATTTAACAAGCCCTAGGAAGGAGAAAATCGAGTATCTTCATTACAACTAAATCCGATGTCATCAGGTTTTAATGAGTCTGACAAAGGAAAAAATTGGCATCTTTTCATGTTTAGAGAGTTTGGAAAGACATCGGAAAATTAAACTCCAATAGTCCCTTTTTGTAAATATTTCCTCAGATCCAAAAAGGTAGAAAACTATGTCTGAGAAAACCTCCTAGTCGTGATAGGCTAGGGTATTCCTTTTTCGTAAATAATCTATCCCACCTTGAAAAAGGGGTAAAATTATACTGGGTAGATGTTGTTTCGCAACCACTTTAACGAGATCAAAATGACAAGCGACTTGAAAATATTTTCATGTTTAGAGAGTCAGAAAAGAGCTGAAATATGACTCCAGAAATGACTTTTTCATGTTTTTACCGAGTCCGAAAAAGTATAAAATACAACTCGTATCATCGTCCAAGCTGTGTAAAAACTTGTTGCTACACATGAAAGTGAGCATAAAACCCATTTTTTGACAAAATATAATAAAATATTGGAAAAATGTCTTTCAGAACCTAACTTTGACTTTGAAAATTTATAAATATGCCAAAAATAGTAAAAACATATTCACTTTTACTTTTTGCCTATTGTGAGAGAAACAGTGGGCTTTTGTTGTGCAAACTTACGACGACAATTATGGTCAATCCAGTACGTCATTCTGGTTCTCGTCCATTCCAGGTAAGAGGCACTCTCCATAGCTTTGTTTTGATTCATTTTTAATAGATTTCCATTATTTTTTTGGATCCCTAAGGCGACCTTTGCAAAATTAGGGCTCGACCAATTGGCGCGGGTATCGGGCATAGACCCGCGCCAATTGGCTCCTTTTTGTAAATGGGTCATGCCAGTTGGAGTGACTATTAGAAAAACAGTCATGCCGATGGCGCAACTCAAATTTTCACTTAAATTTAACAAAACATGAGCCAATCAGATGAATTTCTGAGTGTTCCAGAGATCTAATGAGGTGTTTATGACGATGTTGGTGCATTTAGAGGATTCTTGAGACATAACATTCAGTAGGGCATGAAAATTGAAACATAATTGAAGATCAACTCTAAAATTTATTCAATTCACCTTAAGGCAACATTGAAACATTAACGAAATATTTAGAGGTCTAGGCTAGTGATGTGTTCCGGCGTCGTTAAACCTAGTAGCTGTCGTTCGCCTTTTGGATTTAGACAGCGCAGTACGGACTTGTGCTCCCGTACCGTCATGTATATAAAGGGAGACCCCACTAGGTTGCTATTCTTTATCTATAGGAAGCCGAGTCTGTCGCCTTATACTCGTGATACACAGGACATAGCATTCGGGGAGATTACCTGCACGTACATCAAGTCCTTGGTTGATTTCTCTTTCATTTTTTAACCAAGGTGTATATTGCAGTTCATGGATATCTCGTACACCCATCTGCCTATATTACCAAAGTAGTCATTTCGATATTTTCTGACTCATTAAATTTCAAAATATCGTCAAGCGCTTTTCCTTTCACGCTTCTTTCCAAACTGAAAGAGATAAAGTCATCTTTTACTCGTTTCCTGACTCTTAAAATATGAAATCTTAGAATTTTGTTTCAATGTTTTAAAAATTAATTGCCCATGAAATATTCCTGGTTAAAATTAGTTTCCTTAAGGTGTTTTTCTTAATTTGTTTATGATAGCAACTTTTCCGGAGTTCACTAACCAAGGAATCCCCTCTGAAGGGAATCCTGGTCCTTTTCCTCCTTTTGGAAATGTTAGCGCTCCTTATATGGAAATGTTGTCCCTTACTGGGTTAACTATTGGGTTGCTTTTTTGGTTGTTCTCAATCTCTATGGTCCCGAATGTCTCCGATATTGTTCAATCAGTTCCTCCGCCTGAACAACGTCATGTTGATTCCAAAGTGGACCTCTCCCCTTCTTCACCTGTTTCTGCATCCCCCTCTTCTACTTTTCCTAGTGAAATTCTGGATTCGAGTAACCAAGTGGCTAAGAAGAAGAAGAAGAAGACTAAGAAGAAGAAGTTAGATAAAGGAGAGGCTAGCTCTCTGGCTATTCCGCCTAAGAAGCCTTCCATTGATAAACCTTCAAACCCTCCACAAAAAGTTAAGTTACCTTGCATGTTGTGCCAGGGAAACCATATTCTTCGAGATTTCACTGGCATTCCCAAGGTGCTTGAAGAATGATCCAATAGTCATTTGTCGTTCCTTTGGCTTCCGAGAGTCAGGTTGGGGGCACGTCTTCAACTAGTGCTGGTAAAGCTCCTAAGAAGCAGGGTAAGCTCACCAATCCTTGTAAGTTGTGTGAAGGGCACCATGCCATTCACCTTTGTCTGTACATGGATGAAGCCAAGAGAGTATTGGACAACTCAACTATTTCTACACCATGCCTTCCAGCTGGTTATAAATAGCTTTCTGTGAGTCCCTCACCAGTTGATTCAACTATTGGTCAAGAGTCATCCTTGGTCAATCCCATTCCCCAGCGGAGTCACCATTTTGTTGGATAGGTAAATCCCCTCTATAGACAGAGTTGATCCCTACTAGCCTAGATCCGATCTAGCAACAACCGAATCATGCTAAGATGCAGGTTCCTAGTTACAAAAGACCAAGATGCGACAAGAGGCCTACCTTAAGTCCCACACTGTTGTTGCTTGCAGAGAAGATGGCGCTTCCATCCTTCGCTTTGGTAGATCACAATTCTCCCACTTAGCACGTTCGAACACCTGCATGTACATGAAGAAATGACAGACAACGTAAAACCTAAAACATGTAACCATATATCAGTCAAAGAAAATATAATTCATAACATAAGAAATGAACATATGAATGGAACCATAATCGAAGTCATTTATTACTAATCACAACGAAAGAAAGATATAACCTAAGCTCTAATGTTGGATCTTCCTTCGGTGGGTCAACAGTGGAGCACATCTTGATGAAGCTCATTAGGAATGGGACAAAGCTCTCTCTCTTCGGCTTGGCTCTTAAAGGCTGTCTGGCGATAGTCTCCTTGCTACAGATTCAGCTCTTAGTTCTATGACCATTAAGGCTACTAGCTTGCTAAGGGGAAAATGGCAAGCTTATATAGATGGTGGAAGGGGAGTTGGGATCCCTACAATGGTGGGATTGGCCCTATCCTCAAGGAATCTTCCATGATAGGTGGAAAACCACCTCCCCTACTTGGAGATCCGGAGCCAAACCTCCTAACTCATTTTAGAGGCTCGTTCAGGAGTTTGTTGAAACCAAAATTTCGCCATTTATTTTTAAAAAACAATCCTTATTAAGCTTGGCACGAGTAATATAATGGGACAGAGTGCCAGTTGGCATTCCCTCTTTGGTGGATTTCCCCCATTGGCGCTAGGGTTGAACTGGCTGGTCGTGCCAAGGCTAAAAGGTCTATTTTTAGGGTTTTTTACAGGAAACTGTCTTAAGAGGGATGATTTTCCTTGTCAAGGGGGATGCCATGAAAGTGGCTTCAAGTCATATCACTGCTCACAGGTCACAGAATAGGCCCTCCAATGTGCAGGACGGGGGATTGCAGGGACGGTGGCAAATTACTATGTAACACTGTCATTTTCCTGCTTGTGGTCCCGAAAAGGGACTTTTTTCCATTTCCAGGAATGTGCGCTTATCGGGCTCCAGTGCATGCAGAAGGCGCACTTATCGAAGGAAAAAGAGCACACTCAGGCATTTATGACTAGTTCAATCTTGGATTGCTCCAAACCTTAGAGATTCTTAATATTTTTGATTCCATAATGTATCTTTGTCCTGTAAATCCTTGGGCTTGACATTACTTGATGTCGTTTTTTGCTGTATGATTTTCCAGTGTTAACACCCATGCTGCTCAGCATTACAGTATTTTTGAGGATTTATCACAAGCGCCATCCACGATGTTCGTGTTGGAAGTGCTTCACAGTTGTCTATCTCAATGGAAATCGTTATTATCTGCGATCGACAGAATTGATCTTGCTGATTCTAGCCTTCTCTCTTTCGATTTAGAGAATTTTGTCCCCCAACTTCTACACCAGATTGCGCTTGTAATAAAAGTTGGCATTAACGGTCTCAACATCCATAGAGCCATTATGGATGAAGGTGCATCCACTTATGTCATGTCATATTCTTGTTGAAAGGCTATCGACTCTCCAGTCCTAACTTCATCACCCAATTATCTTGAGCCATTTGATGGAAGGGAATCAAAACCCTTGGGTGTTCTCACCAGCTTGCCAATCATGTTACAAGGAAAGATAGTCAATGTCGAAGTGGAAGTAGTTGACGCTAAACTCAATTAGAATATTCTACTCAGTCACAGTTGGACTCATGCGATGTTGTGCGTGCCATCCACCCTCTTTCATCTTCTAGAGTTTCCACATGAGGGAAAAATCATTACTGTCGACCAGTTGTCGTTATTTACCTCATCTTCTAAGAACAACGTTCCATACATGGATCAGATTCCTTCTCCCCTTGACAGCATAGGGCCAGGTATTTTCAAAGACCCTGCCTTCATGGGTATCTTTCACCTCCCGCCACAAAATACCATTCAAGTTAATATGATCTCTTGGTCGGATGACCCATGGATTGTCCCTTTACCTGAACAGGTTCATTCATTAGGGGATTCAATGCCTCTTACTCCTATTGAAATCAATTATTGCGAGTTTGTAGCTGCATTAGATCCTCCCCCTTCTGAGGATGCTCCTTTGAGCATGTCTCTCGACGTTTATTATCAATCCCCCTTGCTCGGTGATGCAGATTCACCTGATCCTTTGAAAGAAGTGTTTCCATCTAATGAGGCCATCGTGGAAACCATGTCTCTCGAATACTTACCATGGAGTGATGGGCATCATTTTTCCTTGTTTATGCCTGGCCTCAGGGCAATGTCTAACTGTCTTGAGCATTTTGCGTCTCAAGTTCCTTCTCCACCACTTCAAATGCCTATCTTGACTCACAAAGTCTTCACTGAAGCTAACTTGAGTAACATCACCCAGACAATGCCTATCGACATTTCCGTGAAACCAGGAAATGTCGAGAACATCCATGTCAAAGTCACTTGTTCTTCTAATGAATTCCAAGTGTATGCTAGCCTCTTTCACGAATTCTAAGATTTTTTCACCTGGTCTTATGAAGAGATGCCTGGAATCGATCCCAGTATTGTGGTGCATGAGATTCCCACCTACCCCAGTGCGAAGCCTGTTCACTAGCATCTTCGTCTAATGCATCCTCGGAAAGCTGCCACCATAAAAGCTGAAGTTGAAATAATTCTTAAAGCAGTTTTCATTTATCTGATTCCTCTGACAGAGTGGGTTTCTAAAATTTTTCTAGTGGATAAGAAGCATGGAATAATTCGCGTCTTTGTTGACTATCACGATATTAATCAAGCATGTGCTAAGGATAACTATCCCACCCATTTCATCGATCAGATCATTGACGATTATGTAGGGAGTGAGATTTTTTCCTTTATAGATGGATTTTATGGCTATAATCAGATCAACATTCTCCCGTCTAATAAACACAAGACAACTTTTATCTGTCCTTGGGGAACATTCGCATAGAAGAAAATCCCTTTCAACTTGAAGAATGCTGGGGCCACATTCCAGCGCGTGATGTCTTATGCTTTCCATGATATTGATCATATTGTTCAACCATACCTAGATGACCTTCCAGCTCATTCAGCTATGTGAAAAGACCATCCAGACCATCTCTGCCAGATCCTTCTTCATTGTAGATGCTACAACATTCGGTTTAATCCACATAAATACGTCTTCTGTGTCGATTCTGGTAGAATTCTAAGGTTTATCATATCCAAATATGGAATTTTCCTTGATCCGCTTAAGGTTGAGGCCATTCTTAATCTCCCCTCTCCATCATCGTTACACCAGCTCCAGAGTCTTCAAGGGAAAGCCAATTTCTCACATTGTTTTATCCCGAACTATGCTGAAGTAGCCAAAGGGTTCACACAACTTTTAAAATAGGATGTCCCTTTTTGTTGGGATGAGATTTCTCAAAAATATTTTTATACGCTCAAGACGTTGCTTGTCAACGCTCCTCTATTACATCCTCTAGATTATCATTGTGATTTAACCCTTTATCTAGCTGACGCCTTCAGTACGATCGCCATGGTTTTGGTTCAAGATGATGATGACAATAACGAGAATGTTATTTAATACTTGTCTCGAAGCCTTTTCGACCCTGAAATGCATTATGCACATGTTGAGAAGTTAGCGTTGGCTACGATCTAGGCTGTCCAACGTTTTCGTCATTATATCCTTTTACAGATGGTAACTATGATTTCTGATTGTAACCCCATGACCTATATTTTGTCTTGACAGTTGATGGGGGGAAATTACTCAAAGTGGATCTTTATCCTCCAAGAGTTTGATTTGGAATTCACTACCGCCAAATCAAAGAAATCACTAGATTTTGCTGATCTAATTTGTTCGCTCCCCGCTGACTCTGCTCCTTCTTATTCCGAGGATCATATTTTGGATGAAACTCTTTTCTTGATTAGCACCCTCAATCCATGGTATGGTGATATCATCATGTACCTCCAGACTTATACTTTTAGGTCTGAGTTGACGAAAGATGCCCAATGCCGCATTCGACATCAATTGCAACCTTATCATATTGTCGGAGATACCCTTTATCGTGTTGGATTCAATTCCGTATGGCACCTGTGGTGGTCACATGTTCAGTTATGCCACCGCACATGACATCCTTCGTGCTGGCTGTTTCTGGCAGTCTATTTTTAAAGACTGCATTATCACAGTACATAAATGTCATGCGTGCCAAATAAATCAACGCAAGATGTGTGTGCCACATATTCCCCTACACCCCGTCATTACTGTTGGTCCTTTTTCCAAATGGGGCATTGATTTTATGATGTGTAACCCTTGCTCGGCCAGGGGGGATGCTTATATCATCGTTGCCATTGATTATTTTACAAAATGGGTCGAAGCAATGCCTACACTGGTTGTGGACAGTATGATAGCAACACAATTCATATTCAACCATATTATTTCTCGATTTGGTGTCCCTCAAGCCATCGTTACTGATCATGGTTCACATTTTGAGGACTACAAGATAGCAGAGCTGACGTCTAAGTTGGGTCTGTGCCACGAAAACTCAACACCGTATTACCCTCAAGATAACGGCCAAGTTGAAGCCGTAAACAAAGTTCTTGTTACGATGCTTCAACGAACAATTGGGATCCATAAATAAAATTAGCATATCATGTTGTTTTCAGCTCTATGGGCTTACCAAACTTTGATTAAGAGTGCAACCGGATTCACCCCGTTTCATTTGGTGTATGGTCTGGAAGCTACTCTTCTGATTGAGTGTGAAATTCCTTCACTCAAATTTGCAGTGGAATTACTACCTTATACTTCACTTCAGGAAGAGAATCTCCTCTATTTAGAGATATTGGATGAAACTCGTCGCTTAGTTTCTTTGGTCATCGAAGCACAAAAGAAGCGATTCAAAGCTCACTTTGACCAAATATTTTCCCCTCATTCTTTATTGGAAGGCGACCTCGTTCTCCTGTACAACCAAGCTCATGATAATCTGGGGGCAGGTAAATTCCAACCCATGTGGCATGGGCCCTACATCATCAAACGTGTGTTATAGAATGGGGCTTATGAGCTTATCGGTTATGAAGGTCCCCCCTTAGCACAGCCCAGAAATGGGTTGTATCTAAAAAAGTATTATTCTTGATTCATCCATGCATGATATGTGTACATAGGTGATTTTTTCATTTTTGTGCATATTTAGATGTGCTTTGTAAGCTTTTTTCTGCTTAATGGGTCTTGCTGGTTCTGCATATGTCTATTATCCCTTATGTCGGTTTCGTGGATGGTGCTTCCTGCAATACCAGGAGCTTATCTTCGGTAGCCTGGGTAATTTATAATCCTACTGGTGAGTTGATTAACCTACAAGGTATTTTTCTAGGACAAATTACAAACAATGTCACTAAATATAGTGCTGTTGTGGAACTATTAACTGAGGCAGTTAACCTCGGCATACACGCTTTGCTTGTAAATATAGATTCGCAGCTTGTTTTTCTTCAACTTAATGGTCATTATTCGGTCTGAAACCCATGCATTTTGAGATTGTATTGATGTATTCGTTTTCTTGAAATAAATTTTGATTTCATCACATATCAACATATACCAAGACGAATGAATACATTAATTGATGCAGTGGCTAACATTGTATTAGATAGACATTTGTGCAATTTATAAAACATCATCATATGTAAATAGACCCATGTAGAAAATAGATATATATATATATATATATATATATATATATATATATATATATATATATATATATATATTGCAGTGTCTTCATCATAAAACCCAAAAAATATATATGTATGTTTCAGTTACATCCTGAGACAACATGTCTCTCAAAAATATGCGGAAATAAAAAGCTTAGGTGCCTAATCAGCGTGGTGCTCATGATAGCATGTCATCGCCCATACCAACCACCTCAGTAAGCCATGGATACGGCTCGGCACCCCTATAGTATGCCTCTAGTAGGCCTGAGGAACATCCTCAAGGCGAGCATAGTCCAGGACCCAACGAGCGATCCCCTCCAGATTTTGTACTATCTCTTCCTTGCCGCCCTCACCATGAGGATTGAAATCGCGAGGAGTTCGCCTCGCTATCAGTGACATGCCTATAGGCCTCTCTTGGCCAACATATACATACATATAAGATTAAATATCATAACATGCATATTTCAAAAAATCAGAAACTAATGAAAAAAAAATGAGTCTCATCTAGCTCTTCATCCCAATCCTCTCCCTGAGGGAGCAGGAGGTCTGGATCACCGGTGAAGTCTATACCAAAGTAAGGCCAATCCTCCATGATAATCAGTTGTCGTCGGAGCCAATCAATAAATTATGTCCTTTAGACATCTGTTGGCCACCCCCTACTCTAGGCATCAGCGCAGCCCATCGGGCCATTCGTGGTTGTCTGGGTGGTGGCATCAGGACAATGACCTCCTGGTGATGGAATATCGGTAGTCGTTTCAAGAAGAACGATACCAAAATAGATCCATATCCAAACTGTTTTAGTTTTCCTTTCTCGCACTTGGTTATTTTCCGCTTAATTTTAATAGTGACGGCCTCTGCCCAGTTTTAGTGAGTTGGGTTCATGCACTCTGAGGAGAGAAGAAGCAGTGTATTTGTGGCCTCATGCAGTGCTTGCAATCCTGTAGCCTGCGTGATAGTTTTCAACACTACTTTTAGTGCCAAATCAGGGATGGTTTGGATGTCAACCTTTCCACTCCCTGTTCCTTTTCATGCCCCTCAGCACACCCTGTCAATCACCATTTCCATACTTTCCCCGGAAGGACGGTTACCGGTCAAGACAGGGACTGCACCCCTACGTGACAATCCTGTGATAAAATACACATCAGAGACTTCGATTTCAAGTTCCTAATCTTGAAGAACAAACTTTTCTTGATCTTTGTCCCACATGCTTATCAAATATTGAAGCAATTCCGGCTGAGCCTGGAGGCATGATGTGAGGAAGAATTTATTTTGCCCACAATCTCTAAGGGTGTTCATGCATCACTCATTTTCCATGGTGAGTTCATATTCCTTAATGTGTTCTCTCTCTTTCCACCCAATCACCATTTTTTATCCTTGGTACCTGCACATTATTCATATGAGCATTATTAGTCTGTGTAGGCATCAAAATTTGCAAGCAATTGACTTCATTTTTCTCAAATTTATGCAGATTTTTGGGTTGCACGATTGGCGTAATTGTTTCACAAATAGTTGCGTGGTTGGCATGATTTTTTCACAAACATTCGCACCAATGGGCATTCCCTCTATGTAAAAAAGGGGTGATTGGCACGGGTCTGTGCCCAAAACCCGCACCAACCGCGACGCCCTATTTTTGACAAATCCTCCCCTAAAGGATTCAAAATGACAAATACAGGTAATGAAAATTAGCTTAAAATATGTAAATGGTGTTGACTCTTACCTGACACTGACGAAATCAAGATTGGTTCTCTGGATCACTCGCAATCGTCACCACAAGATCGTAAGGCAAATGGGTCAGTGTTGCTCCACAAAGAGGTAAAAGTGAAAATAAAATATTTTTTACCACTTATGGCATTTTATAACTTTTCAGAATCATAAATTAGGTTTTAAAACATATTTGTCATTTATTTTATCATGTTATTTTTTGGGAAATATGTTTTACATGCATCCTTTGTGTAGAGACAGGTTTTCACATGGTTATGATGAAGAAATGAGTTGTATTTTATACTTTTTCAAACTCGGTAAAAACAAGAAAAAGTCCCTACTAGAGTCACCTTTCAGCTCTTTTCTGACTCTCTAAAACTGAAAATATTTCCGAGACGCTTGTCATTTTGAACTCGTTAAATGGCTGCAAAACGATATCTACCCGGTATATGTTTACCCCATTTTTGGGTTGGGATAGATTATTTACGAAAAGGAATACCTTAGCCTATCATGACTAAGAGGTTCTCTTAGACATTTTTTTCTACCTTTTCAGATTTGAGAGACTATTTATGAAAAGGGCTTTATTAGAGTTTTCTTTTCCACTTTATTTTCAAGCTCTCTAAACATGAAAATATGTTGAGTTCTCCCTTTTACAGAATCATTAAAAACTGATGACATCGGACTTCGTCATTATGACGTTACTCGAGTTCCTCCTTATTAGGGCTCGTAAAATGTACTAGGTTGGATTTGTCCAAAGGACAAACTTGCATCGCAAGCATATGCTATCCCCTTCAATATTGTTTTCAAAAATAATTTGGGTACTCGCCAGAAATGGTGGGGAAAAATGGAACCAGATTATAGTCATGTTGGTAGTATATCGCTCTTGAACATGGCACTTGTTTGCATTCAAATCGCGTTGGGGATATCTCACCTTGTCATTTGTTTGCCTCCATGGGTTTGGGTAAATTATTTCGAATAGTCATCTACTCTTTGCCACGTCACCATGACCTCAGATCCCTTGATGTCAAATATTGCCAAATCCAGTGTCGTGCTACCAATATGTTCAAGAGAAGTTTTCCTCTGAAATTTTCAACCTCCCTCTGATTCTCTGTTGGTAAAAATTCACAAAAATTATATTCCTCTATCTTGTGTCGATGATGTGGGAAAAATTATGGCCCATCTTCGATCAGGTCACTTCCTATCGACTTTAGCTCATTATCTAGGAGGCTGATCTAGAGACTCCCTTCAGTTACCTTAGAGCTTGCATGCCTCAATGGCAGGTTCTTCACATTTGACACAAGGTCCACATCATTGTACTTCGATTGGATGATTATGCGAGCGTTCAACGCCAGATCACTATTCACATTCCGTGGATTGTACCTCTTGTACCTTGAGAACCATTTTCATTACTGGTGGTTTCTCTTGCGTCTGTTAACAACTCTCATTATTGGTTTGTAATCAGATTATTTTCCTGCTTGTTCGACTTCAACTCGTCTATTCGCATGCTCGAACTTGTACTTTGTTCGAGTTGGGATGGAGTGCAAGACCCTGGGTTTTCTTTGATGAAATCTAGGTTGCGCATTCTTTGTGGATTAATATGACTTATTTCATGACTCTTCTGATTGGATGGATGCAACCATACCTGAGTCTATTTTTTGATCCTTATTGCTGGATGGTTGTGTCCATACCTCAGGTCTCACTATTTATGTACTCTTTTATGGATGGCTACGCCCATGCCACATGTCATGTATCATAAGTATCAGTTGTATTTTTAATTGCAATTTTTTTGACAGCAGTGTTTGGGTCGAACGCGTTCTCATAAAGCATTTCACCCCTCCCTCTGTTAGCCATCAGTAAATTTTTGTCATAGCAAATGATGGCTAAAATAGGTCTTGAGCCTTCAAGAGATTATTTTCATAGAAAATTTCTCATTCTTGAAGCCTTCTTGTGCTTTCTAACTTAAGAGTAAACTTCACTGTTCTTTCCTTTAAAAATCCCTCAAAAAAGACCTGTTGTATAAAGGAGACTATTTTCAGCTATTCTCTCCATTTTTCCCTTTTATTTATCCTCCATTTCCCTTTGAAAAATCCCCTTTTTTCCTTCTCATTTACCTTTCATTTTCCTAAAAAACCTTCAAAAATCCCTTTTAAACTTATAAAATTCCCTTTTTTATGGTTTAAATCATCCCTTTTTTCCTATCCAAACCTCAAAAAAAACTAAAAACCCCACATTTTTAAGCCTATCTCGACCTTTTTCAAACATAAGGATTTAAGCCCCTGAGGTATTAAGCCTTTCACCCTCTCCGCCATATAACTTAGGAACTATGACCAAGCACCAAACATTTAGCCCCTTGTTTCACCGCCCTCGGTCCCCTACTCCTCCATAGAACCACACCTTCCTCACTTCTTAAGCCCCCTTCCCATTACCTTTTATTTACCCCTGCGTCCCTTGTAAAACACATTTTTTCTTTGTATTTCCCCTACCACACTTGTCAAATCCCTCATAAATCCTGGCCGTGGATCTGTCCGATCCAACGGCGCTAAATCACCCTATCTTTCCTCGCCTTCCCTCTGGCCCTTTTCTTACCTTTTTCCTCCGCACTATATTTTTCCTTTGGGTGATCATGACCATCGATCTCATCGATCTGATAGTAATCACACCTCCCCTCTCATCCTTTGGGCTACCCCTTATCCTTTCACCCTCACAATCGATCTACACCGTAGATCTTATTGATATAACGATTCCTGTTTAACCTAACATCCAACCCATTGCATATAACATCCCGCTACCAAAAAAAAGAGTTGACGTCATACTCCGGACTCACCTTCCACCCATGAAAATATCCCCCAATCTCCGTCTGAAAGCTAGCCTCCACCACCTCCCTTCCACCATGCACCTTTCCCCATCGCTTTCCTCCCCCACCGTTGGATCTACACCTCCAGATCCAACAGTTGACACCACGTTTCGCTCGGATTTTCATGTCAGGGTTTAACAATACAATTCCATGCGAAACCAATGGTTTCTTGAGTGACACATGGCGATCAGCATGTGGTATCGTGTGCGATCACGTTAAAACCACTTACTTCTTGAATATTGCGTGAAAACCACCAATGGTTTTCCAAAACCATCATTCTATTTCCGCGCCATAATTCAATTTTTAACTCATTTTCTTCATATTTTTTCCTTCCTCCACGCATTTCTCCTTCCACCTCACTACTCCTTCAGCCTCCTTTGAGCCTTTACTAGCAGTTTAACCCCAAAATTTGCAGTTTTTACTTAACAAATTGTGTGTTTAGTTGTAGGTTTTGAAAGGAAGATTATTCAATAAAAAAAATCTCATAGCCAAGGAAACAATGGCGCTGGGCTGAGGATTACCATCTCTGAAGCCTAATCAATGCAGAAAAGAAGCTTTTCGAGGTATCAAATCTGGGTTTTAATCAATGTTTTATGAGCACTGGTTATAAAATCAAACCCTCATCATACCGAAGAGACCTGTCCACAACAGAAAAAGGGAAAGTCAACAAATATTTAAAGACAAAAGGGAAAAGTATAAAACCAAGAAAAACATGGATAAAGCGTTGTAATTAAAGAAAGAAATAAAGGCAGAAAATAAAAGGGAAAAGATAATTAAAGGTTAATACAGTCAGCAGAAAAGACAAAAAGCCCCGAAGATGAAAATAAGGCCTTAAAGCAAGATTAAGGCCTAATCAGTGTTTAAAGCAATATATCATGATATATCAGTAAATAAAACCTCCCAATGCCACATCATTGGGGCAATTAATCCTCAGAAATGCCACCTACAGGTCTATTTCCTCAAAATAATACAAAGTTAATGCACAGTCAGAGATATTTGCCAAATAAAACTCAAAAAGTAACTACAAGCCTACCAAAGCCTCAAAAGTAAAAAAAAGTTACTAAAGTTGATGAGAGTTAATGTAAAATTGATTAAAACAAAGTTAAACATCTGAAATCTTCTCCATAAGGCCTCCCAAAGGTCGAGAAGAATTTACTCTATATTAATTGATTAGTTGGACCTTCTTTCCACTCCACCTCCTCAAATTTACCTATATATATCATATAAGGAGTCTAGTATTGTTTTTGGTTGGATACTCATTGAATGTAAATAGCTATTGAGGCTACTGAAGCTCTATTTTGTAATTGAAGAAAGATGGGCTTGTTATCCACCTATAAAATTTGTTGTATCAAAAGGTGGCTAAATCATTTTTTGAGCCTTCAAGAAATAGGTTTTATTGCTAAAATTATCATATCTTGAAGAATCATAGAGACATCATGCCCTTTATTTAGTCTTTACTGTTGTTTCCCTTTCGAACTCATAAATTCTGTTGTTTTCCATGAAGAAAAGACTACTGCAAAACTCCATTTTCCCCTCCCTCCACTAAAGAATAACCTTCATTTTTATTCCTTTTTCCCCATCAAAATTCCTATATTTTTCATTTATTCCCTTTTCTCCCTCATGAAAATAATTTTTATGAAGTTTAAAACTCACTTTTAAACTTTGTCGAAACCCCCAAATCCATCCAAAAACTGTGAAAAAATTCATAAAAAATAAAGTTTTTTAACTACAGGCTTAACCCCCTTTGGGCTAAGTCCTAACAACTTCCCCACCATATGCCTCAATGCTGGAACCAAGCACTAAGCCCATTTGGCGCTTATCGCATCGGAGAAATTGGAGCGCACAAGTTTATTTGCCATGTTAAAAGCGTCTGATGCGATTAGCCTCTAGTTGTAAACTCCCGATCCTCTTGTCTCATTCGCTGAACCCTGGGCCCACAATCGGGCACTAAAACATTGTATAAACCCATCTCTAATGCATATTTCTCTTTGTAAATTCATAAACCCACTTTTCCTAAGTTTTGGTCTAAACCCACCAGAACAATGTTTTTTTAATGAAAAATGGGTAGATTGAAAGACCCACACCAAAATTCTGATGCGATTGAGCCCTGTTGTATAAACCCCTGTGCTCCGCTTTCCTCCATATAAACCTACACCCAGGACCATGAGTTAAAGTCCCAAAGTGCTAATCGAATCGAAGAAATTTAAATGGGTAGATTGAAAAGCCTAAAGGCATGATCCTGATTAGCCCTTTCTATGTATAAGCCCCGTGCCTTTTTTTTACCATATAAATCATAGGCCCTGCAACCAGCTGCCATCACATATTTAAAACCCATCCCAAGCCACCAAAACCTTTGTATTTCATTCATTTTTAGTTTTTATTAGTTTTAAAGGGTTTCTGTTGGTTCCATACTTGAGATAATCTCCACCGTTGATCACCCAGCCTGATCTCATCTGACGACCTAGGTTATAAACCCAAAATTTTATTTTAAGTGCATTTTCCTCCCCCAAATGGTTTTAAACCTTATTTCTTCGCATTTTCTTCTATTTTCACAATAATTTGACCCCTTCACATTATTAATTCAATGCTAATCTCGATCGTTGATCTTCTTGGTCAATCATAGATCAACGGTCTCGACATAAAATCTCCCACCACTTCTTCCAAATCTCCTTCTTTTCACCTCTACAGCAAATCTTCCACCGTTGGGTGTTGCCATCCAATGACCATGCTCTTAACCACGGCCTCCTAAGTAGTTTTACCTCATAAACGTAGGATTTATTAACATTGTTGTTTTTTGCAGGTTTCAAAGGTTTTTTCCATTATGTTAAAGGAAATGAAAGCCAAGGGTGAGAATCCTCCAGAATTTCGTTTATCGAAGGGAAATTAATACAGAGGGTTCGATGCCACGTTTTTTCGATGCTTCATGGGCACTGATTCCATATAGACCCTTTGCAGAACCTGCACATCAACAAGACATAGTAGATTAAATCAAAACGAAAGAGTATCAGTGTTGAAGAACAAAACACAGCAAAACAGAGGATTGGAGACTGTTTTCATAGTTTTGGAGGATTACGGCTAAGATCAAAAATCAAAAGCCTAATCCTTTGAATTAAAATTCAATTAAAGACAAATCAAATATTTATCAGTCAAAAAGAGCCTCCACCGCCACATCAGAGGCTAATTGATTCCTCAACTACCCATTGACACCTGTAGCCTCAAGCATTTAACAGAGGCCGAATTATGACCAAAAAATCATATATTTTCCTCAACGCAGCCAAATAATCAATTCTGCCGAAAGAACTTAATGCAAAAAATATCAGCAGAGTTATTACAACATGAAACAGAGCCTTAAATTCAACAAAAGCTCTCATCGAGCTTAAATCTTAAATGTAAACAATTAATACAGAAAAACATCTGTGAACTTCTCCATCAAGCCCATCAAAGGTCGAGAAGTATTAAAGTCTATATTAATTGACCCAGGAGATCTTTTGTCTCCTCCCACCTCCTCATTTCTTCTATAAATACTCCTGTAGAAGATGAGAAAATGTTGGTTGCAGAACTTTGAAATATACTTGTGCTTGAAACTTAGACTTTTAAATAGTGTTCAAAGGCTCTTGAAGCTCTATGTGTGATAGAATATTTAGGCTAAGAAGTGAAGATGATTTCTGAACTGAAACGTTGGTATTAAAGCTGTAACTGGTTTGAAGCATCAATACAAGCTAATTTATGGGATCCTGGTCTATGTCGACGGTGATGTTTTTCTTATTGTAAAGCTTTATTTTAGTTTTGTTTTCACTTTTTCCATCTTCTGTTATAAATAACAACAAGCATAGAGTTAGGATTTCCTGTATATCAGTACCCTTCTCTGACTGATAAGCTTTATCTATATGTTTTCTTGCAAATTGTGTTGTTTAGGAATGATTTAATTCAGTTTAAGTAATTAGGAATGCTGGAATTCCCTCATCTACTGTTTAAGCTAAATATTGTTCTTAAATGTTGTTTTTAGTTTATGTTAAGTAAAGATGAACTAAGGAAGTTATGGTGAGCCCTGTCCTTTAGTTTTATCCCCAAAAACTGTCTGAAATTTTCCCTAAGAATGTGTTGAAAGCAGGCTAGGTTCAAAGTCCTTACCTGATCTTAGACTATTCTTAGTTATCATTTGTGTTTCCCTTTGTGTTTTAAATGTTTTTCTATTGAAAGTGCATCAAAATCTGGCTAGTTTCAAAGTACTTACCAGATCTTATATTACTTTTATGTCTTTCTTAAGTGTATGTCAAAAGCAGGATAGTTTCAAAGTACTTACCTGATCTTAGGTTGCTCTTTGTTCTTCATTTGTTTAATTCCCCTTCTTGTTGTATCATTTCATTCCATAAAATAAATTTAAAGAGATCCTTAGACATATATGACTTGCCCCATGGACCACTCTTGAACCTTGTTGTTTCAATTAAACCCTATTATGACTCCATAGCCCAATGGACTAAAAAAAAGCGTTATATCTATCTTTTTATCCAAAGATTGTTCTGAGTGCTTGTAACTTCACACCTTTGAAACTCTTTCCATTTAGGACTTTGCACTCAAATAATAATCATGCTCAACCATCCAAAACAAACAAAAGCCCTTGGAATTCATAACTAGCCTAATATCATTACCCAAAATCTTTTAAAGATAAAACCATCTTTGCACTTATTGGAAAGATCCCTCTCCAGATTTAGGAGGGCTAGATCCTAGAATCCCAAAGTGGTTGAAATAGTGTTTCTCCCTGTAGTTGGACTTTGCCAATATTTCTAATTACAGGGAGCTAACATCTTTTGGTGACTCCACTGGGAATCTGAGTTAAAGTTTCACCTATATATGCTTAGAACTCCAGAAAGCCCTTGACTCAAGAACAATTGGTATATTAACCAGTTGAGCCACCAGTAGCTAACATCTCTGGCGACTCCACTGGGGACTTGAGTCAAATTTTCATCATTGGGTTCCCTTAACACTTCATAAAACCTTGCGAGTAAAAGAAACCATTTTCAAGCACTACCAAGTAATGGTAATCATGATGAAACTTGTTTGAATTAGTGACAAACTAGGAAAACCCTAGGATTCTCATAAGAGTTTATCTAACCTTGAAGGATCAGCTAGCTTAGCCATAAGAGTAGATTTTCTTTGTCTCATAACCATAGCTAAGTTTTAAAACAGATCTAGGACACTCTTAACAACCAATAGGACTGAAAAATAACTCGTGAAACCCAAAAATATTTCAGATTGGTATTCAATAAACATGGTGGTGGACCATAAAACCTTTTACCTCCAAAAGAGATAAAAACTTCCACTTGGTGACCCCACAATCCTAAACAAACCTTAAGACTCCACTAGGAAGACCCATAATCATTGTATCATCATTCAAACTCAATTAGAGGATTTTTAGGATTAAAATTTTTGTAAAACAAATCAGTTAACCTCTTAAATATTGTCATATATGGTTAAATTTTTCTTGTTTAATAGGGTATGAAAAACATAGCATAGTGGCTCCTAGAAAGATTCATACTAGAGCTTATCCTGACCCAGACCCACCTGAGATAGTTGATAACCTAGAAAGTATCCTTAGGAAGTCTCCTAAGATAAATTTTTCAATTGTTTTCAGATCACCCTTGAGAGTTAATTCAGTCCCTGACAATATTGCATCTCTACAATAATCACAAGTAGACTTGAGAAATCCATTTAGAACTAGGTCTCTTGATGATTTAGATCAGCTAGATTTTGAGTCTTCACTTTCATCTCCAGAAAAAAGTGAACATCCTAGTAGTAGAGAAACAACACCACTTGATTCAAATTTCCTTTCCAATCTAGGTGTCTCTCATCCAAGATCAGCTCAACAATCTATTCCTGGTCCATCCACATCTGTTCATCCTACATCTATTGTCCAAACCACTCCACTTCAGCCCACTTTCACCCTTGTTAATACACCTTTTGTAAATCCACCTCCACCACATATCATGGCAACATGGTATTCTCCATTAGTACTTACTATACTATTATTCAATCTTCCATAGGATTATCAGTCCAAAATTCCATTATATGATGCTAGAAATGCTACAACTGCATCACAACATGTGGATAAAATTAATGACTACTTCGACAGAAATTAAATTGATGATGAATCTGTCAAACTAAGACTATTTGCTCAGAGTTTGGGGGGAGAAGTAAGAAAATGGTTTAAAGGCTTAGCCCCCCATAGTATCAATGATCTCCAAGCCTTCCATCAGACATTCTTAAAAAAATTGGAAGTGAAGAAGAATCCTCTCCAAATACTTTCTGATTACAAGAACCTCCATAGAAACACTGGGGAAAGTGTACAAGCTTATTGTACTAGATTTAACAGTGTGTATAATTCACTTCCCCCAGATCTAAAACCTCCACAAGGCTCAGCTCTAAACAAGTTCCCTGAAGGGTTTGACCTTGAAATGGCCTATCAGCTGAGAGAAAGAGATCATCTAACCCTTGAAGATATGAAAAAATGGGCTCTTGCTGTGGAAGTTAACATAATGGAGAAAAGATCAAGAATGAAGAATGATAAGAGAGTATCCTTCAGAGAGGAATCCACACCTTCTACTTCTAGCTCAAATATGGAAAGAATGATGGAGGAGATTATGAAGAAAATGAGCATTCTTGAGAGAGCACAAGAAATTCAAAACCAAACTTATCCTCAAAATAGAAACCAAAACCAGAATCAAAATTTTAGAAGAACTCAACCCCAAAATAGGCCTAGGGAAGATGATCAATAGATCACTCCTCCCTTTCATCAAAACTATGTGAGTGAGGTTGAGGAAACAGATGAGCAAGTAGAGGAGGATGATATTAACATGCTGGGAGTAGATAATGATGACTTTGAGGTTCATTATGATAGAAAACAAGGTCTTTACACACACTATGATGACAAAAGAGATGAGGATGAAAGCTATTATCAAGAAATGGAGAATTTCATTGTAGAATCTCAAAGGTAATATGACCTTCAAAGTAAAACCAATCAACAAACTCCCAACACCAAAACCTCTGACAAATATTCACAAAACAATGGCTGGAAATTCTGATAAAGATAAAGAGAAAGGCACTCAAAAAAATGTAAAACAGAGTGCAGACATTAGTAGTACTAGCAACTCAGTTGGTTCTCCTGTGAAAACAATTTTGTCGAATGTAAATAGAACAAATTAGCAAACAAAATTTGCTGATAAGGTGGCAGTTAACAAGGCTAAAAAAAGCACCTCAAAGAATCAAATTCGGAGCAGGAAATTTCCAAAACTAAAATATTTGTTCCCTTGATTGAGTTAGCTTTCCAAAATGTCTATAGAACCCAAATTTTGAGGGCTTTAAATATAGAAGAGAATAATGATACAGTCAATCTTAATGATGACCAACCAGAGTTTATTTTTGGTCCAAATATTGAAGGTAGGTATCAAGAGGGACCTGTTCCTCCCTTTTATGTAAGTTTAAATGCTCATGAAAAAAAATTTCACAACGTTATGCACGACTCAGGGGCTTCTCATAATTTAATGCCTAAAGTGGTGATGGAGAGCCTGGGTCTAGAAATCACCAGACCTTATAAAGACCTTTACTCCTTTGATTCAAGCAGAGTAAAATGTTTAGGATTAATCAAAGACCTCTACGTTAGCTTAGCACATATTCTAGCCAAATGTTTGGTTATGGATATTGTTGTGGCTGATGTACCACCAAATTATGGAATGTTGTTATCAAGATCTTGGGGGGGCTAAGTTACAAGGGACTATGTAGATGTACATGACCTATGTGACCATCGCTATGTTTAATCAATCTAGAAGACTGTACAGGGAGTCACATATGCAGTATATGGTTACAAGCCAAGACAGACCACAAAACTCTCCTCTGTATTCTATAAATATAGGCCTAGATTATTTTATCTTGTTTAACAATGAAAAATTTAGTGAACAAGTCACTTTAACTAAACTGATGGCCAATAGAGAAGAAGAGGTAAGCACCACATAAATGTCAAAATAGTTTGTTGCATTTGAAAACTTTAGCAAACCAACCACAGGTCTTGGACTACAAATCATATTTCCATCGCTCTTTAACCTTAACAGTCAAGAAGACGACCCTCAATGCAGTGGAAAACCTGAGGAGTTAAAACAAATTCAGCTAATTTCCGATACTCAATAACAATCAGAAAGCACGTTAGTTGAAGAGGACAGTAACCCAACAGATGAACCTGAAACTAGTCCTCTATGGAGTATGTACTTTGATGGATCGTGCACTAGGGGCAATGCTAGTGCAGGTGTCTGGATATGTAACACTAAAAACAACCACACAAAGAGCATTTCCTGTAGATTAAACTTCTAGTGCTCGAATAATATAGCGGAATATGAATCCCTGCTTTTAGGCTTACATTTGTTGAAAAAGTTAGGAGCCAAAAGAATTAAAGTCCATGGGGATTCAGATTTAATCATTAGGCAAGTCAACGGGGAATACAACGCTAATCACCCAAGACTTAGGGCCTATCGAAACAATGTCATGGATCTTTTGAAAACTTTCGAGGAGTCCCAATTGATTTTTGTCCCAAGAAAAAGAAATATTATGGCCCGCAGCTTAGCTTTCACAGCTCAAACATGATTAACGCCATACAAAACCAAAGAATGCACAACTCAGATTAAATTCATACCAGATGTTCCTGATAACGAAAAATATTGGCAAGTGTTTGACTGAGACAAACAAATAGAAGAGTTCATGCAATTCAAAAATGAATTTAAACTACACAGTTCGGCTTCAGACTATGAAATAGACTGCAATAGTGAAGAAAATTTTCTTGGTGAAGAGGAACCATCTCCTTAGATTTCCAATACAAATATATTGTCAAGAAAACTTGAAAACACAACAGAAATGATTGCAGAGTTAGAAACAGAAGATTTAGAAACCCTGCAGTCTAAAAATTATAGTTTGCCTAAGGGTCTGGCCCCTTTAGAAGAGTTGTTCGATTTTAACAATGTGGCCAAGAAGAAAAAAATGGAGCCTGTAGAGACTGAAGTGGAAGAGTGCAATATAGGTAGTGAACTTAAACCTATGATGATTAAACTGTCTAAGACTTTACCAGCTCACATTAAACTCAAATACATAGAGCTGTTTAAAGAATTTTCTGATGTTTTTGCGTGGAGTTACGAAGATCTTAAATCCTATGACACTAAAATAATACAACACAAAATCCCTCTCAAGGAAAACCAAAAGGCATTAAAACAAAAACTATGCAGAATAAACCCTGTTCAGTTGCCTTTGGTTGAGAAGAAAATCAAGAAAATGTATGAAGCTGGTATTATTGTCCCTATTAGATATTCTGAATGGGTGTCTAATCTGGTGTCGGTTAGGAAGAAAACAGGAGATATTAGGCTTTGTATAGACTTTAGAGACTTAAAAAAAGCTTCGGTGAAAGACAACTACCCTTTACCTAAGATGGATCATATTTTACAAAGGGTGGTAGGGTCTAAGAGAATTTCTTTGCTAGATGGCTATTCAGGATACAATCAGATTTTAGTTCATCCCGATGATCAATTAAAGACAACTTTTACTACACCATGGGGCACTTTCATGTATGTGAAAATTCCATTTGGTCTAATGAATGTTGGTGCAACTTTTCAGAGAGCCATGGACATAACATTCTCGGAAGAATTAGGCTACTTCATCATTATTTACCTTGATGATGTTACTATTTTTCAAAGACAGATGAAGAGCACTTAGCACATTTGAGAACATTTTTCGAGAGATGTAGAAAGTTTGGGATATCTTTCAACCCTAAGAAAACACTTTTCAGTCTCCAAGAAGGTAAAATTATTGGGCACATTATTTCAGAGGAGGGTATTAAGATAAATCCAAATAGGATTGAGGCCATATTGCAGATCTCTCATCCTCGAAACATTAGGGAGTTACAATATTTCATTGGAAAGATTAATTTCTTGAGAAGGTTCATACCCAACTTGGCTAAGCTCCTTAGGAACATTACAAACATGCTGAAAAAGGAGCAAGGGGTAAAATGGACCTTGGAAGCAAAGAAGTCCTTTGAGCTGGTGAAATAAGCATTTACCAAAATGTCAGTTCTAATAAGTCCTGATTTTTCAAAAGATTTTTATATTTTTTCATTTGCATCAGAACATAAAATAGTTGTTTCCCTTTTACAGAAAAATCCACAAGGACAAGAGTAGCCTATTGCATTCTTTAGCAAGGCATTGAGGGATGCTCCTTTGAAGTATAACATTATGGAAAAGCAAGCCTTTTCTTTGGTTAAGGCTTTAAAATAATTCAGAGTATACATACTGCGTTCCCACATCATTGCCTTTGTCTCAAATTCAATTGTGAAAGACATTCTAACACAAGACCCAGATGGTAAGAGAGGTAAGTGGATAGTTGTTATTCTTGAATATGATTTAGACATAAAGCCCACTAAGCTCATCAAAGGCCAAGGTCTAGCTAGATTAATGGCTGAATCCAATTTTGAAGTTCTTGATATTAATATGATTAATGATTTAGATGATCAAGAGGAAATATCAACTCCCATTATTGAAGATAATTTTATGAATTCCTCTTGGTATGCTGATATTCTTTATGTTTTACTTAATTTGAATACACCTCTCGATTTATTGAAAACAAAGGAAAGGTTTTGGAAGTTAAAAGCTTTAAACTATTGCATTATAAATATATGTCTTTATTGGAAAAATGCAAGTGTTATATTGCTTAAATGTTTGCCTGAGTATGATGCAGAGAAGGTTAAGCACGAGTTTCATGAAGGAGATTGTGGAGGCCATTTATACTGGAAGATAACAACCAACAAAATCCTAAGGGCTGGTTACTATTGGCCTACTCTCTTTCTTGATGTACAAAAGATGATTATTTCCTGTCATAAAGGCCAACTTTTTGAAGGAAAAAGAAAACTACTACCCTTACCTCTTCATCTAATCACTGTTGAAGCTCCATTTCAACAAGGGAACTTGACTTCATAGGAGAAATCCATCCACCATCCTTTGCCCAGCATAGATGGATTCTCACTGCCACAGACTACTTCACTAAATGGATAGAAGCCATCCCTTGTAGGCAAGCCAATGATTCTGTTATTATAAAATTTATGGAGACTAATATTCTCTCTAGATTTGGTTGTCCTACCAAGATAATCACTGATAATGCAGCAGCATTTGGATCCAAGAAGATGGTTGATTTCTGTCACAAATATCAGATTACATTGGGTCATTCCACGACCTATTACCCTCAAGGTAATGGACTTGAAGAATCATAAAATAATATTTTAGTGAACATAATCAAGAAGCTGTTGGAGGACAATGAAAATTATTGTCACACAAAGCTTGTTCATGCACTTTGGGCTAACCGATTGACATTGAAGAAATCTATTGGTATGTCACCCTACCAGATTGTGTATGGTACTGAAGCAATTTTTCCAACTAGACTTGGTGTACCAGTTATGAAGTTGATTTAAAAGGTTCAGTATGAATAAAATGACATGATCAGAAGGATAAATCAAACTATTCATCTTCAGCAAACCAAAGAGGAGGTTTATAACAAAGCATTGCAGAAGCAGGACAACATTAAAAAGCTTTTTGATAGAAGAACAAAGGCCAATAGTTTTAATGTTGGGGAAAAAGTTTTGAAGTGGGACTCAAGGGGAGAAGACAAGGGCAAGCATGGAAAATTTGACAACTTATGACTTGGCCCTTACTTCATTCATTCAGCTGCTGGTAATAATGTATTTTTCTTACAAGAGTTGAATGGAGCAGAATTGTTTGGGGGTCCTGTCAATGGCAGGATGCTCAAAAATTACTTCTCTTGAGCCATGTCATGTTTTGAAGCCTTTTTATCTTATTCCCATTATAAATATTTCATCCACCATTGCATTCAAAGTTAGAAAAATAAAAAATACAAAAACAATTTAAGAAATAAAAGAGGGCAGATTGTAAAAACAATAAAGGTACAGCCCCATACCAAAAAAGAGAAACAAATCTGAAAGTGTGCAAGCTTAAATGCCACTCCCGAAAGCACACTTCTAATTAGTCATACAACCTAATCATGGCTAATTAGTTTTAAATTTACTGATGATAGGATAGTGAATTCAATTTTCCAAACAGTTTAATCTTGGCTTATCAGTAGGTAGATTAGGATAGAAATTAAAGGTTCAAACAAGCTCAAAATCTGAACCTAAGTTTCCAAACAAGAATGACTCCAATATGTTTCAAATTATGAGTCAAAACAGAGGTAAAATTGGTTCTAATCAGCTCAAAATTTGAACCAGATAGCAACGAAAAAATAGCTCGAAATAAACTCAAAAACAGAGCTGTAAAAACATGAAGGAAGTGCTTTGAAATTTCATATCTTAAGCCTTCCATTTTTTATTTAATTTTCTACAAAATAATATCTATGTGAAGCTTTTTTTTATGCCATAGATCAGCCTCAAGTTCGACTGTTCAATACTGACTTGTATGCTTATAACTTTCTGTTTTAGAAATTAGAGAATAAAAATCAGTTAGACTGTTTAATCCTAACAGATTGGTAGATTAGGTAGATAAGCATATGGACTCAACTATTTAATCTGAGTTCATGGAGAAATAAGGAGTAGGAATAGATTATATTTTTTTCTTTCAAAAGAATAAAATGTTGTAAAAAGAGTTTGCTAATCCAACTACACTCTAAAGAAGAAAAAATGTTAGATCAATAGGATTGGGTAGGTAGAAAGCTTGTATTGATGAAAATCCATTATTTTCCATGGATGCTAATATTTTCAGAGCAAAATAAGATCATCCAAGTAAAAAAAGGCAGCCCAATGGATAAGACACTAATCAGCCTCCCAGAAAACGCAAGTCTGAAATTCTTGATGCCCTCAAGAAGGGACCATCCCCAAGTGGAGGCACTGTTAGCCACCTATAAAATTTGTTATACCAAAAGGTGGCTAAATAATTTTTGGAGCCTTCAAGAAACAGGTTTTATTGCTAAAAATTTTATCTCTTGAAGACTCATGGAGACATCATGCCCTTTGTTTAATCTTCACTATTGTTTCCCTTTCGAACTCAGAAATTCTGTTGTTTTCCATGAAGAAAAGACTGCTGTAAAACTCCATTTTTCCCCTCCCTCCACTCAAAAATAACCTTCATTTTATTCCTTTTTCCCCATAAAAATTCCTATATTTTTCATTTATTCCCCTTTCGCCCTCATGAAAATCCTTTTTATGAAGTTTAAAACTCACTTTTTAGCTTTACCAAAACCCCCAAATCCATCAAAAACTATGAAAATTTTCATAAAAAATAAAGTTTTTTAACTGCAGGCTTAAGATCCTTTGTGCTAAGTCCTAACCACTTCCCCACCATATGCCTCAGTGCTTGAACCAAGCACTAAGCCCATTTGGCGCTTATCACATCGAAGAAATCAGAGCGCTCAAGTTTATTTGCCATGCTAAAAGCCTCCAATGTGATTAGCCTCTGGTTGTAAGCTCCCAATCCCCTTGTCTCATTCACTGAACCCTGGGCCCGCAATCGGGCTCTAAAAAATTGTATAAACCCATCTACGATGCATATTTCTCTTTGTAAATTCATAAACCCACTTTTCCTAAGTTTTGGTCTAAACCCACCAAAACAACGTTTTTTAATGAAAAATGGGTAGATTGAAAGACCCACACCAAAATTCTGATGCGATTGATCCCCATTGTATAAACCCTCGCCCTCCTCTTTCCTCCATATAAACCTATGCTTGGGACCATGAATAAAATTCTTGAAGTGCTAATCGCATCGAAGAAATTTAAATGGGTAGATTGAAAAGCCCAAAGGCCCGATCCCAATTAGCCCTTTCTATGTATAAGCCCCGGGCCTTTTGGTTACCATATAAACCACAAGCCCCGCAACTGGGTGCCATCACATATATATAACCCATCCCAAGCCACCGAAACCTTTTTATTTCATTCATTTTTAGTTTTCATATGTTTTAAAGGGTTTGCACCGGTTCCATACTTGAGATAATCTCCACCGTTGATCACCCGACCTGATCTCATCTGACGGCCCAGGTTATATTCGAAACACTGAATTTTATTTTAAGTGAATTTTCCTCCGCCAAAGGGTTTTAAACCTTATTTCTTCGCATTTTCTTCTATTTTCACAATAATGTGACCCCTTCGCATTATTAATTCACTGCTAATCTCGATCGTTGATCTTCTTGGTCAATCATAGATCAACGGTCCCGACTTAAAATCTCCCACCGCTTCTTCCAAATCTCCTTCTTTTCACCTCTGCAGCGAATCTCCACCATTGGGTGCTACCATCCAATGGCCACGCTCTTAAGCACAACCTCCTAAGCAGTTTTACCTCATAAACGCAGGATTTATTAACATTGTTGTTTTTTGCAAGTTTCAAAGGTTTTTTCCATTATGTTAAAGGAAATGAAAGTCGAGTGTGACGATCCTCCAAACTTTCATTTATCAAAGGGAAATTACTATGAAGGGTTCCATGCCACATTTCGTCGATGCTTCATGGGCATTGATGCCATATAGACCCTTTGCACAACCTGCACGTCAACAAGACATTGTAGATTAAATCAAAACGAAAGAGTATCAGTGTTGAAGAAAAAAACACAGTAGAACAGAGGATTGGAGACTATTTTCACAGTTTTGGAGGATTACGGACAAGATCGAAAATAAAATGCCTAATCCTCAAAATTAAAACACAATTAAAGAAAAATCAAATATTTATCAGTCAGAAAGAGCCTCCACCGCCACATCAGAGGCTAATTGATTCCTCAGCTACCCATTGACACCTGTAGCCTCAAGAATTTAATAGAGGCTAAATTATGATAAGAAAATCAGACATTTTTCTCAACGCAGCTAAATAATCAATTCTTCCGAAAGAACTTAATGCAAAAAATATCAGTAGAGTTATTACAACATGAAACGGAGCCTTAAAGTCAACAAAATCTCTCATCAAGCTTAAATCTTAAATGTAAACAATTAATATAGACAAACATCTATAAACTTCTCCATCGATCCCATAAAAGGTCGAGAAGTATTAAAATCTATATTAATTGACCCAGGAGATCTTTTATCTCCTCCCACCTCCTCATTTCTTCTATAAATACTCCTGTAGAAGATGAGAAAATGCTGGTTGTAGAACTTTGAAATATACTTGTGCTCAAAACTTCTACTTGTAAATAGTGTTAAAAGGCTCTTGAAGCTCTGTTTGTGATAGAATAGTTAGGCTGAGAAGTGAAGATGATTGCTGAACTGAAACATTGGTCTTAAAGCTGTAACTGGTTTAAGGCATCAATAGAAGTTGATTTATGGGATCCTGGTCTATGTCGACGGTGATTTTTTCTTATTGTAAATCATTATTTTATTTTTGTTTTTACTTTTTCCATATTCTCTTATAAAGAAAAAAAAGCATAGAGTTAGGATTTACTATATATCAATACCCTTCTCTGACTGATAAGATTTATCTATATGTTTTCTTCCAAATTGTGTTGTTTAGGAATGATTTAATTCAGTTTAAGCAGTTAGGAATGCTGGCGTTCCCTTTTCCTACTGTCTAAGCTAAATATTGTTCTTAAATGTTATTTTCAATTTATGTTAAGTAGAGATGAACTAAGGAAGTTATGGTGAGCCTTTTCCTTTAGTTTTATCCCCAACAACTATCTGAAAGTTTCCCTAAGAATGTGTTGAAAGCAGGCTAGGTTCAAAGTCCTTACCTGATCTTAGACTATTCTTCGTTATCATTTGTGTTTCCCTTTGTGTTTTAAATGTTTTTCTATTGAAAGTGCATCAAAAGTTGGCTAGTTTCAAAGTACTTACCAGATCTTAGATTAATTTTATGTTTTTCTTAAGTGTATGTCAAAAGCAGGATAGTTTCAAAGTAATTACCTAATCTTAGGCTGTTCTTTGTTCTTCATTAGTTTAATTCCCCTTCTTATTGTATCATTTCATTCCATAAAATCAACTTTAATGAGATCCTTAGACATAGATGAATTTATCGATGGACCACTCTTGAACCTTGTTGTTTCAATTAAACCCTATTATGACTCCATAGCCCAATGGACTGAAAACCATCGTTATATCTATCTTTTTAGCCAAAGCTTGTTCTTATTGCTTGCAACTTCACACATTTGAAACTCTTTCCATTTAGGACTTTCCACTGAAATAATAATCATGCTCAACCATCCAAAACAAAACAAAAAAACCCTCAGACTTCATAAATAGCCTAATATCATTACCCAAAAGCTTTTAAAGATAATTCCATATTTGCACTTATTGTATAGATCCCTCTCTGAATTCAGGAGGGCTAAATCCTAGAATCCCAAAGTGGTTGAAAGAGTGTTCTCCCTGCAGTTGGACTTTGCTAATCTTGCTAATTACAGGGAGCTAACAAGGCTGAGAAGATAAGTTTGAAGCTATAAAAGACCTACTAGACTTGAATATTTTAATTGGTTTGAACATCAAATATACAAGCTGATTTATGGGATCTTGGTCTACGTGAATGGTGATGTTCTTCTTACTATATTTGTTATTTTTCTCATGTTTTCCATACTGTCCACTTTCTCTGATAAAGAACAACAAATATAGATTAGGATTTCCTGTAAAGTACCCTCTTTCTCACTTATAAATATTTATCTTTATGTTTTCTTCTAATTATGTTTTGAGGATAATTCAATAGAGTATAACCAGTGAAGTGTTGGTGAGCCCATATTTTCTGAGTACAACTTGATAAAATGTCTTTGAAAGTTCTTGAAAAGTCTGCTAAGTAAAGTGTTAGCCACGTATAAATTTTTTTATACCCAATGGTGGCTAATTTTTTTTTTCAAACCTTCAAAGAGATAGTTCCTTTTGAAAAACTTATCATCATTTGAAGTTTTTTGTTACTCTTTGAGTTAATCTTCACTCTTTTTTCTCTTATCAGAACCTTCAGAAACCTCTGAAAAACCCTCATTTTGGCCTAAAAACCTTAATTTTCCATAAAGCCTTAAGCCCCTTTCGGCCTTAAGCCCAAACCCCTTTTCCACATATGACCCGTGCCAAGACCAGGTGCTGAGCACTTAATCGCATCAAAAATTTTCATCACAAAACATATTTTTACTTGTTTTCATGGTTTTTAGCCTCCAGTCGATGCGATCACGCGATTGATTATCCACTGTTGATCTTCTCTATTGCGCCCAGATCCAATGGTCCATATCGCTCCCTTGTCCGAACTCGTCGTTCCGCCTTTTTCCTTTATGATAAAATCTATACCTTTGATCTAGTTTTAGATCGACGACTCTTACTCCATCGCGAAATCAGCAATCGCAAATTTCTTATCTAGTTCCTTTGACCTCTTCCGATTGCGATCCTCCGATTAAATCTCGGCCATTGAATCCACAAGAGCCAATGGCTCAGATTTAATCACACTGTGTCATAAGCCCTTCACCATCTCACTCGCTAATTAAATCTCCACTGTTGATCTCTGAATATAATCCAACGGTCAGTGCTTAATCGCGCATCGCAAAATCAAAAACTTCTGTATTTTGGCCTCTTCTTTTTTATCTGATGAGATTAAATCCTGACCGTTTATTCCACTAGATCCAATGGTCCGCGCTCATGATTCCATGCTCATCCATTCCATGAGCCCTCCGACATAAACCCACCGATTTAATCCTAACCATTGATCTCTCCTAGATCTAACAGTTCGCGCTAAATCACATCGACACATTTCATTGTTTCTTCACCCTTTGTCCTCCGTCGATGTGATCCTGTGATCAAATCTCTGCCATTGATCATTCTTACATCCAACGGCTCACAATGCTTCCACTATTTTAACCTCGCTCTTCTCTTTGTCCTCCATCTTCAGATCTTGGCCGCAGATCCTCCAGATCCAACGGTCCACATTAATCCTTCCTTCTACCCTTATAAAAAAGGTGGGCCCCTCTCTTCCACTTGTTTCTCTACCCTTTCCTTTGAAACGTTACATTTTCTATATATTTTTTTTTCCAGACATAAATTTTTTAAATGAATCACTGTCGATCTCGAAGATCTAAGGCCATCAGGCCCCATTCTTCCGCCTGTTTTCCTCTTCCTTGCATTTTTTCATATGTGCCCCTTTTTCCAATTTTAACCATTTGTCAAAGAAATTTAACAATCGGATGGCCTATTTTACCCCTCCATTGCGCACCAATTTTGCTGACATCACCTGGACCTTGCATACTCCTTTCGCCCTGCAGTTCTTCATCTATCGCGCTCAACCTGCGCCGTTAGATTTGGATCATCCAATCCAACGGCCAACAATCCATATCGTGTAAATTTTGAGCCCTTCCCACAGTGCACAAATTTTGCGAGATATGGCTGGTTTTGTAAATCCACGTGTTATGCGCAAACTTATATCGCGTTTTTTCGACCAAAATCTAAAACCACCTCAAATCTGCGTGAAAACCGCTTCTGGTTTTTTGCTATACCACTCCTCCCTCTACAATGTAACTCTAGATTAGATCCTAGCCGTCGATCTCTGAGATCGGATGGTCCTGATTTAACCTTACCACCAATTTTTTTTCCCTCCATCATTCCTCCAAACGACCTCATTGAATGATCCCAACCGTAGATCTCCATTATTTGATCTAATCCAACGGCCCTTATTCAATATCATGCCCAAAATCCCATTTACACCCGGTTAGCTGCTCTGTCGGGTTTTTCCTCCTTTTTCCACTACATCCACTTTTTTCCTCCGCATCGCTCCGAAACGCTTCCACCAAACTTCCTAAGCAGTTTAAACCATGAATTTGCAGGATCTAAATAATGTTTACGTGTTTTTATGCAAGTTTAGATTAAGTTAAAGTTAAATCCTCCCACAGATGTTTTCACTGTTATTGGCCAAGGATGATGATCCTTACGACCTCCTGATACATATGGGAGGGTTTCAAAGGGACAATTAAATGTTTTTAGGTAATCAATAAGTCATGATTATCGGTTTTTCTGAGAAAAAACTCCAATGAACCCTCTGCACACCTGCAAATAGTAAAACACAGTCAGCATCAATTATAAAAGCGTATCAATGTCGAAGATGAATATTATGGATTAATCAAGCCTAAACACAAATCCAAAGATAAATTAGTGTGTTTATAGATAAATATTAGTTGAAGGACACCTCAGAGCCACATCAAAGGGGTGAATTAATTTCCCAACTACTATATTGCCACCTTGCAGCTTTTTGCCTCAAAGGAATACCCAGATAAAATCTCAGTCCGAAGCATTAAGGCCAAAGACAACTGAACAATTATTACAAGAAAAAAAAATATGGCAACTGTCAGTAGAAGTTATTATAAAGATAAGAAGAGCCTTAAAATCAATATTTTTTACCCATTAAGCCTAAAAATCAGAAACAGAGTAAACGAAATAGAGTTGTAATTCAATGCATTCCTGCCTTATGCCTTGCATGGTTTTCAAGGCTAGGAGTTGCATTTAGTGTAGAATTTATTACACTTCAAATACTACAAATTCTTCCACTTCCTCATTTCTTCTATAAATAATTCTGAAGAAAATGAGATACAGGTTGGTTGATCACTAGTTGTAATACTGAAACTTTCTGAAATAATACATAGTTTGTTCGAAGTTGAAGAAGAGATTGAAGTCTTGGAAGCTTAATGGTGGTGTGAAATGCTTGTTCTTGAGAAGGCTCTATCATTGGATTAATGAGCTTGGATGTTGGTGATGTATTCTGAACTGTCTGTTGTTTTCCCTGTTTTCATTTTGTTCCATAAATTCTTACTACAGTAGGATGAAAATTTTATGCTAAGAAATTACTCCTGGAAGCACCTTAGACCTGTTTATCCTTCACTGCTCTATGTTTTCTTCTGCTGAGGTATTTTAGAGTCTTCAATATTTCTATTTAGTCCTCATGCTTGTTTATTTCTCTAATAGTTCAAATAGTGGGTTTCAGCATGGTTTATGGTTTTCCCTACTTGTCTACTGCCACTTGAAAATTGTTTTTGAAGTCTCCCTTTGAAGTAATATTGTTTGTAGTTTTCCAAAGAGGTATGTTTTGATCATACCCTTTGTTCCTGTTAGAATAGTTGTTTCAAAGGTCTTTATAGTTGTAATCATGGATGTTTAGGAGTTCCCTCTTCTATGCCTACAATTATTAGTGAATATTTCATGTTTTCTAATTCCTTTGAAATAAAATCTTTGAGGAAATAGGGAGTTCCCCAAATCTTATATTTCATTTTAAAAGTTGTCTTGAATTCATTATTTGCTTAAAGTGTGGTTTGTAGAATTCATGGTTAGCCATGTCTATCAAATTCCTCTTCATGTTCAAGTTATGTTTTCAAGTTCCCTTTGTTGAGAATTAAACCTCTCTTTTCAAAATCATTAATGTTCACCTCATTCAAAAAACTAAAGGATCCTATGGCCAAGTTAGATTTTCCCTTTAATATCCCATATCCATTTGTGAGCCAGTTACCAACTTCATTTTGACTCCATTTCCCAATGAATTAGATATTTCCTCTTTCTACCTATCTTTCCTAGATCTTTCATGTTATGTAGTATCAATTCAACCAAACAAACAAATCAAACAATACTTGCACTTCATAACTAGTATAAAATCAATACTTAAAAGAAAACAAGACATACCTTTGCAAACAATTTGAGAGATCCCTCTCTGAGAACGGGAGGACTAGATCTTGGAACTCTAAATATTGGTTCTGATGTTGCCTTGTCTTTTGGTTAGCCAATCTATCAAAACACAGGACCCCAACATAATGGTGATCACAGTGGGACATTGAGTAAAATCCTTAAAACAAAAAACTCACTGTCCAGTATAGTATAATTAGCTCTCTTCAAGCACTACCAAATCAAATGGTAATTATGATAGGACTTGTTTGAATCAGTGACAAACTAAGTAACCCTCAGGATTCTCACATAGCCTTATCAAACCTTGAAGGAATTAGCTAGCTAAGCCACAAGAGTAGACTTTGTTTATTTGAGCACCTTAGCTAAGTGTTAAGATTAGACATAGGACACTCTCATAACCATAGAAACTCAGAAAAACCCAAAAATATTTCATATTGGCTTCATAGTAAACATGGTTGTGGAACCATCAAACATTTTACCTTCACAAAAGCTAAAAATATTTCACCTGGCGACCCCACTAGCCCCAGTAGGCCTATTACTCATCTAGGTCTGCAGATATCTTTAGGACTATGTTAACCAGCCTTGAGGAAGTTTAGAAGCCTAGTCCAATATTAGATAATACATTGTGAGAGGTAATACTTTCAAAACAATCCTAAAAAATTTTAGCCTCTCTCATTTTTTGAAAAGTAGTCTGGCTTCACATAGGATCAACACTAGAGCCCCAAACCCAAACCCTACTTAGATAGTTGATAATCCCGAAAGAATAATTAGGAAGTCTCCTAAGGCTCAAGCCTCAACTAATGTCAGACCAACCCAAAGAGCTAATTTTGTTCCTAAAAACCTTGCAGCTCTACAAAATTCACAAGTCAACTTAAGAAACCCATTCAGAACCAGGTCACTTGAGGATATAGATAAGATACATTTTGAGCCTTCACTTTCACCCCAAGATACAAGTGAACATCCTAGTAGCAGAGAAAATACTCCACCAGATTTGCATTTCCTTCATAGTTTTGGTTTTTCTCATCCTAGATCTGCTCAACAATCTCTTGCTGGTCCATCCACTTCTTTTATCCACACATCCACTGTTCATACCACAACATTTCATCCACCTCCTCTCATTCTACATCCTCCACTTGTAAACCCCTCGTTGTTCCCACAACCTCCTATCATGGCAACATGGTATGCTCCCCTAGTCCTTCCTTTACCTTTAGTCAATATTCCACAGGACTATCAGTCCAAGATACCATTTTTTGATGCCAGTAGTACCATTATTGCTTCACAACATGTGGAAAAGATGAATGACTATTTTGACAGAAATGAGATTGATGATGAAACTGACAAACTCAGATTTTTTTCTCAAATTTTAGGGGGAGAAGTAAGAAAATGGTTCAAAGGCTTAACCCCTAATAGTATCAATGACCTTGAAGCCCTCCATCAATTATTCCTAAAAAATGGGAAGTCAAGAAAAAACCTCTCCAAATACTTGCAGATTATAATAACCTCAAAAGAAACACTGGGGAAAGTGTTCAAAGTTATTGCACTAGATTCAATAGTGTGTATAATTCCTTACCCCTAGAATTGAAACCTCGACAAGGCTCAGCATTGAACAAATTTCCTGAAGGATTTGATCCTGAAATGGCTTATCAGCTGAGAGAGAGAGATCCTTTGACTTTAGAGGATATGTAGAAAGGAGCCTTAGCTATGGAAGTAAATCTGATGGAGAAAAGAGCCAGGATGAGGAATGAAAAGAAAGTATCATTTAGGGAGGAATCTGCACCCTCCACCTCTAGCTCTAAAATGGAAAGTATGATGGAGGAAATGATGAAGGAGATGAGCATCATTAAGAGAGCACAAGCTATTCAAAACCAATAAGCTCCCCAAAATAGAAATCAATCTAAAAATCAAAATTATAATTTCAGAAGAAACCAACCTCAGAATAGACCAAGAGACCCTGATCAAGAGATCATACCTCATTTTCATCAAAACTATGTAAGTGAGGTTGAAGAAACAATTGAACAGACAGAGAAAGATGATATAAACCTGTTGGGACTAGACAATGATTCTTTTAATGTCCATTACAATAGGAAACAAGGTCTATACACACCCTATGATGATGGAAGAATGGAAGATGAAAATTACTATCAAGAGCTGGAAAATGTCATTATAGAGACTCCAAAAGAATATGACATTCGGAGTAAAAAGAATAAGGAAACTCCCAAAACTAAAACCTCTGAAAAGTCTGAAAAAAACAGACCTGTGAACAAACCCAAAGTTATAAAAAAGAAGAAGATAAAACGGTGGCTGTAAATTCTGATCAAAACAAAGAGAAAGGCACTCAAATTAATGAAAAACATAGTGCAAATGTTAGCAGCGTTAGTACTTCATCTAGTGCTCCTATTAAAACAATTTTGACCAATTTAGATAGAGGAAATCAACAATCTGATTTTGCTAATAGAATGGTGATTAACAAGACTGAAACAAACATTGTAAAAAATCAGATGCCTTTTAGTTTGGAACAGGAAATTTCTAAGATTAAAATCCCCGTTTCTCTCACTGATTTAGTCACCCAAGATGTATATAGATCAAAAATTTTGAAAGCTTTCAACATAGAAGAAAATAATGACACTGTCAACCTCAATAATGACCAACCAGAGCTCTTATTTGGTCCTGAGATTGAAGGAATATGCCAAGAAGGGCCAGTTCCTCCTTTTTATGTTAGTTTGATAATTCATGACAAAATTTTACACAATGCTATGCATGACTCGAGGGCCTCTCATAACTTAATGTCCAAAGAATTAATGGAGAGTTTAAGCCTTGAAATCACCAGACCATACAAAGATCTATACACTTTTGACTCCAGTAGAGTGAAATGTTTAGGTTTGATCAAAGATCTCTGTGTGAACTTAGCACAAATTCCAGCCAAGTGTTTAGTGATGGATAATGTAGTGGCTGATGTACCTCCCAAATATGGTATGTTATTATCAAGAACATGGGGGGCTAAGTTACAAGGAACAATGCAAATGGATATGACATATGCTACCATCCCTGTTTTTAATCAAACTAGAAGACTTTATAGGGAATCTCATATGCAATTCATGGTAAGCAACATAGATAAATCAAGCAACTCTCCAATATATTCCATTCAATCAAGTTTAGATTCATTTATATTGTACAATGAATACCCAATCACTCAACAAGAAAAGGAAAACAAAGAGGAAATCAGTTTACCAGAACAATCGGAACTTCCCTCAAATCAGATACAAAACATTGGCAATCAACAGCAACAAGAAAATGAAAATGAGGCAGAGGTACTATGGAAAATAAAATTTGATGGGTCTTGTAATCAAACGAGTGCGGGGGTAGGTGTATGGATTCAAAATACAAATCAGGGTTATTCATATAAACTAGATTTTCCATGCACTAACAATATTGCTGAATATGAAGCCCTTCCCCTTGGCTTACAGTTTCTTAAACAATTAGAAGCCCATAAAATATTAGTCTTAGGAGGTTCTGAACTTATCATAAGACAAATCAAAGGAGAATATTTAGCTAAAAACCCAAGACTTAGAAAATCTCGAAATTTTTCCCTTGATTTATTAAAGACCTTTGAGAAATATGGTCTTATTTTTCATTCCAAGAGCGCAAGATCATCTAGCAAATGAGCTTGCTTTCACTAGCAGCAATTGCCCAGTACCTCAGGTAAATGAACATCTTAACATAAAGGTTAAAAACAAGCCTGCAATGCCTGATAATGAGGATCACTGGCAAGTGTTCAATACTGACAAACATATAGATGATTTCCTAAAATTAGAAAATGATTTTTCCATACCAAAATTAGAAACCAGCCACGAAGAAAACTGTTTGGATAATGAAAAAATCCCAGAAAAAGAAATGACATATTCTTCTGATATAAATCAATGTGACAATATTTTTGAAGCATAATTATTTGAAAACATAGGCCAAAATTACTTGGAAGTTTTACAATGCAATAATGATACAATTCCAAGAGGTCTCACACCTTTAGAACACCTTTTTGACTTTAATGATGTACCCAAAGAACCAAGAATGGAGCCTATGGAAACAGATGTAGAAGAACATAACATAGGAATCCTAGCGAAACCCAAGATGATCAAACTATCTAGCACACTCCCAGCTCACATAAAACTCCAATACATAGATTTGTTCAAAGAATTTAAAGATGTGTTTGCTTGGGAATACAAGGATCTGAAATCTTATGACACCAGCATCATTCAACACAAAATTCTTCTTAAGGAATATCAGAAACCTTTCAAACAAAAACTAAGGAGAATAGACCCTATTTTATTACCTTTATTTAAGAAATAAATTGAAAATATGTATGATGCAGGGATTACAGTACCCATTAGATATTCAGAGTGGGTGTCAAACATAGTTTCTGTTAGGAAGAAAATAGGGGAAATCAGGCTCTATATTGACTTCAGAAATCTAAATAGAGCCTCCCTAAAGGACAATTACCCCTTACCCAAGATGGATGATATACTTCAAAGGGTAGTTGGGTCAAAAATAATATCACTGTTGGATGGGTTCTCAGGTTACAACCAGGTGTTAGTGCTCCCAAGTGATCAACACAAAACCACTTTTACCACACCTTGGGGAACCTTTATGTATGTCAAAATGCCATTTGGTTTGATGAATGCAGGGGCCACCTTCCAAAGGGCCATGGAAATAGCCTTCTCTGAAGATATTGGCTATTTAATAATTATTTACCTTGATGACATAATTGTTTTCTCAAAAACTAATGAAGAACATTTGATTCATTCGAGAAAAGTTTTTGAGAAATGTAGAAATTTTTTCTTATCTTTCAATCCCAAGAAAACACTCTTTGGTCTCCAAGAAGGAAAGCTTCTTGGCCATATAATTTTAGAAGAGGGAATCAAAATAGACCCTAAATGGATTTATGGAATATTGAAAATCAGCGATCCAAGAAACCTCAAAGAATTACAATCTTTCATTGGGAAGATAATTTTTTTGAGGAGGTTTATCCCCAACCTAGCTGAGCTATTAAGGAACATAAAAAACATGCTTAAGAAAGAGGTAGGTGTGAAATGGACTACACAATCTAAACAATCATTTGAACTGGTTAAACAAGCTTTTACTCAAACACCAGTCTTGATTAGTCTAGATTTCACCAAAGACTTGTATATCTTTTCTTTTGCATCAGAACATACAATAGCTGCAGTATTACTTCAAAAGAATGATTTGGGGCAAGAAAAACCAATATCCATTTTTATTAGGGTCTTAAGAGATGCTCCTCTTAAATATAACATCATGGATAAGCAAGCCTTAGCATTAGTGAAAGCATTAAAGGACTTTAGAGTCTACATTTTACACTCTCACATAATTTCTTTTTTTTCACATATTGTTGCAAAGGATATTCTAAGTCAAGACCCTAATGGTAAAAGGGGAAAATGGATTGCCACTATTATTGAATATGACTTAGAAATCAAGCCCAATAAACTGATTAAAGGGCAGGGATTAGAAAAACTCATGGCTGAGTCGAACTTTCAAGAACTAGATGTGAATATGGTAGATGTGTTGGAAGAAATAGAAGAATTCACTGCCCCTTTCATTGAAGAAAAATTTCTGAATTCTCCTTGGTATGTTGACATAATTTATGTACTTTTATATTTAAATACCCCCCCTTCTTTGTCTAAAAATAAAGCTAGATTTTTGAAACAGAAAGCTTTAAATTATTGCATATTAGATGGGGTATTATATTGGAAGAATGCTATTGGAATTTTTCTTAAATGTTTACTAGAGGATGATGCAGGAAAAATCATGCGTGAGCTGCATGAAGGATAATGTGGAGGACACCTCTACTAGAAGACCAAAACAAATAAAGTCCTTATTGGCCCACCCTTTTCTCAGATACTCAAAATTTAGTCATGTCTTTCCATAAGTGTCAAATTTTTTATGGCAAAACAAAACTCCTTCCCTTACCCTTACATCCCATCAGTGTTGAGGCACCCTTTCAGCAATGGGGCTTGAACTTCATTAGGGAAATTCACCCATCTTCATCAACCCAACATAAGTGGATCCTCACTACCACTGATTATTTTACCAAGTGGATAGAGGCCATACCCTCTAGGAATGCTAATGAATTAGTCATTATCAAGTTCCTTGAAACAGACATCCTATCCAAATTTGGTTGTCCCGGAAAAATCATAACAGATAATGTTGTTGCTTTCAAGTCTAAAAGAATGGTTGATTTCTGTTACAAATACCATATCATCTTGGGTCATTATACTGCCTATTATCCTCAAGGAAATGGATTAGTTGAATTCTCCAACAAGAGTCTAATAAATATCATTAAAAATTTGTTGGAGCAAAATAAAAAATCATGGCATAGTAAGCTAGTTCATGCCTTATGGGCTGATAGATTAACTAGAAATAAGTCAATAAACATGTCCCCCTATCAGCTGGTCTATGGCATGGATGCAGTTTTCCCAACCACATTAGGAGTTCCAGTCATGAAACTCCTCCAAGAAGTGCAAACTGAGGAAAATGATATGCAGAGAAGAATCAACCAAACAATTCACTTACAGCAAACTAGAGAATAAGTCTATGAAATAACACAGTTAGTCCAAGAAAACATCAAGAAGTTATTTGATAAAAGGACTAAGGCAAACAATTTCCAAGTTGGAGATGTTGTTCTTAAATGGGATTCAAGAAGGGAAGAGAAGGGAAAACATGGAAAATTTGAGAACTTGTGGAAAGGACCCTATAGCATTCATGCTGAGAGAGGTCACAATGCATTTTTCCTAGAATAATTGAATGGAGAAGATATATATGGAGGTCCTTTCAATAGCAGGATGCTCAAACATTACTTCTCTCAAGAGTCATGAGTTTCAATTTTTTTTACTTTCCATTGTAAATATCATAGTCTAAACGTTGCGTTCAAAGTTAGAAAAATAAAAAATACAAAAAAAATAGAAAAGAGAAAAGAGGGCAGATTGTGAAACGAGAAAGGTACAACCCCATACCAAAAAAGAGAGACAAAATCTGAAAGTGTGCAAGCTTAAAAATCCACTCCTAAAAAACACACTTCTAGTTATTAATACAACCTGATCATGACTAATTAGCTTTTCAATTTAGTGGTGATAGGTTAGTGAATTAGATCATCCAAATATCATAATATTGGCTTATCAGTAAGGTATATTAGGATAGAAGAAAAAAAGGTTCAAACAAGCTCAAAATATGAACCTATGAATTCCAAAAGAATGAATGGCTCTAATCTGTTTAAACCCTGAGCCAAAGATAGAAGAACTTTTTCCAAAAAGATCAAACTTGAACCAGAGAATAAAGGGAAAAAAACTCAAACAAACTCAAAATCAGAGTTGAAAATAAAAGTGAAGGATGTTCTTAGTTTTCAAATCTTAAGCCTTCATCATTTTTGTTTTAAATTTCTTGCAAATTTAGTCTATGTGTAGCTTGTTTTTATGCCATAGATCAGCAACAAGTTAGAATGTTTAATCTTGTCTTGGCTGCTTTTAAATTTCTGTTTTAGAATGTAGAGAATAAAAATTAGTTAGACAGTCTAATTCTAACAGATAGTAGTTAGGTAGAGAAACTTGTGAGTTCAACTGCTTAAACTAAACTCATGGAGGAATAATATTAGACTTAGATTAGTTTCCTATTTTTCAACAAGAATAAAATGTTGACGAAGAGAGTTGGCTAGTCCAAATGCACTTTGAAAGAAGAAAAAATGTTAGGATCATTAAGAATGGGTAGGTAGAGATGTTTTTTTGGTAGAATTCCATTTTTTCAGATTGCTGCAGAGTTTATCAAATCTAAAGAAGGCCAGACAAAGGAAAATAAAGGTTGATGCCCAATGGATAAAGGCATTGGTTTACTAGAAAGCCAGAGATTTACAACTGAGGTTCTAGACACCTAAACAACCAGTTGTCTTCCCCAAGTGGAGCCACTGTTAGCCACCTATAAATTTTGTTATACCCAATGGTGGCTAATTTTTTTTTTCAAACCTTAAAAGAGATAGTTCCTTTTGAAAAAATTATCATCATTTGAAGTTTTTTGTTACTCTTTGAGTTAATATTCACTGCTGTTTCCCTTTTATCCTAAAACACCTACTGTTTTACCAAAGTAAAAAGTTATTCATGAAGTTCCATTTTCCCTCATTTTCCCTTCATTTTCCCTCTCCATTTCATCCATAAACCCTTTCATTGACCTCTCATTCCCTCTAAATCCCCTTTAAAGCCTTGTAAAATCCTTTTATAAGGTTTAAAACCCCTTTTTTCTCTTAGCGGAACCTTCATAAACCTCTGAAAAACCCTCATTTTGGCCTAAAAACCTTAATTTTCCATAAAGCCTTAAGCCCCTTTTTGCCTTAAGCCCCAGCCCCTTTTTCGCATATGACCCGTGCCAAGACCAGGCGTTGAGTGCTTAATTGCATCGCAAAACATATTTTTACTTGTTTTTATGGTTTTTGGCCTCCAGCCAATGCGATTGCGTGATTGATTGTCCACCGTTGATCTTCTCTATTGCGCCCAGATCCAATGGTCCATACCGCTCCCTTATCCAAACCTTCCATTCTGCCTTTTTCCTTTATGATTAAATCTCCACCATCGATCTAGTTTTAGATCGATGGCTCTCTCTCCATCGTGAAATCGGCAATCACAAATCTCTTATCCAGTTCCTTTGACCTTCGCCGATTGTGATCCTCCGATTAAATCTCAGCCATTGAATCCATAAGAACCAATGGCTCAGATTTAATCACACTCTATCAGAATCCATTCACCATCGTGCCCGCTGATTAAATCTCCACCGTTGATCTCTGAATCCAATCCAACGGTCAGCGCTTAGTCACGCATCGAAAAATCAAAAGCTTTGGTATTTTGGCCTCTTCCTTTTTCTCCGATGCAATTAAATCCCGACCGTTCATTCCACCAGATCTAACGGTCCACACTCATCGAATCATGCTCATCCATTCCATGAGCCCTTTGACATAAACCTGTCGATTTAATCCTAACTGTTGATCTCTCCTAGATCTAACAGTCTGCGCTAAATCTCATCATCACATTTCATTGTTTCTTTACCCTTTGTACTCTGTCGATGTGATCCTGTGATCAAATCTTCGTCATTGATCATTCTTAGATCAAACAGCTCACTATGCTTCCACTATTTAACCTCGCTCTTCTCTTTGTCCTCCATCATCAGATCTCGGCCGCCGATCCTCCAGATCCGACGGTCCACATTCATCCTTCCTTCCGCCCTTATACAAAAGGTGGGCCCCTCTCTTCCCCTTGTTTCTCCACCCTTTCCTTTGAAACCTTACCTTTTCTGTATATTTTTGTTTCCTGACATAAAGGTTTTACATGAATCCTGACCGTCGATCTCAAAGATCTAAGGCCATTAGGCCCCATTCTTCCGCATGTTTTCCTTTTCACTGCATTTTTTCATATCCGCCCCTTTTTCCAATTTTAACCATTTGTCAAAGAAATTTAATGATTGGATGGCCTATTTTACCCTCCACTGCATGCCAATTTTTCTGACATCACCTAGACCCCGCATAACCTTTTCACCCCGTATTTCTTCATCTATCGCGCTCAGCCCACACCATTAGATCTAGATCATCCAATCCAATGGCCTAGAATCCATATAGCATAAATTTTCAGCCCTTCCCACAGTGCATAACTTTTGTGCGATATGGGTGGTTTTGTAAATCCATGTGTCAAGCGCAGACCTATATCATATTTTTCGACTAAAATCTAAAACCGCCTCAGAGCTGCACGAAAACCGTTGCCGGTTTTCCGCTATACCACTCCTCCCTCTGCAATGTAACTCTAGATTAGATCCTAGCCGTCGATCTTTGAGATGAGACGGTCCCAATTTAACCTTACCACCAATTAGTTTGCCCTTCATCATTCTTCCAAATGACCTCATTGAATAATCCCAATCGTAGATCTCGGTTCTTTGTTCTAATACAATGGCCCTTATTCCATATCATGCCCAAACTCCCATTTACCCCTGGTTATCTGCTCTGACGAGTTTTTCCTCCTTTTTCTGTTGCATCCACTTTTTTCCTCCGCATCGCTCTAAAATTCTTCCACCAACCCTCCTAAGAATTTTAAACCAATAATTTGCAGGATTTAAATAATGTTTATGTGTTTTTATGCAGGTTTAGATGAAATTAAAGTTAAATCCTCCCGCAGATGTTTTCACTGTTATTGGCCAAGGATGACGATCCTTACGGCCTCCTGATACATATGAAAGGGTTTCAAAGGGATAATTAAACACTTTTAGGGAATCGATAAGTCATGATTATCGGTTTTCTGAGCAAAAACTCCAATGAACCCTCTGCGCACCTACAAACAATAAAACATAGTCAGCATCAATTATAAAATCATATCAGTGTCGAAGATGAATATTATGGCTTAATCAAGCCTAAACACAGATCCAAAGATAAATCACTGTGTTTGTAGAGAAATATTAGTCAAAGGACACCTTAGAGCCACATCAAAGGCTTGAATTGATTTCCCAGCTACTATATTGCCACCTTGCAGCTTTTTGCCTCAAAGGAATACCCAAATCAAATCTCAGTCCGAAACATTAAGGCCAAAGATAGTTGAACAGTTATTACAAGAAAAAAAATATCCTAACTATTAGTAGAAGTTATTATAAATATAATAAGAGCCTTAAAGTCAATATTTTTTACCCATTAAGCCTAAAAATCAAAAACAGAGTAAATGAAACAGAGTTGTAATTCGATGCATTCTTGCCTTATGCCTTGCATGGTTTTCAAGGTTAGGAGTTGCATTTAGTGTAGAATTTATTACACTTCAAATCCTAAAAATTCTTCCACCTCCTCATTTATTCTATAAATACTTCTAAATAAGATGAGATACATGTTGGTTGATCACTAGTTGTAATACTGAAACTCTCTGGAATAATACATATTTTGTTCGAAGTTGAAGAAGAAATTGAAGTCTTGGATGCTTGATGGTGGTGTGACATGCTTGTTATTGAGAAGGCTCTATCATTGGATTCATGAGCTTGGATGTTGGTGATGTATTTTGAACTGTCTATTTTTTTTCTTGTTTTCATTTTGTTCCATAAATTGTTACTACAGTAGGATGAAAAGTTTAGGCTAAGAAATGACTCTTGGAAGCACCTTAGACCTATTTATCCTTCATTGTTCTATGTTTTCTTTTGCTAAGGTATTTTAGAGTCTTCAATATTTCTCTTTAGTCCTCATGCTTGTTTATTTCTCTAATAGTTCAAATAGTTGGTTTTACCATTATTTATGGTTTTCCCTGCTTGTCTGCTGCCACTTGAAAACTGTTTTTGAAGTCTCCCTTTGAAGTACCATTGTTTGTATTTTTCCAAAGAGGTTTGTTTTGATCATACCCTTTGTTACTGCTAGAATAGTTGTTTCAAAGGTCTTTATAGTTGTAATCATGGATTTTTAGGAGTTCCCTCTTATATGCCTGAAATTATCAATGAATCTTTCATGTTTTATAATTCCTTTGAAATAAAATCTATGAGGAAATAGGGAGTTCTCCGAATCTTAGATTTCATTTTAAAAGTTGTCTTGAAGTCATTATTTGTTTAAACTATGGTTTGTAGAATTCATGGTTAGCCATTTCTATCAAATGCCTCTTCATGTTCAAGTTATGTTTTCAAGTTCCCTATGTTGAGAATTAAACCTCTCTATTCAAAATCACTAATGTTCACCTCATTCACAAAACTAAAGGATCCTGTGGAAAAGTTATATTTTCCCTTTGATATCCCATATCCATTTTTGAGCCAATTACCAACTTCATTTTGACTCCATTGCCCAATGAATCAGATATTTCCTCTTTCTACCTATCTTTCCTAGACCTTTCATGTTCTATAGTATCAATTCAACCAAACAAACAAATAAAAAAATACTTGTACTTCATAACAATTCTAAAATAAATACTTAAAAGAAAACAAGACATACCTTTGCAAACAATTTGAGTGATCCCTCTCTGAGAATAGGAGGACTAGATCCTAGAACTCTAAATATTGGTTCTAATGTTGCCTTGTCTTTTGGTTAGACAATCTATCAAAAAATAGGACCCCAACATAAATATTGAATTAGAGAAGTTTATGGTTAGCCTTTTCCTCTAGTTTATCTCCAACAGTTGCTTTGAAAAGATCCCTTAAAAGTATGTCAAAAGCAAGATAGGTTCAAAGTCCTTACCTGATCCTAGGCTACTTTTTATGTTCATCTTGAATGTTTTCCTTTGAATATGCTGAAATGATCCAGGTGGAATAATCAGGTACAAGTACAGGTGGCCTGAGTAAAAGGCTCAAAAATCAAAGTGTTTGGATTGTTCTCGAACCAAGTTCAAGTTGTAGATCTCGTAATTCTGAATCCAACGGTGCAGACGGCACTCAATTCCGAGTCCGTATGAAGAAGTTATAAGCGGTCAAAGTTCTAGGTTGACTTGGTGACTAGACAGCCTTAAGGAAGGCACAAATTAGACTTTTTCTGGCCACCGGATTCCGGCAAGCTCACGCCAGATTCCGGGAAAATTTGTGGCCTGTTTAGTTTGCCTCCTTCGGTCCAAAACCGAATTTTTAAAAAGGTGTATTTTTTTTTAATAACAAAATTTATTTTAAAAAAAGGGGGTGGGGGCCATGACCCCCGCCACCCCCGTCGGCACCCATATGGCACCATACATAAATGGGCCGGCGGGAATCGAACCCGCCCGGCCACGTGGGCCGGCCCGCTCCACGAGCGGCCCAACTTAAAACAACCACAACACATAACATATCAAACAATCGGGCGGAGGTTGTTAAACACCGCCACCACCACACATACATGGCGTGGTTCCATACAAGGCAGGCCGCCCAATGCGGGTCCGGCCCCCTCCATCAACATCAACGAATGTTAAATTTAAAATACGGATCAACAATGGGTTAAAAAAAAACAAATGCGGATTTGCATTAAAAATATGTTGTGCTATGTTGGGAGTGGCGGGATTTGACCCCCCGACCTCTCCTCAACAATTTATTATTTTTACCACTGCATCAAACCACCTCATGTGGTTAAGTCCACCCACGAATTTGTATATAAACCCGAATTTTTACAGTGCGCCCAAGCCATGGAGGAGCGGGAGAGCGCGCATGGAATTCGAGTTTAGCGTTTTTTTAATTGCAGACCAGTGCGCCCAGGGAATGGAGAAATGCGCATGGAATCCGAGGAGATGCACAGATTTCCAGATTTATGATTTTTTAATTGTAGGTGCAGTGGAACCATGAGCCAGAAAAGAGGCAGGTGGAACCTCGATTGAGGCAAATTTTCAAGAGGGCAAAATTTTGACTTTGTCCAAATGGGACAAATTTTATGTCGTTTCAGCACTACTCAGCGCCACAATTCTGATGGCGTACTCAGTTTCTGCATCTGAGTTTTCGATTTTCCAGCCACTTTTGGAAGTGGACTATGCCGGTGTCAGATTTTTGCATGTGAGCAGTCGTTTTCACCTTTCTCGACGCCACAAGATTGATGGTGTTTTCAGATTCTTGCCATAGAGTTGCTCAGCCTTCAGAAAATGGCAGCATGAGGTATATGATGTGGATTCCATGTACTTCTCTATTTATTTCTCTTTGAGATGCATTATGTCTTGCAGATCCCAGTTGATACATGAGTTGTGGGATCTTGCTTTGTGTTGTTATTGATGTACTTTTCAGCTATGGATTTGTGTCATGTATGAGCCCCTTTTATGCCACATTGGCGGGATGCTCTTATTTTCTATGTGTATTGTTGAGATCCCTTGTTTGCCAGGATTGGCGGGATACTCTTATTTGCTACATGTCAGCTATGGTCATACTGATAGGAGTCTTTCTTTATGTATGCGAGTTCTACAGTGGAACATCTCTTAAAGAAGTCAAGCCACTCCTGCGTGAGGGAAATTTTTCCTTGTATGTCATAGTGAAACACATCCATGTACATCTCTTCTTACAGCACATAATGCAGCGGCCTACACCATCTTGGCACCGAGGCCCGGAGATGTAGTCCCTCCTGGATGAACTCCGTCATCAAACGACGTGTTCTTATGATTGCTAATCTTGTTCATTTATGTTCCTCTTATTTACAGCTACAATTGTTCATTTCAGTTCTTTAACTTCTTAATTAAATGCAATTCTATTTATCAGCCAAATTAAAAGGTCTTGGTTAAGGGTATCAAGATTTTACCCTGGATCAAGTGGTATCAGAGTAGGTATTCTTGCTGATTGGATTGCAGGCGTGAACATTGAACGTTTGCTAATTTGAGCCATGGAGAATGTGAAGGACATGTATGAAACCATGCTCAGGGTGTCTGAGAAAGCGGACATACTGTACGAGGCTTACGAAAAACAAGCAGCAAAGAACGAAGAATTGAAGACCCTCCTACACAAAGAGGAGGAGGAAAAACAACAATTGCAGCTTCAGTTGCAAACCACAACAGAAGATTTGGAAGATTGGAAGCGCAACAATGAAATTCTGCAAGCAGATCATGATGCCTTGAAGGCATTCCTACATGAAGAGAAGGAGGAGAAGTAGCAGTTGCAGCTTCAGTTGTAAGCCACGACAGAGGCGTGGGAAGATTTGAAACGCAACAATGAAACTCTTCAGAGAGATCATGATGTCTTAAAAGCATTCCTACAGAAAGAGAAGGAGGAGATGCAACAGATGCAGCTTCAGCTACAAGCCGTGTCAGAGGCAGTGACAGAAGTGAAGCGCAACGAAGGCTTACAACAGCTTTCTTCATCTGTTTCGCCATCAACACCTAAGGTAAACAGTGTTGATTTTTCTTCAGTTACTTCACATGATATAATTTCAGTTGGAAGTGTGGAGATACCCATCACAGGTATCGGCATGAAACTCCTCACCAAAATGGGGTACAGAGGAGGAGAAATTGGCATTCGTAGCCAAGGCATCACCAAACCATTGGAGGTTGTGAAACGACCTCGTTATGCAGGTTTGGGGTACAATGACGAAGGATGTTCGAAGGACATCAAAGGCAAACAGATAATGATGAACTCTCCAAAGAAGAGGAATGATAGGGACACTTAGCCATCGTTCCACGGCAGCCGTTGCAGTGAAGGAACCGAGGCGAGCTCCCATCATCATGAGCGCATCAGAGACCACCCTAGAAGGTATACTAAGTCTCATTATTCCAGAGTGCATTTTGATTACATGAATTTCGATAACCACGGTCGTAAAATATGGCATCGTAAAACTTGTTTATTTTGTGGTTTAAATAACCATGTGATTTCTAAGTGCTGGAAGAGGATGGAAGCACAAAGAAGGAAGAGGCACGAAAAGCCTTCTCCCCAACAGGAAAAGAAATCAGTTAAGCAGGTTTGGAGGAAAAATAAATTTTGCACCCATTGCAACCGAAGTGGCCACCAAAGAGCCACATGCTGGAAACTTCATCCAGAGCAGTGTCGTAAAGCCAAAGATCCCATGCATACACCAGTCGAAAGAGCTAATCGACAAGCAAGTTCGCCACAGGGAAATGATCCACTCGTTTTAATAAATGAGCAGTGGTTCTTCTAGATTGTTTTTTTCTAGAGATGTTAAGCTTGTCATGGCAATGTTGTAAGTCATTTGTCGCATTTTTATTATGAAAGTGATGATGTGTTTCCATCACTCGTTTAAGCGACCATGACATTTCTTTTTGGCCTTGTTTTATGAGTCGTGTGTTAGATCTCTTTCATGTAAAAGTGATGATATGTTGCCATCACTTTGAGATGCGATGATTATGTTTTGGTCATGTTGTATGAGTCGTCTGATGCATTTCTTTCATGTAAAAGTGATGAGGAGTTTTTCCATCACTTCGAAATGCGACGATGAGGTCTGGTCTTGTAATTTTGTTGAGGTATGATTTCCATTTTGCTGTAAGCTTGAGCACCGAGTACATGTTATAAACTCGTGGCAAGTATGGAAACATCTGGGTCATTATTGGTCACATTGAGAATGCAATGTTCATTGCAGCTTTAGGCAGGTGTTGGTACTTTGATTCCGAAGGACAGAAGTGAAGGAGTCTTTAAGGGATGCGCCTTTTCAGACATTTTCATTTCAGCAATTGCAGGTGATGGCTTTGCATCTCGATTCCGAAGTACGTGAGGTGAAGGAGTCTTCATGGGATGTGCCTTTTCAGACATTTTCATTTCAGAAGTTGGAGGTGTTGGCTTTGCATCGTGATTCCGAAGTACGTGAGGTGAAGGAGTCTTCATGGGATGTGCCTTTTCAGACATTTGCATTTCTACATTTGTAGGTGTTGGCTTTGTATCGTGATTCCGAAGTACGCCAGGTGAAGGAGTCATTTGGGGATGCGCCTTTTAACAACATTTGTAGACAGTTGATGATAGGTAAAGCTTAATGCTTTTGGAGGACCAAAAGCTCCTCAGTGGGGAGGATTGATCCAGGTGGAATAATCAGGTACAAGTATAGGTGGCCTGAGTAAAAGGTGCAAAAATCAAAGCGTTTGGATTGTTATCAAACCAAGTTCAAGTTGTATATCTCGTAATTCTGAATCCAACGGCGCAGACGGCACTCAATTCCGAGTCTGTATCAAGAAGTTATAAGTGGTCAAAGTTCCAGGTTGACTTGGTGACTGGACAGCCTTAAGGAAGGCACAAATTAGACTTTTTCTGGCCACCGGATTCCGGCAAGCTCAGGCCAGATTCCGGGAAAATTTGTGGCATGTTTAGTTTGCCTCCTTCGGTCCAAAACTGAATTTTTAAAAAGGCGTATTTTGTTTTAATAACAAAATTTATTTTAAAAAAAGGGGGTGGGGGCCGTGACCCCCGCCACCCCTGTCGGTACCCATATGGCACCCTACATAAATGGGCTAGCGGGAATCGAACCCGCCCGGCCACGTGGGTCGGCCCGCTCCACGGGCGGCCCAACTTAAAACAACCACAACACATAACATATCAAACAATATGGAGGAGGTTGTTAAACACCGCCACCACCACACATACATGGCGTGGTTCCATACATGGCGGGCCACCCAATGTGGGTCCGGCCCCCTCCATCAACATCAACGAATGTTAAATTTAAAATACAGATCAACAATGGGTTAAAAAAAAACAAATGCGGATTTGCATTAAAAATATGTCGTGTTATGTTGGGAGGGGCGGGATTTGACCCCCCGACCTCTCCTCAACAATTTATTATTTTTACCACTGCATCAAACCACCTCATGTGGTTAAGTCCGCCCACGAATTTGTATATAAACCCGAATTTTTACAGTGCGCCCAAGCCATGGAGGAGCGGGAGAGCGCGCACGGAATTCGAGTTTAGTATTTTTTTAATTGCAAACCAGTGCGCCCAGGGAATGGAGAAGTGCGCATGGAATCCGAGGAGATGCACAGATTTCCAGATTTATGATTTTTTAATTGCAGGTGCAGTGGAACCATGAGCCAGAAAAGAGGCAGGCGGAACCTCGATTGAGGCAAATTTTCAAGAGGGCGAAATTTTGACTTTGTCCAAATGGGACAAATTTTATGTCGTTTCAGCACTACTCAGCGCCACAATTCTGATGGCGTACTCAGTTTCTGCATCTGAGTTTTCGATTTTCCAGCCACTTTTGGAAGTGGACTATGCCGGTGTCAGATTTTTGCATGTGAGCAGTCATTTTCACCTTTCTCGACGCCACAATATTGATGGTGTTTTCAGATTCTTTCCATGGAGTTGCTCAGCCTTCAGCAAATGGCAGCATGAGGTATATGATGTGGATTCCATGTACTTCTCTATTTATTTGTCTTTGAGATGCATTATGTCTTGCAGATCCCAGTTGATACATGAGTTGTGGGATCTTGCTTTGTGTTGTTATTGATGTACTTTTCAGCTATGGATTTGTGTCATCTATGAGCCCCTTTTATGCCACATTGGCGGGATGCTCTTATTTGCTATGTGTATTGTTGAGATCTCTTGTTTTCCAGGATTGGCGGGATACTCTTATTTGCTACATGTCAGCTATGTTCATACTGATAGGAGTCTTTCTTTATGTATGAGAGTTCTGCAGTGGAACATCTCTTAAAGAAGTCAAGCCACTCCTGCGTGAGGGCAATTTTTCCTTGTATGTCATAGTGAAACACATCCATGTACATCTCTTCTTACAGCACATAATGCAGCGACCTACACCATCTTGACACCGAGGCCCGGAGATGTAGTTCCTCCTGGACGAACTCCGTCATCAAACGACGTGTTCTTATGATTGCTGATCTTGTTCATTTATGTTCCTCTTATTTACAGGTACAATTGTTCATTTCAGTTCTTTAACGTCTTAATTAACTGCAATTCTATTTATCAGCCGAATTAAAAGGTCTTGGTTAAGGGTATCAATATTTTACCCTGGATCATGAAAGCAAGCTAGGTTAAAAGTTCTTACTTGATCTTAAGCTATTCTTTGTTTTCCTTTGAGTATGATGAAAGCAGGATAGGTTAAAAGTCCTTACTTGATCTTAAGCTACCCTTCGTTTTTCTTATATGTTTATTTATTTCACTACACTTTAATGTTCCATACCATAAATCAATTTAAAGAGATCTTTTGACATAGATGACTTGCCCCATAGACCACTCATGAAACTTGGTGTGCAATTAAATCCTTTTGTGACTCCATAGCACAATGGATTGATATTGTTTCTTACCTATCCTATCAGCTGAACCATTCCTTTCAACCTACTCACATATTTAACCCTCAAGGATATTTCCTTCATTTTGATGATATTCATCCTAACAAAAACAAACAAAACTCGTGTACTTTGTAACTAGCCTAATATCATATCATTAACCTTAAAGATCATATCTTTGAAAACACATACAAAGAGATCCCTCTCTGAATCCAGGAGGGATATATCCTAGGATTCCAAAGTGGTTTTGATGTGGGCTCTACAGCATTTTTTCTTTCCAATCTTGCAAACTACAGAGGCCTAACACCCTCTCTCTCGGACCTCATGCTTTAGGGGGCATTTGTTAGACAACATTTTGTCACCGTCCCTGCAAACCCTCGTCTCACATATTGAAGGATCATTCCCGTCACCTGTGAACAGCGTCATACTCTACAAACACCTTCTTTAAATCCTTCTACATAAGGAAATCATTTCTCCTGTTGGACATTTCCTCAAGAAAGCAGAAGAAACCTATGTTTTGGCCTTGGTGCGGGTAGCCAGTTCACCCCTCCACTAATGTGGTAAATTTGGACTAGATCCTGCGCCACATGGAACTCTGTCTCAGTGTAGTGCCCACACCAACTATTTTAGGAATTTTTTTTAACAAATAGAGGTGGAAGTTTCCTTCTAACCACCTCGAGGATGAGCCACAGGAAGTGGTTAAGTTGATTAGCCACAGATCTCCCTCTTTATGTAGTGATTTTTCACCTCCCATGGAACAATCCTTGAAGATAGGTCTCCCTTCCATAATTATAGGGATCCTAACCTCTCCCTCTCCCTCTATATAAACAAGCCTTCTCCCTTTATGAAAGCTAACTAAACAGATAACCAAGGATCTGAACTTGGAGAAGAGGTACTATAGTTGAGTAATTTCTATTGAGAAGGTAGAACCAAGGAGAATTCCATAGAGAGAGTCCCATCTGAATTCTCGACAAGCCTTTGTGAAACACACTCTGCTTGAACCATGTTGGAGGATATCGCAACGTTGAAGCTTGGTTGTACTCTTCCTTCCATTTATTAATATACTCGACTATGGTGTTGGTTCCATCGTTGTGTTATGTTTCTTATGTAATGCAATTGATTTAGTCCTCTTCGATTGAATAATAGTTACGAAGGTGAATTACTATGTTGTATATTATAGTTGTTTCCCGTGTGTGTGTAGTTATTCGAGCGTGAAAGCGAGTGGATCATGATGCGTCAAACCAGGAGCAAGAGGTAGCCACTCTTTCCAACGAAAAGAGTTAACTAGGAATCAATGTTATAGCTTGTTTCATTTGTGGCTATACCCACTCCAGGGCTAGTGGGATCGCCTCTGTCCATAGAGGGGATTTACCTCACCAACACCAACACTAACCTTAACCTAGACCTTAACCTAACCTTAACCTTAACCTTATCTTAACCTTAACCTAACCTTAACCTTAGCCATAACCTAACCATAACCTTACCTATAACCTGAACCTTAACCTTAACCTTAACTTAACCTAACACTAACCTTGAATAAAACTTAAATTTAACATTTACCTAACCTTAAAATTTACCTTAACCTTACCTTATCTTAACCTTAACCTAACCCTAACCTTGACCCTGACTTTACCTTAACCTAACCATAACCCCTTAACCTTAACCTTAACCTTCCCATAACCTTAACCTTAACCTTAACCATAAACTTAACCTTGACCTTAACTATAACCTAACCCTAACCTTAACCAAACCCTTAACCTTAAACTTAACCTTAACCATAACCTTAACCTTAACCTTAACCTTGACCTTACCTTTAACCTTAACCTTAACCCTACCCCCTTAACCTTAACCTTAACCTTAACTTCACCCTTAACCTAACCTTAACCATGACCTTAACATTAACATTAACCTTAACCTTACGCTTAACTAACCTTAACCTTAACCTTAACCTTTAGCTAGCCTTAACCTAACCCTAACCTTACCTAAGCTTAACCCTAACCATAACCTTCACTTTACCCTTAACCTAACCTTAACCTTAACCTTAAATATCACCTAACCCTAACCTTAATCTTAACCATAACTATAACATTAAACATAACCTTATATTTACCCTTAAACTTAGAATTAACCTTAACCTTAACCTAACCTTCACCCTAACCTAACCTAACACTAACCTTGACCAAACCCTTAACCTTAACGTAACCATAACCGTAACCTTAACCTAAACTTAACATTAACTTTACCCTTAACCTAACCCTAGCCTTGACCAAACCCTTAACATTAAGCTTAACCTTAACCTTTACCTAACCTTAACCTTAACCTAACCTTGACCTTAACTATAACCTAACCCTAGCCTTGACCAAACCTGAACCTTAACTTAACCTTAACCTTAACCTAACCTTAACCTTAACTATAACCTAACCATATCCTTGACCAAACCTTAACCTTAACCTTAACCTTAAACTTACCCTTAACCTTAACTTAACCTTAACCTTACCCTTAACCTTACCCTTACCCTTAAACTTCACCTTAACCTTAAATTTACCCTTAACCTAACCCTAACCTAACCTTAACTATAACCTAACCCTAACCTTGACCAAACCCATAACCTTAACTTTAACTATAGCCTAACCCTAACTTTGACCAAACCCTTAACCTTAACCTTAACCTTAACTATAACCTAACCTTAACTTTACCCTTAACCTTACCTTAACCATAACCTTAACATAACCTTAACCTTAACCTTATCTTAACCTTACCTTAACCATACCCTTAACCTTGACCTTAACTATAACCTAACCCTAACCTTAACCTTAACCTTAACCTTAAACTAACCCTAGCCTTAGGTTAACCTTAACCTTAGCCTAACCATAACCTTAACCCTAACCTTAACCTTAACCTTAACCTTCCCCTAACCTTAACCTTAACTATAACCTAACCCTAAACTTGACCAAACCTTCACCTTAAGGTTAAAGTTAAGGTTAAGATTAAGCTTAGGGTTAAGGTTAGGGGAAGGTTAATGTTAAGGTTAAGGTTAAGGTTAGGGTTAATGTTAGGGGAAGGTTATGGTTAAAGTCAAGGTTAAGGGTAAACTGAAGGTTAAGGGTTCAGGTTAAGGCTATGGTAAGGCTAAGGGTAAGGTCAAGGTTAAGATTAGGTTAAGGTTAAGGTTAAGGTTAAGGTTAGGTTAAGGGTAAAGTTACGGTTAAGGTTAAGGTTTGGTCAAGGTTATGGTTAGGTTATAATTAAGGTTCAGAGAAGGTTAAGGTTAGGTTAAGGTTAAGATTAGGGTTAGATTATAGTTAAGGTTAAGGTGAAGGTTCAGGGTAAGGTTAAGGTTAGGTTAAGGTTATGGTTATGGGAAGGTTAAGGTTAAGGTTATGGGTTAAGTCAGGTTAAGGTTAAGATTACCCTTAAACTAACCTTACCCTTAACCTGATTTTACCCTTAACCTAACCTTAACCTTAAATTTAACTTTACCCTAGCCTTAAGGGATTAGTTAGGTTAAGGTTAGACATGTTAAGGTTAAGATAAGGTTAAGGTTAGGTTAAGGGTAAAGTCAAAGTTAAGGTCAAGGTCAAGGTTAAGGTTAGGGTTAGGGTTAAGGTTAAGGTTAGGGTTAGGGTTAGGTTAATGTTAAGGTCAAGGTTAGGTTAGGTTATAGTTAAGGTCAAGGTTAAAATTAAGGTTAAGGTAAAGGTTATGGGTTTATTCAGGTTAAGGTTAAGGTTAAGGTTAAGGGTGAAGGTTAGGGTTACAAGTCTTAAAATTAATCTTACCCTTAACCTTCACTATAACCTACCCTTAAAATTAACATTTACCTAACCTTAACCGTAACCTTAACCTAACCTTAAACTTAACCTTCACTATAAGGTTAGGTTATAGTGAAGGTTAAGTTTAAGGTTACGGTTAAGGTTAGGTTATAGTTAAGGTTAAGGGTTTGGTTAAGGTTAAAGGTTAAGGTTAGTTTAAGGGTAAAGTCAAGGTTAAGGTTATGGTTATGGGAAGGTTAAGGTTAAGGTTAAGGTCAAGGGTAAGATAAGGCTAAGTTGAGGTTAAGGTTAAGGTTATGGTGAGGGTAAGGTTAGGGTTAAGATCAATGTTAAGGTCAAGGTTTAGGTTAAGGTTACGACTAAGGTTAAGGTTAAGGTTAAGGTTATAGTTAAGGTTATGGTCAAGGTCAAGGTTGAGGTTAGGTTAAGGTTAAGGTTAGATTAAGGTTAAGATAAGGTTAAAGGTAAAGTCAACGTTAAGGGTAAAGTCAAGGTTAGGGTTAACCTTAACCTTAACCTTAGCCTAACCTCAACCTTAACCTTACCTTAACATTAAATTTAAGCTCACTAAACCCGTAACCTTAACCTTAACCTTAACCTTAGGGTTAACTTAGGTTATAGTTAAGTTTAAGGTTAAGTTTAATGGTTAGGTTAAGGTTAAGGTTACGATTTTAGTCAGGTTAAGGTTAAGTTAACCCTAAAATTGACCTTAACCTTAACCTTAACCTTAACCTGACTAAACTCGTAACTTTAACCTTAACCTTAACCTGACTAAACTTGTAACCTTAACCTTAACCTGACTAAACCCGTAACATTAACCTCAACCTTAACTTAACCTTAATCTTAACTATAACCTAACCCTAACCTTGACCTTAACTTTGCCCTTATCCTTGACCTTAACCTTAACCTTAACCTTAACCTTGAACTTGACATTAACATAACATTAACATTAACCTTAACCTTAACCTTACCCCCTAAACCCTGGTTAAGGTTACGCGCCTTAAACTTAACCTTCACTATAGCCTTAATTTCTACTATAGCCTAACCCTGACCTTGATCTTAACCTTACTAAACCCATAACCTTAACCTTAACCTTTACTTGACTAAACCCGTAACCGTAACCTTAACCTTAACCTAACCTTAATATTAACTATAACCTAACCCTAACCTTGACCTTAACTTTTCCCTTAACCTTGACCTTAACCTTAACCTTAACCTTGACCTTGCCATTAACCAACATTAACATTAATCTTAACCTTAACCTTACCCCCTTAACCTTAACCTTACCCCATTAACATTAATCTAAACCTTAACCTTCACTCTAGCCTTAATTTTTACTATAAACTAACCCTAACCTTGACCTTAACCTTACTATAACCTAACGTAAAGTTAAGGTTAGTGTAAGGTTAATATTAGGTTAAGGGTAAGGTTAAGGTTAAGGGTAAATTCAAGGTTAAGGTTACATTAAGGGTAAGGTTAAGGTTAAGGTTTGGTTAAGGTTAGCATTAGGTTATAGTTAAGGTCAAGGTTAAGTTTAATGTTAAGGGTAAGGTTAAGGTTAAGGTTACGGGTTTACTCAGGTTAAGGTTAAGGTTACGGGTTTACTCAGGTTAAGGTTAAGGTTAAGGTTAAGGTTAACAGTAAGGTTAAGGTAAAGGTTAAGGTTACGTTAAGGGTAAATTCAAGGTTAAGGTTACGTTAAGGGTTTGGTCAAGGTTAAGGTTAGGGTTAAGTTATAGTTAAGGTCAAGGTTAAGGTTAGGTTATAGTTAAGGTCAAGGATAAGGTTATGGGTAGGTTAAGGTTAAGGTTAAGGTAAAGGTTTGGTCAAGGTTAGGGTTAGGTTATATTTAAGATCAAGGTTAAGGTTACGTTAAGGGTAAAGTCAAGGTTAAGGTTAAGATTAGGTTAAGGGTAAAGTTAAGGTTAAGGTTAAGGTTAAGGCTTAACCTTAACTTTAGCCTTAACCTTAACCTTCCCATAACCACAACCTTAACCTTGAATTTACCCTTAACCTAACCTTAAGGGTAAAGGTTCAGGTTAAGGTTAAGGGTAAGGTTAAGGTTACAGGTTTAGTCAGGTTAAGGTTAAAGTTAGGTTAAGGTAAATTCAAGGTTAAGCTAAAGGTTAAGGTCAAGGTTAAGGGTAAAGTTAAGGTCAAGGTTAGGGTTAGGTTATAATTAAGGTTAAGGTTAGGTTAAGGGTAAAGTTAAAGTTAAGGTTAAGGAAAAGGTCAAGGTTAAGGTTAAGTTAGGTTAAGGTAAGTTTATGGTTAGGTTAAGGTTAAGGTTAAAGTTAGGTTAAGGGTAAAATCAAGGTTAAGGGTAGGTTAAGGTTAAGATTATGGTAAGGTTAAGGTTAATGTTAGGTGTTAACACTGAAAAATTGTACAGCAGAGGATGACATCAATTAATGTTGAGCCCAAGGATTTAAAAGACAGGAATACATTATGGAATCAAGAAGTATTTAAAAATCTCTAAGGTTTTGAGAAAATCATATTTCAACTAGTCCTAAATGCTATTTGTGCACAAAATACTTCGATAAGGGTGCATTTTTGTGCGCAAAATCCCTCAATAAGCGCACAATTTGTGCACTTTTTGACTCAAAATGCTCGCATTCCTGAGAGTGGTGAGATGTCACTATCCAGGACCACACAAAGCAAAGAAAAAGTGATTTCACACACCTAGATCTTCCCAAGGACAACCATCAATGCCTCCTTAGACATTATGTGAGCACACAAAAGAATATTTGAGCATACAATGTAATCACACCTCTCCCTTCGGTCACCATCCATCATGTACCAAGGGAGGGAAGGAGGATTTGAAGCTCACCTATATAAACCCACCAAGAGATGAACAAATGGTGAGAAAAAGGTTATGCTGGCCAAAGTTTCCCAAGCAACACCAAAATTGTGTGTGACCCGGAGCTGGAGCTAAAGAGGACTCCATTGTTGGCCACCCAACATCTTAGTCCACCACAGCAGAGAGAGAGAGTTAGACTGCATCAGAGGTAGAACTTGGAAGGCAAAAAACATTGCATTTGGACCTAGAGCCATTGCCTAAGGGCCCTTTGGAAAGTGGGTAAGAGTTCCTTTTAATATGAACATTTAATAAGAAGAGGCCACCGAGCCATCGTTTGCATTATTACTTTTTGGAAATCTCTATATATCTTATTTTGTGTTTTTAGTTTTAGATTAACCAGAGCATACTTCAACATACTATTTCCATTAAATTTTATGCTTTTGAGCTACCCCCATATTCTTCATGTTACCAATAGTTTAGAGAGTATACCACACTCTCTAAGCTCGTGCGATTTCGTACACCCGTGCGTCGAATCCACAACAACAAGATTGGAAATTCCACTGATGTGTTTCAGGTTTATGTGGTTGTGCCATGTTTTGCATGAGACCCTTTGTCTATGCTAGAGTGGAGCTGACAGTCCCTTGACCCATATTCCAGTCCCTAGACTCACTGAGGTGACAGACTAAAGAAGGAAACCCCTAATATTTTTACTTGCAGGATTTTTGCAATCATTTTTTCCACATAGAGGCACATTACGCGCATTCAGGAGTGACTTGAACACAGGAAGGCGCACCTATCAAGGGATTTTGCGTGCAAATTGCGGAGAGATTTTTTCTCCCTATTTTCTACATTTTTTCTTCTTGTAAGTGTGTTGGGAAACCCCTAATGTATCTGCCAACACCTGTGTTGACACCCAATAGCTTCTGAGAACTCATTTTTTGCTTCTTTCTGTAGGCATTTAGTTAGTTTTCATTTAAGTTGGTTTTTGCAAAAAGTGTTCACATAGTTTAAGTAGGGGGCGAATTAACCATTGAATTCTGAACAATTTATGTTTTTTGCACATTCTGGTATGCACACTTAGGTTAACTAGTCCAAGTAAGTGGCTCAAAGCCACATATGCATAAGCTAGTGTAGAAATTGTTTAGTTTAAATTCAATTTTTGCATTTAGTAAATTGTAGGACTAGGATTGAATCGGTAATTAGAGCAGGTAATCTCTGCTATCTTTGCACCATTTGGTGACCCTAGACAAGCATATGAATGCTCTACATTCATGATTCACCATCTCCCTTTAGTCACTCACATAGACTAAATAGGAGGATTTGAAAGCGGCCCATTACTCGCAAATGCTTTCTATTTGAGCAAGGAACAATTTCACATATTTTAACTAGGGGAATTTTGTAAAGGATCACCGATATCCATATGTTCAAATTATGAGATTTTTCACCATACGCTCACACATATTCACCCACTAAGAAAATAAAGCCACCTAAAAATAACTTAAACCAACTCACTAAATTCTCCCCACAGGGGCCACAAGAGAATTTATAGATTAAGTTAGGATCAAGGGGGTAGGAATCCAATAAGTCGCCTTGATCACACTTCACATTGAAACATAGAAGTTGCGGTTTTAGGGAGATTTAAAATCCACCTATCAGCCCACGGAAAAGAAAAACCGAGTGTGGTAGAGACCCAATTCAGTGGGGGTTAGGCTTAGGTGCAGTGCGTGTGGTATCAGTTGGGGTTATCTGACCTGGCTGATACTTGGTACTGTTAGCTGACTACCAAGAAGCCCAAGACTCGAACACTCACATGGGACAGTGGTTCTTAGTGGCCAAAACTAGGGCATCCTTTACCCTATAGGTGACGGTGCAGTCAAACGCCAGACCCTCTACCCTTACCTTGGTTGATTCTCTTCAGCTAATTGGGGGCGTTGCCAGCTCTTATGGTACTTTGTTCCAGCACTCGCAAGAAATCCTCTCAAGGCCCAGTTACTTTTGAGTGTGTGAGGATGTATCTAGTCTTCTAGGATTTTGAGTATCACGCGCAAAAAAACAAAACTTTTTTTTCTTGATTGATCACATAGATTAAGTTAAAGCAAAATTCATTTCATTTTCACTTTTTTTTATGTATGTGGCCATAAATTTGTCGTGATCACAGACTCGATCCCATGAAATTTTTTTTCCAAAACCTAACCTAGTCGACACTAAAATGGTTCCAACAGAACCTCATCGGTCCAGGCATCTTTTGGACCTTCCCTCATTATTGAGAGGGGTTCCAGGTATTTCACCATTTAGGCGTAAAAGACAGAACATTGCCACATTAGTTGGTTACTCCTTTCTTGGAGAAACCTTAGTTGGGAACCCTAGTCAGTCTCCCAACACCACACTGCACACCACTCTCTTCTTGTCCCCTGGGGGGGAGAGAAGTGCATCCCATATGGGAGGCCAATTGAATTCACAACAGGGTACGTCATAGACTAACCCTCGTTCTAACCATAAATTCATGTCTTCACACATTTCCATGGCATCAACCTCCCAGTCACCCTTCTTAGTAGCGTTAAATCTACCGGATTTTACCAAGCTCACCAATGACACCATCGCACACTACCCCAATTAGCCTCCGATACCCACGAAGCTCTCTTCAGACGTACCAAAGTTTGAAGGCAAGCAAGCAGAAGACCCAGGAAATCATATAATGACCTTTCACCTGTGGTGCTCATCGAGTAGCATCGTTGACGATACTATTAAGTTGAGGTTGTTTCAATGAACTCTTATGGGAGTGTTCACGAAATGGTACGTAGAGAAACCTCTTACTTCACATAGAACCTTTAGCACCCTCACTACCGCGTTCCTCACATACTTTCAGTTACCCATTCACCGCGATTCAGGAATGGAGTTACTAAATCATTTCAAACAATCCCCCTCTACCCATATTTCAGAACATCTCCATGAGTGGAGACGGCGTCGTAGTTTATGCAAAAAAAAAATCGACGACCGAGTCCTTTTAGATTTATTCTTGAAAACTCTGACGACGGAGATTTCAAAGTGTTAGCACCCTGTAATTAGCAAGACTGGAAAAATTCCAACTGCAAGGAAAACATCAAACCACTTTTGGATTCAAGGATCTAGCCCTCTTGAATCCAGAGAGGGATCTCTCTATGAATGAGTTTAAAGATGTGATCTTTAAAGCCTGAAATGTGATATTAGGCTAGTTATGAAGAGCATGTTTTTTGTTTGTTTGTTTTTTGGTTGGGAAAAGACATGATGAAGGTGAAGGAAGTTCAAAATAAAGGGCGAAGATGTATGCAGATGAAGGAATGATTCAGCTGATAGAAAAGGCAAAAACAATTTTAACCCATTGGGCTATGGAGTCGTAGGAGGATTTTAATTGGACAGTAAGTTTCAAGAAGGATCTATGGGGCAAGTCACTTATGTCAAAGGATCTCTTAAGTCGATTTTATGGAATGAAACAGATAGGAAATGGAGAACAAAACAAATGAAGAACAGTGAACAGCCTGAGATCAAGTAAGTGCTTTTAAACTATCTTGCTTCAGAATTTACTTAGAGAAACAAAAAATAAAAGTATTCTGAGATCAGGTAAGTGATTTTAAACTAACCTGCATTGAATTACTTTAAGTTAAAAAACATTTAAAAATAGGTCATACATCTTAAGATCAGTTAAGTGATTTCAAACTACTTTGCTTTCAACATATTCTATAAGAAAAACACAAATGACAGTCACAAAGATAAATTTAGATCAGGCAAGGGCTTTTAAACCAACCTGCTTTAATATACTCTAAAGGGAAACATAGAAAATACTCATTTAAAAGGAAATTTAGATCAGGTAAGTGCTTTTAAACCAACCTGCTTTAATATACTCTTCAAAGAGAACTTTCGAATGAAGAAAACATGGAAATAAATATTTCAGTAAGAGTAGGTTACTGCTGAGAGTAAATCCTAGCTCTACGTTTGTTGTTCTTTATCATAGAAAGTGAACAGAGCGAAAAAATTAAAGAAAATAACAATTGACAGTGAGGGATACATCACCATTGACACAAATCAGGATCCCATAAATTAGCAGCTTGTATTTGACGTTTAAACTAGTTACAATCAACAAGCCCAATGGGTCTCTACAACTTCAGACTTTTCATATCAACTTATGTATCTTTGATTTGAAAACAGGGCATCAGTAGCTTCAAAAAAACTATTATATGCAATCAGATGTCCAGAGACCAACATTTTCTCATCTTCTACAGAAGTATTTATAGAAGAATGAGGAGGTGGGATCTGATAAATGATCTCCTGGGTCAATTAATACAGACTAATGACTCGTCAGCCTTTGAGGGGCTCGATGAAGTAAGTTACAGATGTTGATCTGCATTAATTGATTCACATTTATGATTAAGCTCGGTGAGAGCCTTTGTTGAATTTTTGAGGCTTTTTTTCATTTTGAAGTAACTCTGTTGCTGCTCCCCGAGGTCTAATGATCGAAAATATTTTCTTCTGGGTTGTTCTTAATCTTTAAAAAAGTTTTACCGACGGATAGAGATAAGATATTTGATTCGTATTAATTGTTCGGATGTCTTTAGGCAAACACCTTTTGTTCAGGTAGTGAATATGCCTTCTTTGATTTCTACGAGGCTGCAGGTGCCTTTAGGAACAAGAGAGGGTTCGATTGGCCTCTTCTTCTGGCAGTGGAAGCTTTCTCAGATCGACATATGTCCTCGTCTCCTCCCAAAACACCTTCAATCCCCTTTAGTTCAGTGTTTTAGGACAGATCACGCTCGGTCTGTGTCTTCGGTCTTTATGGCATCTTTAGGGCTTTTATTTGTTGAATTTGTGCCTTAATCCTTCAAACTGCGCTATGAAATCTTCAAAAAATGATACTCTTTGTTTCTTTTATGCATTGCAGTGTCTTTTTGATGTGCAGGCCATGCAGGGCTCATATGGCATCAATGCCTCATGAAACATTGACATCGTGGAGTCAGAGCCTAGCAAATGGTTTCCTTTGATGAATCAAAGGTGTGGGAATCATCGTTCCTGGCCTTCGACCTTTCTTTCAATGTAATGGATAACCATTATCACCTGAAAAGCACGAAACCAATTAGGAAATCATGCGTTTTTTGGGTAAAATGCTTCAGAGGGTGAGGGAAGGAGCATAGATGTTGGATGGCGTCATCCAATGCTGGGGATTCATTAAGGCGATCAAAGGAGAGTGGAAGAAGAGAATATATCAGAAACTTTGATCACCCAGAGATCAACGGCAGGAATTACACGTTGGAATCCTCTCGGCGGAAGGTGGAAGGGGATGGAATAATGCGAGAACGATATGGGACCATCCGATCTAGACACATGGACGGTCCAGATCCAATCGGAGAATTGCAATCAGTGGGGAGAGAAAAAGGATGTGATGGAAATTGCCGATGCGATTGCACGAGCGGGGAGGGCGATGTGATTAAGCAATGACCGTTGATCTGAGGATCAAATCAACGGTGGGGAGCGAATCGGAGGGATGACCGATCGGGGGTATAAACAAACACACCTGATGGAACTTTGCGATGTGATTTAGCATTTTCTGTCGATCTGCAGATCAGATCGACGGCGGAGAGTGAATTAGAGGGGTGGCCGATTGGGGGGATAAATCAATGCATGCGATGGAAAACTCCAATGCGATTTTGCATGGGCCGTTCGATCGGTTTAAAATCAATGGTGGATTATGCCCCAGCAGAAAAACCCTTTAACACTTTATAAAACCCAAAGTTTTTAATAAAACAAAGTTTTGGTGGATCAGGGAGGAATATATATATATATGAAGTGGCTGGCACCCGATTGCGGGGCCGCTGGATGTATGGAATATGACAGGCCCGAGGCTTTATATAACAAAGGGCCAATCGCATTGGAACTTCAGAGTAAGGCTTTTCAATCAACCCATTGTAATATTTCGATGTGATAAGCGCTTCGGCCTTTGTGCTTGGTTTTACAAAGAAAAAAAAGGATCGGGGTTTACACATATAGGACTTAATCTCATCAGAAGTTTGATGTGGTCTTTCAATCAACCCATTGTGATTTTTTCTGATGGGATTGCACTTCGAGTCTAGCACCTGGTTTTAGGGTGCCGGCATATGGAGGGGAAGTGGTTTAGGTTTAGCCCAAGGGGGCTTAAATATGTAATAAAAAAGATGGGTTTTTCACATATTTTCAATGGTTTTCAAAAGGTTTTGAGGGTTTCGGCAGAGTTTAGGAAAGAGTTTCAAACTTTTCAAAGGATATTTTATGAAGGGGAGATGATGAAAATGGAAAATAGAGGAAAATGATTGGAAAAAAGAAAGTAAAAATGAAGGTTAGTTTATGAGTGAAAGAAGGGGAGAAAAGGGGATTTTGGAGAAGTCTTTCTCATGAAATTTTTAGCAGTATTTCTGAGTTCTGAAGGGGAACAACAGTGAAGATTTTCAGACAAGGGTATGAGATCTTCTAGAGGCTTCAAGAAAATTTTTTTGGCAATGAAACTATTTCTTGAAGGTTGAACAATGTTTTGGCCACCTTTTGATAGAAGAAATTTTATAGGTGGCCAAAACAAAGGATGTGGTGCAACGTAAGCCCACATCTGAAGAGGACGCAATCAGAAAAGCCCAACAACTTGAACTGATCTACACGCAATCAAGATACATATACAATATCCTTCCCAAAGCCCTACGCCTGCAATATTATCCAGAATTGTCAAGCGCGTCTAACTCTGTAGACGGAGTTATTGGGTTAATGACCCAAGGGTACCTAGGTTGTAGCAGTCAAAATCTTGTTTACACACTTGGGTCTACCTAGAACATGTCTCAACCCAGATTTCAAAGTCATCATATGTAGCAGCAAGATTATACTAATAGGGCGCCAGCGTATCACCAAGGAGGACCTTATCCTCCGGCTAAAGGGACCCAATACACAGGAAGAAAAATTGATGGAAGAACTCCCCCCCAATGGCCACGTGAAAACATATGACAACAGTATGCTCAGTCCCAAGCACATAACCCACCTACACAAAATAATGCATAGGTGAAATTTGTGCAGTTTTCCCAAAATCAACCACACTAATATGATCAGGAGAATTATCCTCCTAACGTGGTTAAGAGAAAGGTAAAAAACAAGCCCAAAGGGAATCCTGGACAAGGGGGCAACAACCAAAAATTCCTACCGCGATCTCAGGCTAGAGGTAACTCCAGCTAGAATCAGAACGAGGAGCCAAGCAATGCCAAAAACAAGGCAAAAGGCCACCTCTATGAACAAACCATTCTTGTTCAATATGTGGTGAGTACGGGCACTATACTCACCACTGTCTCGAACTCCCTGAGCTTAAAAAGCTTTAGAGTAACTGAGGACAAGGAAGATCTTTACAGACAACTGTGGTTATGCAAGAACCCTTCCCCCATAAAGGAACAGTCAGCACTCAGCAGCAAAACCCCGATGATTCCAGGAAAAACAACCATGAAATTTACATGGCTGGGAAAGAAATGTTCTTCCAAACTCGGAATCACAACTACGACACCCCACCAGACACTAGTACGTTAGGGGCTAGTACAAAAACGCCGAATACACCTTTAACCATTCCAAATATTCCTTTGGAACCATTTCAAAAAATGGTAAAAGGGCCTAATAGGCAAGTAGGTAGCTATTCCAAAGCAGTCCACAATTACAGCATCGTAGAAGATTTAGCTCAATCACCTACTGTTATGTCCGCATTGGAAGTACTGCAGTCATGCCCAAAGCAACGAAAATCCCTACTTTCTGCATTATGTGCCATTGACCCTGCTAACACGCGCATGATGGCTTTTGACTTAGACAAAGCCACCCCTAGGCTTCCCTCCATGGTCGCCTTCCAGATACCAGTATCAGTACATAATATCACTATTCACTGGTGTGTCATTGATGAGGGTGAATCCACATGCATCATGTCAAAGAATGTATGGCAGAAGTTAGGAGCCCCTGAACTCAAACCTTCCATCATCACACTCAGAGCATACGACGGTCGTCCCTCGACCCTCGTCAGTCTCTTCTAAAATGTACCAGTTTGTTTAGCCTGCAAGATGGTTGACATAGACATTGAAGTCTTGGATGCTCACTTGGATTAAAATGTACTCCTTGGGTGGAGTTACACATATGCCATGTCTTCCATAACATCCTCCATTTTTTGTATCATGATGTTCCCCTATGAGGATCGAATCATCACAGTAGAACAGCTGACGCATAGTGAAAAGTGTCCCTTGACCAAAATAGATATGGTTCTACCCTATGTAGATATAGCCATAAATGGTGCTTTACGATATCAAGAATATGGCCCTAGCCAATTCAAACCATTGTCCGTCCTAGGATCATTCCTAGGAGACCCTTCTATTATCCCTGAGGTATCACCCGATGCCACAGGGGCCCTGGTATGCATGATGTCCACATCAAGCACCGAGGTTAGTCAGGACATAGACTCAATCAGTAATGACATTTAGGCATCAACTACTGTAGCCTCCCTAGTCTATGCCACCTCCCAAACTCCTTTCCTCTATCCACCTCCTAGCTTCACCTCCCAACAGGTCTTGGAAACATTGGTATTACCCAATATATCATTGGCATTCCCAGTGTGGTATCTCGTTCCTCCTCCAGGAACACTAGCTATCAACGTTACAGCTTTTGGGTTAAAGCCCCTTGGTCTCGAGGAGCCCCAACCTACCCAAGCAGTAGTCGAAACCGCGGACCACGAAAAAGAAAATCACCAAGAAAGGAAAGAAAGTGGTGACCCCCACCATGCAAAGGGAGTCACTAACCTGTGCTATATGTGATGTCACAGGACACCCTAGCCACATATTCCCAGATTTGGATGAATTAAAACCACTCTTCCGCTATGAGGCAGGCACCTAGAAATGACATTCCCATAAAAAGGAACTTGCCACCAAAAGTACAGGCAAACCGCTGCGTACAAATCACACATGCGCTCTCTGTGACACCTATGGGCATTATACCCACCATTATCCAAAAATACCATGATATCAGGATGCCTTACATGTGGTCGAGTGATCCTATCAAGAGGATCCCTCCATCCAATCTATCAATGAAGAACCTCATACCATCCTGTGCCTACAGGAGGAACGACAGTCACCAGAAAGGTAGCCATTGGTCCCTCCTTCCCCCAAGCCACCATACACCAACCAGGGATAGGGGAACCTGGTTACCTCATCCTCTTGAGTTATCACGTGTGTCGATTACTACAGATGGTTTAATCAAGTCTTTGACCCAAGGTCACCTAGGCAGTAGTAATTTGTATTCAAGGAGTGACCATTCAAGTATATTCTACAAAGAGCTTGATCGGGTCTTTGACCCAAGATCTCCTAGGCAGCAGTAACACCCATGATACTCGAAGAGCTACCAGGTAGGTAGATTCTGCAAACGGCTTCATCGGGTCTTCAACCCAAGATCTCCTAAGCAGTAGTAACACCCATGGTACTCAGGAAGTTACCAGGTAGGTAGATCCTGCAGATGGCTTAATCAGGTCTTTGACCGAAGATCACGTAGGCAGCAGTAGCACCATGCGCATCGATTCTACTGACGGATTAATTGGGTATTTTTCCCAAGATCACCTAGGCAGTATTAGCACTATGCACATCAATTTTGCATATGGTTCAATCAGGTCTTTGGCCCAAGGACACCTAGGTAGTAGTCATCATTACCCTGGATACTTATACGTTTCGACTTAGAACCTATCACATCCTACCTATCATGAAAGTCACCCCAACACTCATATACCAAACAGGGACAAGGGAATCGATATTCCCCATTCCCCACACATAATGGACCACTGGCACAACCTAATGCTCCGGTAAATCTAGTGCAACCCTTCCTAGGCTCATCACCAACCATACAACTAGGAGAACTATGAAAATCCTCCAAATGTTGTAGAAATAAGTCGAGGAACAAAAAAAAGTGAGATCCTGGACAGGGGGAAGTAATTGGTAATGCCCCCCATGATCTTAGTCTAGGGGCAATCCCAACTGAAATAAAAAAAAGGAGCCAAGCAAAAACTCCCAAGGGAAAAATGGAGTTGAGAGTATCTGATCACCAGACCGAAAGCAGCACTGTGATCAACACTCCATAACAAACAGAGGCGATGCCACACATTCACACTCCTGAAAAAATATTTTTTTCTGCACCAGCAGGTATGCACCCTCTCATCTTCCTTTCCAAAGTTCATGTTTTTCAATAATATTGGATGAAAAGAAGATGCTTTCACTTGAGGTAGTTGTTTTTTGTAGGAAGAACCCGCAAATTGTTTACAGCACCATCCACTAAAATTTCCAGAGCAGGTATCATTCTACCCTCAACATGATAGAGTCCTAGAGGACTTTGCATATTTTGACATCATTTCTCCATTAGAAATAAACCATAGGGTCCTCATACCCGACCACATTTATCATTGTTGGGTATGTGTTATATTTTTTTCATGACTAATCACGCGCGGTCTGCACCCATGGTTTTGTGCATGGTTTTTCACATGGTTTTGAGGTACGATGGTTTTCGGCCCTTGGTATTTTGTAGATCTAGTCAAGGGAACTATGGTTATGATCTAATCCAAGGTTAATGGATTAGGGTTTATGTATGCTTCAACATGTATATATATTTGTTGTAACACTAAAAGGAACATAATGAAATATCAGGTTGGTCGTCCTGATTTGGGATCTAGGACAAAATCTTTGTGTTTTTCTGTTTTATGTTTTATGCTCTCGCTATTGTTTATTTTATGTTATAAGATTCGTGTGTAGTCAATTTATATTCAGGGTTAAAAAATACAATCATCACCTCACCTTGAATATGATAAACGTCTGCGATGGTCGGTATAGCCTCCCCTCCATGATGATCGTCATCCAAAGAAGACCATACATCACCCCACAAGTGACGCCATGGCCATACCATTTTAGTTCGGGAAGCACCCCATGCCCATCCACATATCATGCATAAGGTCAAGTTCACCATTCAAACTCAACCCCTTCCTGGATGATCAGGTTGTACAAGAATATTGAAAGCGCACCTTCGCACACCACATTTGGCCCACCATACCTCCATCAGCATAATCCCATTTGCGACATCTTCTGCTTCATCAACCCCGTAACACCACCCTAACCTTAACCAAACCCTTAACCTTAACCTTAAGTTTACCCTTAACCTAATCTTAACCTTAACCTAACCTTAACCTTAACTGTACCCTTAACCTAACCTTAACCTTGACTGTACCCCTAACCTAACCATAACCTTTACCTTAACTTTACCTTACCCTTAACCTAACCTTAACCTTGACCTTAACTATAACCTAACCATAACCTTGACCAAACCCTGAACCTTGACCTTACCCTTAACCTTAACTAACCTAAATTAATCTTAACCTTCACTATAACCTAACCTTGACCTTGACCTTAACTATAACCTAACCCTAACCTTGACCAAACCCTTAACCTTAACATTAAACTTAACCCCTTAACCTAACCTTAACCTACCTCCTAACCTTAACCTTAACCTTAACCCAACCTTAACCTTAACTTTAACTTAACCTTAACCTTATCATACCCTTAACCTAACCTTAGGGTTTGGTCAAGGTTAGGGTTAGGTTATAGTTAAAGTTAAGGTTAAGGTCAAGGTTAAGGTTAAGTTAGGTTAAGGTTAAGGTAAGGTTAATGTTAAGGTTAAGGTTAAGGTTAAGTTTAGGGTGAAGTTAAGTTCAACGTTAAGGTTAGGTTAAGGGTAAGATAAAGTTAAGATTAGGGCAAGGTTAAGGTTAAGGTTAGTGTTAAGGGTTTGGTTAAGGTTAGGGTTAATTTATAGTTAAGGCCAAGGTTAAGGTTAGGTCATAGTGAAGGTTAAGGTTCAGATCAAGGTTAAGGTTAAGGTTAGGGTAAAGGTTCAATTTAATGTTAAGGCTAGGTTATAGTGAAGGTTAAGGCTAAGACCCATAACCCTAAACTTAACCTTAACCTTGACATTACCCTTAACCTAACATTAACGTTAACCTTAACCTTAACCTTAACCTAACTATAACCTTACCCTTAACCTTAACCTTGACCTTATATATAACCTAACCCTAGCCTTGACCAAACCCTTAACCTTGACCAAACCCTTAACCTTACCCTTAACCTTAACCTAACCTTAACCTTAACCTTACCCTAACCTTAACCTTAAATTTACCAATAACCTAACTCTACCCATAACCTAACCCTAACCTTAACTTAACCTTAGCCTTATCTTAACCTTAACTATAACCTAACCCTAACCTTGACGAAACCTTAACCTTAACCATAACTTTACCCTTAACCTAACCTTAAACTTAACCTTAACCTTGACTTTACCCTTAACTTAACATTAACCTTCACTATAACCAAACCCTAACCTTGCCCAAACCCTTAACCTTAACATTAAACTTACCCTTAACCTTGACCTTAACCTTAAATTTAAATATAACCTAACCCTAACCTTGACCAAACCCTTAACATTAACCTTAACTTAACCTTAACCTTATCCTTAACCTAATATTAACATTGACCTTAACTATAACCTAACCCTAACCTTGACAAAACCCTTAACCTTAACCTGAATAAACCCTTAAGGTTAGGGTAAAGTTAAATTTAAGGTTAAGGTGAAGGAAAACGTTAAGGTTAAGTTAGGTTAAGGTAAGGTTATAGTTAGGATAAGGTTAAGGTTAATTTTAAGGTTAAGGTTAGGTTAAGGTGAAGGTTAAGGGGGTAAGCCTTAACCTTAACCTCACTAAACCCGTAACCTTAACCTTAACTAAACCTTTAACCTTAACCTTCCCCTAACCTTAACCTTCACCCTTAACCTTAACCTAACCCTAACCTTGACCTGAACCTTAACCTTACCTTAAACTTAACCTTAACCTAACCTTAACCTTAACTTTACCCTTAACCTAACCTTAACCTTAAGGTCAAGGTTAAGGTTACGTTAAGGGTAAAGTTAAGGTTATGTTTATGGTAAGGTTAATGTTAAGGTTATGGTTAAGGTAAGGTTAAGGTTATAGTTAAGGTTAAGGTTCAAGTCAAGGTTAAGTTAGGTTAAGGTAAGGTTAAGGTTACGGTTAGGTCTAGGTTAAGGGTTTAGTCAGGTTAAGGTTAAGGGTTTGGTCAAGGTTAGGGTTAGGTTAAGGTTAAGAGTGAAGGGTAAGGGTAAGGTTAAAGTTAAGGTTATGGATAAGGTTAAGGTTACAGTTAGGTTAAGGTTAAAGTTAAGGTTATGGTTAAAGTTAAGGTTAGGTTAAGGTTAAGGTTAGGTTATAGTTAAGGTCAAGGTTAGGGTAAGGTTAAGGTTAGGTAAAGGTTAAGGGTAAGGTTAAGGTTAATGTTAAGGTTAAGGTCAAGGTCAAAGTTAGCCTTAAGCTAACCTTAACCTTAACATTAACCCTAACCTTAACCTTAACTTTACCCTTAGATTATGGGTTTAGTCAGCTTAAGGTTAAGGATAAGGCTTTGCTCAAGGTTAAAGTTAAGGTGAAGGTTAAGGGTAAGGTCGAGGTTAAGGGTAAAGTTAAGGTTAAGGTTAAGGTTATGAATTTAGTAATGTTAAGGTTAAGGTTAAGGGTAAGGTCAAGGTTAGGGTAAAGTTGAGGTTAAGGTGAAGGTTAAGGGTAAGGTTAAGGTTAAGGTTACGAGTTTAGTCAGGTTACGGTTAAGGTTAAGGGTAAGGTTAAGCTTAAGGTTAGGGGAAGGTTAAGGTAAGGTTAAGTTTAAGGTTACGAGTTTAGTCAGGTTAAGGTTAAGGTCAAGGTTAAGGTCAAGGTTAAGGTTAAGGTTAAGGGTAAAGTCAAGGTTAAGGTTAAGGTTAAGGTTAGGGTAAAGGTTCAAGTTAAGTTTAAGTTTAAGGTTAAGGTTAAGGGTTTGTTCAAGGTTAGGGTTAGGTTATCCCTTAAGGTTAGGGTAAAGTTAAAGTTAAAGTTAAGGTTAGGTTAAGGTTAAGGTTAAGGTTAGGTTAAGGGTAAAGTCAAAGTTAAGGCTATGGTTATGGGAAGGTTAAGGTTAAGGTTAAGGTTAAGTTAAGGTTAAGGTAAAGGTTAGGCTTAGGTTATATTTAAGGTCAAGGTTAAGGTTAGGTTAAGGTTAAGGTGAAGGTTAGGTTTAGGTTATAGTTAAGTTTAAGGTAAAATTCAGGGTTAAGGATTTGGTTAAGGTTAGGGTTAGGTTATAGTTAAGGTGAAGGTTAAGGTTTATTTAAGGTTCAGGTTAACTTTAAGGTTAAGGGTTTGGGCAATGTTAGGGTTAGGTTGAGGTTAAGGTTAAGCTTACGGATTTAGTCAAGTTAAGCTTAACTTTAAGGGTTTGGTCAAGGTTAGGGTTAGGTTATAACTAAGGTTAAGGTTATAGTTAAGGTTAAGGTTAAAGTTAAGGTTCTGGTCAAGGGTTTGGTCAAGGTTAGGGTTAGGTTAAGGGGGTAAGGTTAAGGTTAAGGTTAAGGTTAAGGGATTGGTCAAGGTTCGGGTTAGGTTCTAGTTAAGGTTAAGGTTAGGATTAGGTTATAGTTAAGGTGAAAGTTAAGTTTAGGTTAAGGTTAAGATTCGGTTAAGGGTAAAGTTAAGGTTATGGTTAGGGTAAGTTTAATTTTAAGGGTAAAGATAAGGTTAAGGTTAAAGGTCAATGTTAAGTTTATGTTCGGTTAAGGTAAGGTTAAGGTTATAGTTAGGTTAAGGTTAAGGTTAGGTTAAGTTAAGGTTAAGGTTAGGTTAAGGGTAAAGTTAAGGTTAAGGTTAGGGTTAAGTTTAGGGGAAGGTGAAGGTTAAGGTTAATGTTAAGGTTATGGTTAAGGTTAGGTTAAGGTGAAAGTTAAGGGTAACTTTAAGGTTAAGGTTAAGGTCAAGGTTAAGGTTAAGTTAGGTTAAGGTTAAGATAGGTTAAGGTGAAGGTTAAGGTTATGGCTATGGGAAGGTTAAGGTTAAGGTTAAGGTTAAGTTAAGTTTAAGGGTAAGGTTTTGGTAAAGGTTAGGGTTTGGTTATAGTTAAGCTCAAGTTAAGGTTAATGTTAAGGTTAGGTTACGGTTAAGGTTAGGTTAAGGTTAAGGTTAAGGGTAAATATAAGGTTATGGTTATGGTTAAGGTTAGGGTTAGGTTATAGTTAAGGTTAAGGTTAAGGTTAAGGTTAGGTTAAGGTTAAAGTTAAGGTTAAAATTAAGGTTAAGGTTAAGGTGAAGGTTAAGGGTAAGGTTAAGGTTAGGTTAAGGCTAAGGCTAAGGTTAAGGTTAAGGGTTTGGGAAGGTTAAGGTTAGGGTTAAGGTTTTGGTCAAGGTTAGGGTTATGTTATAGTTAAGGTCAAGGTTAAGGTAAGGTTAATATAAGGTTAAGGGTACAAGTTTAGTAAGGTTAAAGTTAATGTTAAGGTCAAGGTCAAGGTAAGGTTAAAGGAAAGTTAAGGTTAACCTTGACCTGGACCCTAACGTTAACCTTAACCTTCACCTTAACATTAACCTTAACCTTTAACCTTAACCTTCTCATAACCTTAACCTTCTCATAACCTTAACCTTTACCTAGCCTTCCCATAACCATAACCTTAACCTTAACCTTAAGCATACCTTAACCTAACCTAACCTCAACCTTATCCTTAATGTTACCCTTAACCTTCACCTTAACCTTAACCTTGAATTTACCCTTAACCTAGCCTTAACCTTAACTATAACCTAACCCTAACCCTAACCTTAACCAAACCCTTAACCTTAACCTTAACCTTAACCTAACTAAACCCAAAGCTTAAATTTACCCTTAAGGTTAAGGTAAGGGTAATGTTAAAGTTAAGGTTAAGGTTAATGTTAAGGTTAAGATAAGGTTAAGGTTAGGTTAAGGTTAAGGTTAAGGTTATGGGTTTAGTCAGGTTAAGGTTAAGGTTAAGGGTAAGGGTAAGATAAGGTTAAGGTTGAGGTTAGGTTAAGGTAAATTTCAAGGTTAAGGTCAAGGTTAGGTTAAGGTTAATGTTAAGGTTAAGGGTAAGGTTAAGTTTAAGGATACAGTTAAGGTTATGGGTAAAGTTAAGGTTAAGGTTTGGTCCCTTAACCTAATCTTAACCTTAACCTATCCTTAACCTTGAATTTACCCTTAACCTTAACCTTAACCTTGACCTTAACTATAACCTAACCCTAACCTTGACCAAGCGTTAACCTTAACCTTACCCTTCCCCTAACCTTAACCTTAAACTTAACCCTTAACCTTAACCTTACCCACTTAACCTTAAACTTAACCTTAACCATAATCCTAACCTTGACCAAATTCTTAACCTTAACCTTAACCTTTACCCTAACCTTAACCTTAACTATAACCTAACCCTAGCCTTGACCAAACCGTTAACCTTAAATTTACCCTTAACCTAACCTTAACCTTAATTATAAGCTAACCCTAACCTTGACCAAACCCTAAATCTTAACCTTAACCTAACTAAACCTGTAACCTTAACCTTAACATTACCTTAACCTTAACCTTTCCTTAACCTAAATTTAACCTTAACCTTCCCCTAACCTTAACCTTAACCTTAAACCTAACCCTAACCTTGCCCAAACCCTTAACCTTAACCTTAACCTAACCTTAACCAAACCCTTAACCTTCACCTTAACCTTCACCTTAACCTTACTAAACTCGTAACCCTTAACCTTAATCTTACCCTTTGTAGAAATTTGATAACTGATATGTTATAGACCAAGATTCTCCTGATCACACACTATTTTAACTTCATGCACAATACATAATCTCTTCTACCATTGATCATTAATTGCAGAAATAAGAACAATCGCATGCGCACTTTAAAACCATAAAACAATCACACATATGAACACAATATTTTATGGGAAATCTTAAAGCTGAAAGCCCCCAACTATATGTATATTATATGTCATAGAGATCATGTAACAATCATTATACAAAGCTCCTCACAAATCTCTTAGTACAATCTCCAATTGCTACACACTAATCAAGCCCGATCTAGCAAATCACATGCTCCAATCTCTGCCACCTGATAGCCTGACTCTATTGCGCAATCACTGCTGAAGAATGGCCCTGAATGAACTTTGAACCACCTGGCTTGTAATGCGTAATCCTCATTGGCATCTCCATCAATGTGTGGTCCAAAACTCATGCACCAGTATTGTCACAACTGATAGTCACACTTCTCTTTCACCTACCTCTTCACTGGTCTCCACTAAAACTATCCATGCACTGTAGTTAACTGATGTATAATTTATTTGATTAATGAGTTAATAATTAGTGAATTAATTAATAATTAATTCACACCACTCTCACTTGTGTATCAATCAGTTATACTAGATACAACTAGCTCAACTATGTTTAACTCACTTAAACTGAAAACAACTCCATCAACTACCTCAATAACTACACCAAACTCAGTCACATGAGTTCTAACTGAAGTATCCATGAAATAGCTCCACTTAACCCTCAGGAATAGCGTAATTCCCCTTCGTCGGCTCCCATTACCCGCTCATTGCATAGCGAAGTGCTCGAGAGAATAAGATAATGTTTAGGGTCAAATATTATTAAGAGCTAATAATATTTGACATATCTATTTTTAGACTGGTAATATAAAAATAGATTCCACCCAATATGTCTAAAAATATAAGTCCATCTATTTTTCCAACTTGACCAACCATCCACAAATAGCATCCCGCAACTCATAGAATATGATCAACATGTCTAAAAATAGAATTTGCGCCAAAAATAGCCTACGGGCCCACTTAGTGAAGGCGACTTCTTTCCACTAAGCTCATCATCTTGTTGCAATCTCAACACTCCCTCTCAAAAAGATAAGGATTATATGCCACCCCTATCCTGCCCCTGTGATATTCGAATTTGCTCCTGGTGAGTGCCTTTGTCAAGATATCAGCATCCTGATCCTCCGTAGGAATGTATGAAAGTAACATGATATTCTGTTGCACACAATCTCTGATATGATGATACCAGATGTCAATGTGTTTAGATATATCATGAAATACTAGATTAATCGAGAGTTTGATGCAACTCTGATTATCACAATATATCACAGTAGGATCTAAGTGTGAACCGAACAACCTGACCAGGATCTTCCTCATCCATATAGCCTCTCATGCAACCAAAATTGCTACCATATACTCGGCCTCCACTGAACAAAGTGCCATAGATATTTGCTTTCTGCTGTACCAAGAAGCTGTTATCGACCCGATACTGAAAATCCCTCCAGATGTGCTCTTTTTGTCCGTTGGGATCCCTGCCCAATCTGCATCCGTGAAGCCACACAACTTCACCTCATCCGACTGTCTGTACCATAATCCATATCCTGATGTGCCTCTGAGATATCTCAATACATGCTTCCCTGCCTTCCAAAAGAGCTTGGTAGGCTTAACCATAGCTTGTGAAAGCTATTTAACAGCATAGCATATGTTGGGTCATGTATTGACCAGATACATAAGCGACCCCACCAACTATCGATAAACAGTGGCATCCACTACCTCTGCCAATGTAGCATCCTCTTTCCTCCAACCAATAGGAAGAGGAGTTTCGATAGGCTTATAGCCATGCATGTTGAACTTCTCTAGTATCTCCCGAGCATACTTGCCTTGAGACACAAATAGTCGATCACTGTGCTGCCAAATTTCTAATCCCAGGAAATAATGAAGGAGGCCCAAGTCCTTCATCTCAAACTCCTTTGCAAGATCAGTCTTGCATGACTGTATCAATAGTTCATCACCTATCAAAATCAAATCATCTACATAAAGTACAATGATCAGCAACTTACCATCCACCAAAATCTGGTATAGGTTCAGATCTACCTCACTTTTGGAGAATCCAAGTCCGGTAAAATAACTTTCTATCCATGTGTACCAAGCACGAGGTGCTTGTTTCAACCCATACAACACTCTCTTGAGCCTGCACACATGCGACTCCCTGCTGAAGATCTCAAAACCTTCAGGATGCTCTATGTACACCTCCTTCTCAATCACTCCGTTGAGGAACATAGCCTTCACGTCCATCTGATGAATGTGCCACCCCATCTATGCTGAGAGAGAAAGAATCGTTTGTATGGAAGAATACCTTGCGACACGTGCAAAGGTATCCTCATAATCAATCCTCTCAATCTGTGAGAAACCTCAGTAAAAAAATCTTGCCTTGTACTTCTCCACACTCCCATCAGTTTCTTGCTTCACTTTGTAGTTCCATCTCGAATCCACCACTAATTTCCCTTCTGGCATTGGGACAATCTCCCATGCACTATTTCTGACAATCAATTCATACTCTCCCACCATGGCATCTACCCATGTGGGATCCTCCACAGCTTCCTCGAAAAAGGATGGCTCTATCACGATACACTTGATCATAAGAGCCATGTATCCAGTGTACCAGTCAGGTGACTGTCTCTGTCTACGCTGTGATGTAGGTGCTCCTACAATCTTCTCTGCATCTTGAGCCAGTCACTCAGCTTCTGTAGTGTGCTTCCGCCCTCTGATCGTTGTCACTGTATGAGTGGTTTCTTCCACTCCATGAACCTCCTTTTGTGGCTGATCCACATCCTAAGGCTCATCCTTAGGAACTAATAGCTCCTTATCTGCATGCAAGTGTTTCTCCCTCTCAAGCAAACACTTCATGGCTTTCTCCTCATGAAATTTGATATCCCGTCACACAACATTATTGCGACTGTTTGGAAAATACACATGATAGTTGTGGGGTGTATCAGTGTACCCCAAAAATATCCCAACCTCTGTAGTCAGCTCCAGCTTCTTCCTGGCATCCTTCATCACATGAATGTAAACAGGTGAACCAAAAATCCTCTAATGGGAAATATTAGGCCTTTTACCAGAAAATGCCTCCTCGGGTGTACTCATGCCAAGTATCCTATGAGGACAACGGTTATGCACATATACTGCAGTATTGCATGCCTTAGCCCACAAGTGTATGGGAAGGCCCTGATCATGCAACATTGCCCATGTAGCACCCACGATCATTATGTTCTTCTGCTCAACAACCCCATTCTGTTGTGGGTTATGAGGTGCTATGATCTCTCTTTGAATTCCTTCTGCGCTGCAAAAGTCCTTGAATTTTCCAGAGATGAATTCACCACCATTATTGCTCCTAATAGCCTTCACCTGCTTCCCCGATTTTTTCTCAACCAGTGCCTTGAACTCATAGAACTTTGAGTCTATCTCTCTCTTCTTCTACATGAAGAAGATCCAACACTTCCGAGAAAAATAATCAACAAATATCACATAGTACCTATGCTTTGATGTCGAAGATACTGAGAAAGGTCCACACACGTCTGTGTGAATTCTCTCAAGGATCGTTGTGGTGTGACTATCCTTCTCGTGAAAGGTGGCTTTCAAAAATTTTCTTAAGGTACATCCCTTGCACTGATCTGACTGTGCAAGAGTACCCTTAGGAAGCCCGGTAGAAATTTGTTGCAGTATCTTCAAAGATCCATGGTGAAGGTGGCCCAATCTCCTATGCCACAACTCGCCATCATCTCGGCTCACCACTCCTTCTGCTTTGCCTGCCATTGTTGTGCAACCATCTACCTGCAATTGATAAAGGTTCTTAACTTGAACCCCTATCCTCTAGGTTTCACCAGTTGCCTTACTGCGCAAGAAATCCTTTCCCTCGCTAAAGACAACATCATATCCCTTGTCTTCTAACATGGCCACAAAGATAAGATTCTTCTTCAATCCTGGAACATGCATCACTTCCTACAACATGAAGGGTTTACCAGACTCCCTCTCAAAGGAAATGGTACCGATACCGGTTGCACTGTATCTACCATCATCACCCATCTCAATGTGCACTCCAAGATCTTTCTCATCCAGATCAGTAAACAAATATTTGTCTCCAGTCATATGAAAATATGCACCACTATCAAGAAACCACACTGAACCCATCAAACTTGATACCAAGCATGCGATCAATGAAAAATCCAGATCAAACTACGAGGCTAAGACCTCTCCAGCTGCAGATCCAGTAGCCTGCTTATTTTTCTTCTTTTGTGGACAATTAGTGGCGTAATGTCTGTGTTGGTGACAGTGAAAGCACTTCACCTTGGAAATTTCCTGCTTCTTGCCTTTCGCATTGGATTGAGAAGCATTCTTCTTGCTCTTCCCCTTCCTTGATTTGGCAGCCAAAGTGCAATTTTCTTCATTTAAGTTATTTGATGAAGATCCATCCCTGGTACTTCGCCTTATCTCCTCTTTCACAAGATCTGACCAAAGTCGCTCCCATCCTGGCAATTTCTCTTGACCATTAACAGAGTCCTGATAGGAATGCCAACTCTTCGGAAGCCCAAGGGGAGCCAAGTTCACCAAGTCCTCATCATCTGTATTCACCCCCACACTTCCCATCTTGTCCCTGCATTTGACAAACTTCGTGAGGTACTTTGGCATAATGTTTCCTTTCTCCATTTTTATGTTCCCGAGTTTATCCTTGAGGTGCCAACTTCCTCTAGTTGCTCTTGCTTTGGAATAAGTCTATCAATTCTTTTCACATCAAGAATGGAGAAGCCCTACCATGAATTATGGACACTATGTGATCCTTTACACCTTCCAACAAAATCCTTCGACACTTTGTTGTCTTCTTTTTCCATGCGTCAAGTGTGGCAGCATCTCTAGAAGCAGGTTTTGGAATTTTTGCATCTATGAACTCCTTCAACCAATTTTCATCTAGCACCACCTCCATCATGTAATTACATGAAATATAATTTGAGTTTCCCTCAAGGTAATACTCCAATCACAATCCGTTGAAAGACATTTGAACTTAGACACCAAGAAAACACTACTGCAAATTCAAATTCCACCAGCACAAAACTCAACCGCTTCAATGTTTTGCAATTGCTCCAATGATAAATATCACTCTGATACCATGTAGAAATTTTATAATTGATATGTTATACACCAAGATTCTCCTGATCACACACTATTTTAACTTCATGCACAATACAGAATCTCTTCTACCATTGATCATTAATTGTGGAAATAAAAATAATCACATGCGCACATTAAAACCATAAAATAATCACACATATGAACACAGTATTTTATGGAAAATATTAAATATGAAACCCCCCAACTAGATATATATTATATTTCATAGATATCATGTAACAATCATTATACAAATCTCCTCACAAAGCTCTCAGTACAATCTCCAATTGCTACACACTAATCAAGCCCGATTTAGCAAATCACATGCTCCAATCTCTGCCACCTGATAGCCTACCTCTACTGCACAATCACTGCTGAAGAATGGACTTGAATGAACTTCGAACCACCTAGATTTTACTACGTAATCCTCATTGGCATCTCCATCAATGTGTGGTGAAAAACTCATGCACCAGTATTGTCACAACTAATAGTCACACTGCTCTTTCACCTACCTCTTCACTGGTCTCCATTGAAACTGTCCATGCATTGTAGTTAACTGATGTATTCTTTAGTTGATTAATGAGTTAATAATTAGAGAATTAATTAATAATTAATTCACACCACTCTCACTAGTGTATCAATCAGGTAGACTAGATACAAATAGCTTAACTATGTTTAACTCACTTAAACTGAACACAACTCCATCAACTACCTCAATAACTCCACCAAACTCTGTCACATGAGTTCTAACTAAAGTATCCATGAAATAGCTCCACTTAACCCTTAGGAATAGTGTAATTCCTTTTTTCAGCTCCTGTGCCACATATGTGCACTTAACTGAAGTGCTCCAAGAGAATGAGATAATGTTTAAAGTCCAAATATTATTAAGAGCTAATAATATTCAACATATCTATTTTTAGACTCGAAATCTAAAAATAGATTCCGCCCAATATGTATAAAAATATAAGTCCATCTATTTTTCCAACATGACCAACCATCCACAAATAGCATCTTGCAACTCATAGAATATGATCGACATGTCTAAAAATAGACATAGTCTAAAAGTAGACTTTGCGCCAAAAATAGCCTGCGAGCCCACTTAGTGAAGGTGACTTGTTTCCACTAAGCTCATCATCTAGTTGCAATATCAAAACTCCCTCTCAACAAGATAAGGATTATCTGCCACCCCTATCCTGCCTCTGTGGTGTTCGAATTTTGCTCCTGGTGAGCGCCTTCGTTAAGATATCAACATCCTGATCCTCTGTGGGAATGTATGAAAGTAACATGATCTTCCGTTGCACACAATATCTGATATGATGATATCGGATGTCAATGTGTTTAGATCTATCATGAAATACTGGATTAACCAAGAGTTTGATGCAACTCTGATTATCACAATATATCACAGTAGGATCTAAGTGTGAACCTAACAACCCGACCAGGATGTTCCTCATCCATATAGCCTCGCATGTAGCCAAAATTTCTACCATATAATCGGCCTCTGCTGAACTGAGTGCCACGGATCTCTGCTTCCTGATGTACCAAGAAACTACTGTCGACTCGATACTGAAAATCCCTCCAGATGTTCTCTTTCCTATCCATTGGGCTCCCTGCCCAATTTGCATCTGTGAAGCCACACAGATTCACCTCATACAACTGTCTATACCATAATCCATATCCAGATGTGCCTCTAAGATATCTCAATACATGCTTTCCTACCTTCCAAAAGAGCTTGGTAGGCTTAACCATAGCTTGTGAAAGCTAGTTAACAACATAGCATATGTTGGGTCATGTATTGACTAGATACGTAAGTGACCCCACCAACTATCGATAAACAGTGTCATCCACTACCTCTGCCAATGTAGCATCCTCTTTCCTCCAACCAACAGGAAGAGGAGTGTTGATAGGCTTGCAACCATGCACGTTGAACTTCTCCAGTATCTCCCAGGCATACTTACCTTGAGACACAAATAGTCCATCACTGCGCTACCAAATTTCCAATCCCAGGAAATAATGAAGGAGGCCCAAGTCCTTCATCTCAAACTCCTTTGCAAGATCAGCCTTGCATGAGTGTATCAACAATTCATCACCTGTCAGAATCAAATCATCTACATAAAGTACAATGATCAGCAACTTACCCTCCACCACAATCTGGTATAGGTTCGGATCCGCCTCACTCTTGGAGAATCCAAGTTTGATAAAATAACTGTCTATCCATGTGTACCAAACACGAGGTGCTTGTTTCAACCCATACAACACTCTCTTGAGCCTGCACACATGCGACTTGCTGCTGAAGATCTCTAAACCTTCGAGTTGCTCTATGTACACCTCCTCCTCAGTCACTCCGTTGAAGAACGCAATCTTCACATCCATCTGATGAATGTGCCACCCCATCTGCACTGAGAGAGCAAGAATCATTCGTATGGAAGAATACCTTGCGATAGGTGCAAAGGTCTCCTCATAAGATATCCCCTCAATCTGTGAGAAGCCTCGGGCAACAAATCTTGCCCTGTACTTCTCCACACTTCCATCAGCTGCTTGCTTCACTTTGTAGATCCATCTCAAACCCACCACTAATTTCCCTTCCGGCCTTGGGACAATCTCCCATGCACTGTTTCTGACAATTGAATCATACTCTTCCACCATGGAATCTACCCATGCGGGATCCTCCATAGCTTCCTCAAAAGAGGATGGCTCTGTCACGATACACTTTCTCATAAGAGCCATGTATCCAGTGTACTGGTCAGGTGACTGTCTCTGTCTGCACTGTGATGTAGGTGCTCCTACAATATTCTCTGCATCTTGAGCCAGTCGCTCAGCTTCTGTAGTGCCCTTCCTCCCTCTGATGGTTGGCGCTACATGAGTGGTTTCTTCCACTCCATGAACCTCCTCTTGTGGCTAATCCACATCCTGAGGCTCATCCTTAGGAACTAATAGCCCCTCATATGCATGCAAGTGTGGCTCCCTCTCAAGCTAAGGTCAAGGTTAAAGTTAGGTTATGGTTAAGGTTAAGGTTACGGGTTTAATCAGGTTAAGGTTAAGGGTAAAGTCAAGGCTAAGGGTAGGTTAAGGTTAAGGTTAAGGTTAAGGTTAAGGTTAAGGTTAGGTTAAGGTTTAGGGTGAAGGTTAATGTTACGGTTAGGGTAAGGTCAAGGTTAAGGTTAAGGTTAATGTGGTAAAATTGAGGTTAAGGTTAACCCTAACATTAACCTTAACATAACCTTAACCTTAACCTTAACTTGAACTTAACGTAACCTTAACCTTAAATTTAACGTTACTAAACTCGTACCCTTAACCTTAACATTAACCTTAACCTTAACCTTAACTTTGACCTTAACCTAACCTTGACCTTAACCTTGACTTTACCCTTAACATTAACCTTAACCTTAAGCTTAACTAAACCCTTAACCTTAACCTTAACCTGACTAAACCCGTAACCTTAACCTTAACCTTAACCTTAACATTACCTTTACCTTAACTAGAACCTAACCCTAACCTTGACCATATCCTTAACCAATACCTTAACCTTAACCTAACCTTAACCTTGACTTTACCTTAACCTAACATTAACCTTAACCTTCCCATAACCATAACCTTAACCTTCACTTTACCCTTAACCTAACCATAACCTTAACCGTAACCTAACCCTAACCTTGACCAAACCTTGAACATAAATCTTAACCTTAACCATAACCTTAACCTGAACCTTAACCTGAACCTAAGGTTAAGGTTAACGTTAAAGTTAAGGGAAAGGTTAGGTTAACGGTAAAGTTAAGGTTAAGGTGAAGTTTAGGTCATAGTTAAGGTTAAGGATAACCCTAACCTTAACCCTAACCTTAACCTTAACTATAACCTAACCCTAACCTTGACCAAACCCTTGTCCTTAACCTTAACCTGACTAAACCCTTAACCTTACCCTTAACCTTCACCTTAACCTTAACTTTACCCTTAACCTAACCTTAAACTTAAACTTACCCCCTTAACCTTAACCTTAACCTATCTAAACTCGTAACTTTAACCTTACCCTTACCTAACCTTAACCTTAAGGTAAGGTTAAGGTTAGGTTAAGGTTAAGTTTAAGGTTAGGTTAAGGGTAAACTAAAAGTTAAGGTTAGGTTAAGGTTAAGGTTAAGGTTAAGGGTAAATTTAAGGTTAAGGTTAGTTTAAAGTTAAACTGAAGCTTAAGGGTAAGGTTAGGGTTAAGGTGAGGGAAAGGTTAAGGTTAAATTTAGGTTTAACGTAAGTTTAAGGTTGAGGTTAGGTTAGGTTAAGGTAAGGTTAAGGTTAAGGTTATATTTATGGGATGGTTAAGGGCTTAATCTTACCCTTAACCTTAACCTAACATTAACCCTAACCTTGACCTTGACCTTAACTATAACCTAACCCTAACCTTAGCCTAACCTTAACCTTAAATTTAACCTTAACCTTACCCTAACCTTAACCTTAACCTACACCTTAACCTTACCCCCTTAACCATAACCTTAACCTTAAAGTTAACCTTAACCTTACTAAACCCATAACCTTAACCTTACCTTAACCTAACTTTAACTTTAACCTTAACCTCAACATAACTATAACATTACCTCAACCTTAACATTGACCTTAACTATAACCTAACCCTAACCTTGACCAAACCCTTAAAATTAACCTTAACCTTAACCTTTACTTAACATTAACCTTAACCTTAACTTTAACCGTAAACTTAAACTTACCTTAATCTAACCTATCCTTAACCTTAACCTTACCCTTAACCTTAAAATTAACCTTGACCTTAACTATAACCTAACCCTAACCTTAACCAAGCCCTTAACCTTAACCTTACCCTAATATTAACCTTAACCTAATCTTAACCTTCCCATCACCATAAAATTAACCTTAACCTCACTATACCCGTAACCTTAACCTTAAGGTTAAATTTAAAGTTAAGGTTAGGGTTAATGTTAGGGGAACGTTAAGGTTAAGGTTAGGGGAAGGTTAAGGTTAAAGTCAAGGTTAAGGATAAAGTTTAAGTTAAGGTTAGGGTAAGGTTAGGGTTAAGGTTAGGGTAAGGCTATATTTAACGTTAAGATAAGGTTAAATTTAAGGGTAATGATAAGGTTAAGGTTAAGGTTAGGTTAATTTAAGGTTAAGGTGAAAGTTTTGTCAATGTTAGGGTTATGTTATAGTTAAAGTTAGGGTTAAAGTCAAGGTTGAGGGTAAGGTTAAGGTTAGGTTAAGGTTAAGATTAGGTTAAGGGTAAAGTTAAGGTTATGGTTAGGGTAAGATTAGGGTTAAGGTTAGGGGAAGGTCAAGGTAACTTTAACTATACCCTTAAACTAACCTTAACCTTAACCTTAACCTTAGCTTAACCTCAACCTAACCTTAACCTTGACTTTACCCTTACCATAACCTTAACCTTAACCTTAACCTTACCCTTAACCTTATCTTAACCTTAACCTTAACCTTAACCTTAACCTTAACCTTAACTTAACCTTAACCTTCACCTTAACCTAACCTTCCCCTTAACATTGACTTTAGCCTTAACCTTAACCTTAACATTAACTTTAACCAAACCCTTAACCTTAACCTTAACCTTAACCTTAACCTGACTAAACACGTAACCTTAAACTTAAACTTAACCTAACCTTAACCTTAACTTTACCCTTAACCTAACCTTAATCATAACCTTAACCTTAGCCTAAGCTTAACCTTACCCTTAACATAACCTTAACCTTGACTTTGCCCTTAACCTTACCCTTCACCTAACCTTAACCTTAACCTTACCCTTAACCTTCACCTTAACCTTAACCTCGACTTTACCCTTAACCTAACCTTAACCTTAACTATAAGCTAACCCTAACCTTGACCTTAACTTTACCCTTAACCTTGACCTAACTGTAACCTTAACCATAACATTAACCTAACCTTAATCTTAACTTTAACTTTACCCTAACCTTAAGGGTTTAATCAGGTTAAGGTTAAGGTTAAGGGCTTGGTCATGGGAGGTTAAGGTTAAGGTCACCTTCAAGGTAAAGTCAAGGTTAATTTTAAGGTTAAGGTTAGGTTAAGGGTAATGTTGAGCCCCAAGATTGTGCTTTCTTTCATCTTACTTTACCTCATTTTCCTTTGTCCATTGTTATCCTAGACCCAATTGATCAATGAAATTAGTTAAAATTACTTTTAGAATGATTAACATGGCTAACTTGCTAAGTTTTGTGATTTTTGTCATTGTAATGCATTTTGACTGGAACTAGTTGCAGAATGTAGACATTCCGTAGCTAACCGGAAATTCTGCAGATGTCTTCACGTTTAGGCATGTTCCAGGTGTCCTCTCAAGAAAAACCACATATAGATATATTCCACGTCATGTCCACATCATTCGTTGCTCACCATGAAGGAAGAACCGAATTCTGGACGTGGTTTTGGTATGTGGGAACTCATTTAAGGAAGCAGACTTCTAATAGGACTGTCTTAGTCCAGATGTCCTTTTTCTCTTTATGTTGCCATCTTCAGAATCCTAATGTGATTTTGATAAGGAAAGACAAGGATCCCTGTATTGTTGCAAGTTATGTTATGTAAATTTGTTATAAAAACACTTGGGAAATCGAGATATAGGCTAGATTTTGCTTAGATTTCATGCTATATTTCTGAAAACGAAGAATACTCTGTTTCAAGTTATTTCTACTTAAATGAAGAGGACAGCATTGCTTTGAATGCGTTGATTTGATTTGGAGTTAGATTCCGTCTGGTGGTAGAGGCCCCCTGCTTCCTACACGGCTTTACTTTCGTAATTTAGATAAGTATCTTAGTTGTTTTTACATTTTTGAAGTTTGAGTTCATAGTTAATTTCATTAGCCACTATAGTTATACTTGTTCTAAAAACTCTTCCAAAAGAAGAAACTCTTCCAAAAGATCATGATAATGAATGGGAAATGGCTATAGTGTTGTAGGATTTAATTGTAATTTCTTTTGTTCACTATCACAGTTGAACTTATACTAAGCAAACTCTTCCAAAAAATCCTTATGATGTCTAAGGCATGACTGTGATACTGAACATTTCAGTTTTTTGTTTGCACTAAGTAGCATAGCTGATCTTACTCTTAAAACGCCCTTCCAAAATACCATAATGATGGGTAGGAGATAGCTGTGATGTCTTAGTTTTTAAATTTCTTTCAGTATTTATGTTTGCATTTGCACTGAATTGTACAGCCAGGATTGTTCTAAGAAGCTCTTCCAAAATACCAATCATAATGGACAAAACAGGCTGTAGAATCCCATAGATTAATGCATGATAACTTAGTTAGGGTAGTCCCAAGTCAAATTGCATTCAATTCATGCTCTGTTATTTTGTTTTAAGTTTGATAATGGCTTGTTAGTTCAGCACTGTTTCTTGTAGAATAGTGATATTTTAGTTCAGATTTAGCTTAGCTCATTGTATTTGCATTCCACAACTAGTTGTCATCCACTGCATATTAGATTACATTAGTTGTTAAATTTAACAATACGACCTTCATTATTTACAAAACCTCTTCTTGTTCCAAATCTATAATTGATTCATAACCATATCAACAGAAGACAATATCATTTCAAGGCCTGAAGTACTTTTGCAACTTCTTTACCACTTCATAAACAAAGCCTTTTCTCAAAATACTACTTTAAAAATAAATCTATAACTCTTGAGTAAGGTTTAGTAATGTTAAACTAAGTTGCAGAATAGAGTTAGGAACTAGTTTTAGAGTAGAGATCTTATGATGGTACCAATGTTTTTCTCCAAATATGTTTCAACAAATCTTTAATCATGGATAAAATGTTGTCTCATTATAAGCTGATTGTTTAATTTTTTAGTTAGGAGAATTTGTATACTTAGCTGACCACTTCTCAAGCTCTCCCAAAATACCTTTGATGAAAGAATTGGACAAGTTAAGTTTATGTTTTGATTCATTTTCTTGAAGTCATTATCAAGCTTGGTATTCTGCTTAGTCATAGTTTAGATTTGATTCTGTTTCAGTATTTGCATTTGTATTTGTCATTTTTCATCAACCAATTAGGCTTCACTCTGTTTTTAACCAGTAGCTTATTTCCACTAAATTTCTAGTCATTTTCCTTGTGAACATAAAAAAACATCAAAATACCAAAAACATCATAAATCCTCACAAAAGACCAAAAACATCATAAAAGACTAGACACAATGCATTAAGAGACAAACACCTAGGCACATACAGTGCACTTCACTTCAGCAGTTTACCAACCCTAGTTGACAATTAAATGAACTCAATGTAGGAGACTAGGTTGAGCCCAAACATTTTGGCGCCGTTGCCGGGGAAGTGAAAACTAGGTAACCTTTGTTTCTTAACTCCCAAAAACAATTATATGCGTAGAGAGAGAGATTCAAGGGGTAGATTTATAAGCAGCAGAAGCAAAAATTTGATTCCTAGAACACCACTTGTTTCACCTAGACCCAAAGCTAGTACACCTTCAACTCAGACCCACATTCCATCCATTACTGATCTTGGACTTCTAGAAGATCTAAGGTCAGATATTCCATTAGAAAGACCTTCCACTTCATCCACTGAATCTGTCTTAGAAGAAAAGCCAAGGACTCCTGTTAGGGACACAAACTTTCCTACTACTACAGAGGAACTAACCATGACAGAAGAAGGAGGAGGAGGAGTCTTTAATGGAGAACACACATTATTTGGAGGGGGTAGAGGTAGAGGTAGAGGAGAAGGAGGTAGAGGTGCAGATGGAGGAAGAGGTAGAAGAGAAATAGGAAGCTCTTTTGGGTTCCCTATAATTGATGAAGAAACCAATACAACCATGAAAAACATTTCACCCTCTGTCCTTCCAAACTTCTATGGACTTAAAACTGAAGATCCTGAAACCTTCCTATTTGAATTTTAAGTTTTGTGTAGAACTTATGACTACTTACAAGATGCTCAAAAACTGAAATTATTCCCTTCAACCTTGAAAGGAGTAGCATTGAAGTGGTTTATGAGTTGGATCAACAGTTCTATTAGGACAGGGGAAGACATGAAACAAGCATTTCTAGAGAGGTATCTAGATTATTGTATGCCAGTCAATCATAAGGAAGAAGTGTTTAAGATGTTACAAAAAAAAGATGAAAACTTGGAATATTTGTTGGAGAGATTTCATTACAACATCAAAAGAGAAAAAATGGAAAACCTAGATCAAGACACCTTAAAATCTCTTTTGTTGAAAATAATTAGGGATGAATGGTTGGATATCCTTAACATGATGGGAAAATGGGATATATCACAACTGACATTACCTGAAATATCTGAGTTATGTATCAACCTTTCAAGAGGGAAATCTAAAACTATAAAAGGTCCAAGAGATCCTGCTCTTGCAAGGGCAAGTAAGTCTGCTTCTGGGACAGTAAGTAGATCAGAAATAAGACACATGCTTGATGATTTCAAATCTGACATCTTAGGGAGTCTTAGTGAACAAATAGACACCCTTAAGATACAAAACAAGAAAAAAGCTGAATCTGATGCATTGGCAATTTTTTGTCCCAACTGTAGAAAGAAACATGCTTTGAGAGAGTGTCCTTTGGATGTAAAAGTTGTAGAGACCTGTGTCATTTGTTCTGAAAAAAATGAGACCAATAATTTTCCTTCTCTTCCTAGTCTCAAAGCTATATTTCAGGAGGAAACTCCTATAGATTCCACAGAGTCTCTCAATTTTGTATCTAGAAGGCCTTGGCAGGGACCTCAAACACAAGGATTCCATGATCAAATGTATAATCAACCTCCACCTTGGAATTATTGGCAGCAACCTTGGCCTCAATTTCAGAATCAATCTCCAGCTTGGGCACAAGGATCACAAATTCCCTATGGAAGATACTCCTCATACTATCAGTATCCACCATCCTATCCACCATACCCACATTTTTATCCTCAAAATCCTCAACAAAATTTTCCTCAAAATCTTCAACAAAATTTTGAACAAAATCCTCAACAACATCATCAGAACCTACCACATCAAAATCAACCACTTTCATTACCATTCCCTCAAAAATCAAATCAATTGCCTTCTTAACCCATACCAAACCCCAATAATAAAAATCCTCAGAACACATACATGATAGAAGGCCAACAGTTTCCAACTTATTTAATTACTCCTTTAGACCTTAGTGATGTTCAACTTAGGTCTGGAAGAATACTTGAAAAGAGGAAACCTTCTGTGATCATACAAGAACAAGATAACTCTGAGGAAGACTCTCTACGGGTGAATAAAAGTCTTGAGTGAGACACATCTTTTCAAGACCCAAACACTGAAAAATTAAAGCAAAAAGATCCAATAATTTCAACTCCTGTATTAGAGCAACCATCCACATCTACTTCTATACCTCCCTTTCCAGAAAGATTACAAATTGATAGAGGTGTAGAAAAGAAAATTATGGTGCCTAATTATGATTTCCTAGATGAGCTGAGAAATGTTTGCATTAAAATTCCATTATTACAAGCCATCAAGGAAATTCCAATTTTAGCCAAAACAATAAAGGAGTTGAGTATGAAGAAAACAAGAAAAATAATAAGAGAAACAAAGAAAATTCAACTGGCAGGAAAAATAGCAGATATTATGATGGGCAAGATTGCTATTCCAAAGTATCTTGACCCCGGAAATCCAGTTGTTAAAATTCACATCAATGGAATTGAAATCCAAAACACACTCATTGATTTAGGAGTAGCAATCAATATCATGAGTAGAAAAATCATGGATAAACTGAAACTTCCTAATATTCTCTTTACACCCACACTATTACAATTAGCAGACAGATCTGTGATCAAACCAGATGGGGTAATAGAAGACATTCCAGTGTCCCTATATTCTTGGGAGTACCCTGTGGATTTCATGATCCTAACTCCTAAGAATAATCTAGGAGGCCATCCTGTTATATTAGGAAGACCTTGGTTGGCTACATCTGATGCTTTTATTAGTTGTAGGTCCGGTGATATGTATATTTCTGATGGTAGTTCAACTAAAAAGTTCACTTTATATCCTCCAGCTAGGACAATTACGGATCTAGATGACACTCAATGGATAGAGGATGAAGAATATTTACAACCACTCTTCACAATTTTAGAAATTAGTGAAGATAATCAAATTCTGAATACTCTAGAAAACTTTGAATTCTCTCCAGAACACAAACATGAATCATTTCAAGAGGGATCCAATATTGAGTTTTTGTCATCAAGGCATATGTCTCTTCATTCTATGGATAAATTTGGCAGCTCTACAAGTGAGATATTTCCAGGCAAAACTTTGAACATAAATAAGAACCTAGAAAAATCTCAACAAGAAAAGTTAGTCAAAGTATTACAGAGACATTCTTCTGCATATGCATGGGAGTACACTGACATGAAAGGGATAAGCCCCAAGACTTGCACTCATCACATCTATATAGAGGAAAATTGCAAACCAATCAGACAACCTCAAAGATGGATGAATCCAAATCTTAGGGAGATTGTTAAAGAAGAATTGCAAAAATTGTTAAATGTCAACTTCATCTATCCTATTTCAGATAGTCAGTGGGTTTCTCCTTTGGTAATTGTACCAAAGAAAAATGGTAAATGGAGGGTATGTGTTGACTACCGGGAACTAAACAAAGCTACTCTTAAAGACCATTTTCCCTTACCTTTCATAGATCAAATGTTAGATACATTAGCTGGAAAAAAGTACTTCTCATTCCTAGATGGGTTTAGTGGTTACAACCAAATCCAAATAGCACTTGAAGATCAAGACAAAACCACATTTACTTGTCCTTGGGGTACCTATGCTTACCGAGTATTGCCATTTGGATTATGCAATGCACCTGCAACATTCCAAAGGGCAGTATTAGGAATTTTTTCAGATCTAATGCATGATTGTGTAGAGGTATACATGGATGATTTCACAGTCTATGGAAACACATTTGAAGAAGCTTTAGAAAACTTGGAAAAAGTCTTAAAGAGATGTCAAGAAGCAAACCTTTCACTTAGTCATGAAAAATGTTTCATGATGTTTACTGAAGGTATTGTTTTAGAGCATCACATTTCAGGGGATGGGATTAGAGTTGATGAGTCAAAAGTTGAAGCCATCTCTAACTTATCTATTCCAAGTTATCAAAAATATGTTACGAGTTTTCTAGGATTTACAGGATATTATCAGAGGTTTATAGAAAACTTCACCAAGATAGCATCTCCACTCTTCAAACTGCTTACCAAAGACTGTGAATTCAAGTGGAATTATGATTGCCAGTTAGCCTTTGAGACCCTGAAAACCAAAATTTCTGAAGCACCTATATTAAGGGGAACTAACTGGAAGTTACCTTTTCATATCTCAACAGATGCTTCTGATACAGCTCTAGGAGTAGTATTGGGACAAAAAGACCTGATTCCTTATGCCATCTATTATACCAGTAAAAATTTGACTCCTGCAAAGTTAAAATATACTGTAACTGAAAAAGAGTTTTTAGCTGTTGTTCATGCCATAAACAAATTCATACACTATATAACAGGCTATGAAACTTTTTTTCACACTGATCATTCTGCAATTAGATACTTAATGAACAAATCAATTACTAATGGCAGAGTCATAAGATGATTATTGCTCTTACAACAATTCAACATTACCATTCTAGATAGGCCTGGAAAGCAAAACATAGTAGCTGATTTCATATCTAGACTCCAAAATATCAAAGATGACACTCCTATTGAAGATCAATTTCCTGATGAATATCTTTTTGCAATTTCTACTCAAACTCCATGGTTTGCTGATATTGCTAATTGTTTAGTTTCAGGGAAATTTCCTTCAATAATGAATGCAAGAGATAAAAGAAAAATCATTTATGACAGTGCAAAATATTCATGGGTTTCTAATGAGTTGTACAAGACAGGTCCAGATTTGATTATTATGAGGTGTGTTCGTGAAGATGAGATGCATGAGATTCTCAAAGCATGTCATGATGAACCTTGTGGTAGACACTTTACTGATAAGAGGACAACCTATAGGGTCCTTAGTTTAGGATATTATTGGCCATCCTTGTTTAAAGATGCTAAAGAGTATGTCAAAAGGTGTGACAGTTGCCAAAGGGTAGGGAAACCTTCTCCTTCAGGTGAGATGCCATTACAACCTCAGGTACATATTGAACATTTTGAAAAATGGGCTTTGGATTTTGTAGGACCTATTAGTCCTCCATCAAGACAAAAGAGATATATATTAGTTTGCACTGATTATGTTACCAAATGGGTAGAAGCCAAGCCATTACTTTTTGCTAATGAAGCCTCTGTAGTTACTTTTCTTTTTGAGGATATTTTTACTCGTTTTGGTGTCCCAAGGGAAATTGTTACAGATCAAGGAGCTCAATTTACATCAAGGCTAGTGGAGAAAATGATGGAGAAGTACAAAATTAGACATAGAAAATCTACTCCTTATCATCCACAAGAAAATGGTCAAGTGGAATCTACTAATAAGGTCATTGAAGGAATCCTAACAAAGACTGTTCATTTACATAGAAGAGATTGAGTAGATAGGCTTCCTGAAGCCTTGTGGGCCTATAGAACTACATGGAGAAACACAACAGGCCATACTCCTTATGAGCTTGTTTATGGAAAGCAAGTTTTGTTTCCCATATAATTCCAAATTCAAACCTTCAAAATGGCAGTTCAACTAGGACTTGATTTAACGGAGGCACCAAAAGCATAGGCCCAGGCAGGATTAATGGATGGATAAGAGATAGACAGATAAAGTTCGAAAGAATTCAAGTCTAGTTCAATGAAAAAGGACTAGATGACATGATAAGTACATCAAAGAGAATAAATTCAAAGAAGGTGACTGGGCTCTCTTGTTTGATTCAAAATTCAAGGATTTTCAAGGTAAATTTCAAACACATTGGCTTGGGCCATATGAAATTGTTGAAATTTTTGATAATGGAGCAGTAAAAATCAAGACAATAGATGAAGAAGAGGTCACTTTTCTTGTGAATGGTCATAGATTGAAGCTGTATCACAAACCACTCTCAAGAGAAGAATCTGTCAATAAGTTCCAGGAAAACAGTGATGTGAAGTTAATGAAGAAGAATCTTTCTTCTTCATCAACTTGATTGAATTTTCTGAAGCATTTCTTTTGAAAAAAAAAAATAGGTATAAACATGAAAACCAATCATTGATTAGCATGTTTATATAGAAAAGATAGAGTGAAAATCAGAGTCTTTCTGACACTCTAACTTTTCCCATTTTGTTTTTGCAAACAACTGTTACAAAATCATAAGTTCAGATCCATTGTACTTATGATCCATCTCATTTCATTTCATTCCATTCACTTATCCATCCATACTCCATATCATTCATCTCATTCTATACTTCATCCACCTCATTTTCATGTCAAAATTTAAAGTTTGATGTCTTGCTGCAAATGAATAACACATGTCATGGATTGTAGGCCATTTCTTATATTCTTCCACTCCATTTCATAAATTGAATCCATTCCATTTCATCATCCACTTCATACATATCATGTCTCATCATCCATCTTCATTCATGCCATATAACATTTCACTTATATTCCAAATCACTCAATTCCATGATTAAAATGCTCTACAGGTACATTCTGCAGCTTAACAGACATTCTGCAGCTGATCAGACTTTCCGCAGCCAGACAGTCATTCTGCAGCTATAGATCCTGAAGACACTAATCAGCAGACATTTGAATTGCAATAAGATGATCCATTATATCCATGAAAAATAAGAATCAAGAAGGATTGTGAAGACTCTTCCAAAGGAGAAAAAAGAAGACAAAGACCACAAAAAGCAAATGAAAAGCAAAGGTAACAAGTTTTGATTATAATGGCATGTCATAAACTTTAGCATAGTTTTAGTTATGAATCATTTGAAAAAATTGTTTTGATTATTTTTATTGATCATGTCCAATATACCCTCCACAAACTTTGGATAAAAATCTCTCATTTCAAATTCTATACCCGACCATCATTTAAGCGATTAAAAAGGCTGAAGTGTTTGATTTCCTCACGTCACCCAGCCAAATAATTTAATGATGATTTTTTTTCCGTTGTAAAAAAATCTCCGCAGTCTTTTCACTCATTAATTTGTTTTCTTCACCTCACTTCATTAACTCATTCCGTAACTACCTCCATCACTCCATTTTGTAGCCAGCCCTTCATCATTTCATTCTGCAAAACAGAGATATCCCTATCACCGTGAGCAGAGGTATATCAATTTGAAATATCAAACCACTATCACCATGAGTAGAGATTGAAGCATTATCACCGTGAGTAGAGACTGAAGCACTGTCACCGTGAGCAGAGATTGAGGCATTATCACCGTAAACGCAGAGATATATCAGTGTGGAATTTGAAGCCATTATCACCGAGAAACAAAGGTATATCAGGGTGGAATTTGAAGCTAATGTCACTGTCAACTAGAGGTGTATCAGTTTGAAGATTGAAGCCATTGTCACCGTGAACCAGAAGTATATCAGTTTTAAGGTTGAATTTATTGTTTCCGTGGGCAGAAAGAGTATTAATCTGAAGATTGAAGAAAGAATTATGGGCCTCATTGTAAGAACTGAACCAATGGGTACAAAATATCTGGAAGGATACCCTAAAAGTAGAGAAATGTTGCAACAGGTAGGACGGCTACAATTTCTTGAGAAATTTAATGGCTTCCACAAAGAAGTCACTAAAACATTTGCAAGGTCATTTAAAGGAGCTGAGGTTGAAGTGGGAGATGTTAAATTCACCTTCACTGAGGTTTTCATTGCAGAAGCAATAGTATTGCTTAGAAATGGAGAGAGATGGTTCAAAAACAGAGAATTCCATAATGAATCATGGAAGCAAATTCTAAAATCACCAGGTATGGATGTCACTGTGTTTAAGAAGGGAATTACAAGTTCTACATTGAAAAATAAATGGAGAAATATATTGCTTATTCTACAAAAATTTATCACATGTGAAGGTAGATATGGCACATTTTATGTTTACCATATTAGATTGATAATGCATTTTCTGGAGGAAGAGTTAAACTTGCCCTATTTCTTGCTTCAAAGTTTGAAAAAGATGGCTTCTTGTGTTCAAAGAAGGGTCCAATTCTTAGAGACAACCCTATACCATCATGGCTTGGTTAAGATTTTAATTGAACACCATTTAGCCAAAACAAATGATACTTGGGATAATTTCTTGATAAGAAATCATTTTGAAGAGCCAAAAGAGCCCTCACCTGAACAACAGCCTACAAGGAGAAGCAGAAAATGGAGAGCTTCTAAAATTGAAATTGACAAAACAGTCCAGGAAAGTAGTGAGGAAATAATCTCAGAGAAGTTGACTCAAATTAAGAGACAACTTAAAAAAGAGAGGGTAATCAGAAAATCTACCACAGAAAAAGGAGAGGGATCTTCCCAGCCAAGAAGAAGCCATAGACTCAGGGGGAAACTAAGGAAAACTCAGTTCAAACAAACAGGGGTGATAAATATAGAAGATGAGGAAACATCTATTGAAGAAGATGTTGAAGAGGATTTTAATGAAGAAACCCCTGAAATTGACCCTGCTCAACAAGAAGTTTATGACTATGTTGAAACATTGGAAAGGAAAGCTTTAGAGAGTAGAGATAGAACCCCTAGTCCTCCACTGTCCGAAATAGATGTGTTAAGAAGGGATAGGTATGAGCTGGAAGTACTTAATAGACACATAAAAAATGAGAATGATATTCTGAAGGAACAAGTCAAACTCAAAACCAGTAAGAACTCAACCTTATCTCTACAAATGGACAAAGTGGAAAAGACTAATGAAAAGTTGAAAAAGAGGAACAAGAAGTTAATCAGGGCACTTATCAACTTAAGGTTCAAACTTGTCATCAGAAAATCCAGAAGACCTTTAGCTTCCAAGCAAAGAAGAAGGAGAGGATTAGATGTTATTGCAGAAGTCTCTGAGTTTATGGAATAAATTGCATGAGGACATGTAAGAAGACAACAGTGGGGGTATGTTGAGCCCCAAGATTGTGCTTTCTTTCATCTTACTTTACCTCATTTTCCTTTTTCCATTGTTATCCCAGACCCAAATGATCAATGAAATTAGTTAAAATTACTTTTAGAATGATTAACATGGCTAACTTGCTAAGTTTTGTGATTTTTGTCATTGTAATGCATTTTGACCGGAACTAGCTGCAGAATGCAGACATTCCGTAGCTAACTAGAAATTCTGCAGCTGTCTTCACATTTAGGCATGTTCTGGGTGTCCTCTCAAGAAAAACCACATATGGGTATATTCCACGTCATGTCCACATCATTCGTTGCTCACCATGAAGGAAGAACCAAATTCTGGACGCGGTTTTGGTACGTGGGAACTCATTTAAGGAAGTAGACTTCTAATAGGACTGTCTTAGTCCAGATGTCCTTTTTCTCTTTACGTTGCCATCTTCAGAGTCCTAATGTGATTTTGATAAGGAAAGACAAGGATCCTTGTATTGTTGCAAGTTCTGTTATGTAAATTTGTTATAAAAACACTTGGGAAACCGAGAGATAGGCTATATTTTGCTTAGATTTCATGCTATATTTCTGAAAACGATGAATACTCTGTTTCAAGTTATTTCTACTTTAATGAAGAGGACAACATTGCTTTGAATGCGTTGAATTGATTTGGAGTTAGATTCCGTCTGGTGGTAGAGGGCCCCTGCCTCCTGCACGGCTTTACTTTTGTAATTTAGATAAGTATCTTAGTTGTTTTTACGTTTTTGAAGTTTGAGTTCATAGTTAATTTCATTAGCCACTATAGTTATACTTTTTCTAAAAACTCTTCCAAAAGAAGAAACTCTTCCAAAATATCATGATAATGAATGGGAAATGGCGATAGTGTTGTAGGATTTAATTGTAATTTCTTTTGTTCACTATCACAGTTGAACTTATACTAAGAAAACTCTTCCAAAAAATCCTTATGATGTCTAAGGCATGACTGTGATACCGAACGTTTCAGTTGTTTTTTTGCACTAAGTAGCATAGCTGATCTTACTCTTAAAACGCCCTTCCAAAATACCATAATGATGGGTAGGAGATAGCTGTGATGTCTTAGTTTTCAAATTGCCTTCAGTCTTTATGTTTGCATTTGCACTGAATTGTACAGCCAGGATTGTTCTAAGAAGCTCTTTCGAAATACCAATCATCATGGACAAAATAGGCTGTAGAATCCCATAGATTAATGCATGATAACTTCGTTAGGGTACTCCGGAGTCAAATTGCATTCAATTCATGCTCTGTTATTTTGTTTTAAGTTTGATAATGGCTTGTTAGTTCAGCACTTTTTCTTGTAGAATAGTGATATTTTAGTTCAGATTTAGCTTAGCTCATTGTATTTACATTCCACAATTAGTTGTCATCCACTGCATATTAGATTACATTAGTTGTTAAATTTAACATTACAGCCTTCATTATTTACAAAACCTCTTCTTGTTCCAAATCTATAATTGATTCATAACCATATGAACAGAAGACAATATCATTTCAAGGCCTGAAGTACTTTTGCAACTTCTTTACCACTTCATAAACAAATTCTTTTCTCAAAAGACTACTTTAAAAAGAAATCTATAACTCTTGAGTAAGGTTTAGTAATGTTAAACTAAGTTGCAGAATAGAGTTAGGAACTAGTTTTAGAGTATAGGTCTTATGATGGTACCAATTTTTTTCTCCAAATATGTTTCAACAAATATTTAATCATGGATAAAATGTTGTCTCATTATAAGCTGATTGTATAATTTTTTAGTTAGGAAAATTTTTATACTTAGCTGACCACTTCTCAAGCTCTCCCAAAATACCTTTGATGAAAGAATTGGACAAGTTAAGTTTATGTTTTGATTCATTTTCTTGCAGTCATTATCAACCTTGGTATTCTGCTTAGTCATAGTTTAGGTTTGATTCTGTTTTAGTATTTTCATTTGTATTTGTCATTTGTCATCAACCAATTAGGCTTCACTCTGTTTTTAACCAGTAGCTTCTTTCCACTAACTTTCTAGTCATTTTCCTTGTGAACATAAAAAAACATCAAAAGACCAAAAACATCATAAATCATCACAAAAGACCAAAAAAATCATAAAACACTAGACACAATGCATTAAGAGACAAACATCTAGGCACATACAGTGCACTTCACTTCAGCAGTTTACCAACCCTGGTTGACAATTAAATGAACTCAATTTAGGAGACTAGGTTGAGCCCAAACAGATAATGTCAAGGTTAAGTTTAGGTTAAGGTTCAAGTTATAGGTTTAGTCAGGTTAAGGTTAGGCTAAGGTTAAGGTTAAGGATAAGGTTAAGGTTAAAGGTAAAGTCAAGGTAAATGTTAAGGTTAAGGTTAGGTTAAGGGTAAAGTTAAGTTTAATGTTAAGGTGAAGGTTATGGTTACGGTAAGGTTAAGGTTAAGGTTAGGTTATAGTTAATGTTAAGGGTTTGGTCAATGTTAGGGTTAGGTTAAGTTTAATGTTAAGGTTAGGTTAAGGGTAAATTCAAGGTTAAGGTTATGGTTATGGTAAGGTTAAGGTTAAGGTCAAGGTCAATGTTAGGATTAATTTAGGTTAAGGTTAAGGGTTTGGTCAAGGTTAGGGTTAGGTTATAGTTAAGGTCAAGGTTAAGGTTAAGTTAAGTTTAAGGTTAAGGTTAGGTAAAGGTTAACATAATTTTAAGGTTAGGTTAAGGTTAACCTTGACCTTGACCTTGACCTTAACCTTAACTTTAACCTTACCCTTAACCTAAACTTAACCTTCCCCTAACCTTAACCTTAACCTTAACCATAACCTTAACCTTAACCTAACCTTAACGTTGACCTTAACTATAACCTAACCCTAACTTTGACCAAACCATTAATCTTAACTATAGCCTAACCCTAACCTTAACCAAACCCTTAACCTTAACCTTATCTTACCCTTAACCTTAACTTGTCTTTAACATTAACCTTAACCTTAATCTTGAACTAACCATAACCTTAACATTACCTTAACATAACTTAAAATTAGCCTTAAGGTTAGGTTAAGAGTAAAGTCAAGGTTATGACTAAGGTTAAGGTTAAGGGTAAAGTTAAGGTTAGGGGTAAATTTAAGGTTAAGGTTAAGGTTAGGGTTAAGGTTAGGTTAAGGTTAAAGATAATGTTAAGGGTTTGGTCAAGGTTAGGATTAGGTTATAGTTAAGGTCAAGGTTAAGGTTAAGGGTTTGGTGAAGGTTAAGGTTAAGGGTAAGGTTAGGGTAAAGGTTATGGTTAAGGTTAGGTTAAGGGTAAATTTAAGGTTAAGGTTAGGTTAAGGTTAAGGTTAAGGTTACAGGTTTAGTTAGGTTAAGGTTAAGGTTAAGGTTACAAGTTTAGTTAGGTTAAGGTTAAGGGTTTGGTCAATATTAGGGTTAGGTTATAGTTAAGGATAAGGTTAAGGGTAATATTAGGGTAAGGTTGGGGTAAAGGTTCATGTTAAGGTTAAGGTTAAGGGTAAGGTTAAGGATAAGTTTACGGGTTTCGTCAGGTTAACGTTAAGGTTAAGGGTTTGGTTGAGATTAGGGTTAGGTTATAGTTAAGGCTAAGGTTAAGGGTAATATTAGGGTAAGTTTGGGGTAAAGGTTTATGTTAAGGTTAAGGTTAAGGGTTTCTTTACACTTCATCTTAACCTTAAATTTAACTATAACATAACCCTAACCTCACCCTTAACCTTAACCTTAACCTTAACCTAAATTTAACATTACCCTTAACCTATTATTAACCTTAACCTAACTAAACCTATAATCTTAACCTTACCCTTAATCTTATCCTACCTTGAACTTAACTATATCCTTAACCTTAACCTAACCTTAACCTTAACTTTACCCTTAACCTAATCTTAACCTTAACCTAACCCTAACCTAGAATTTACCCTTAACTTAACCTTAGCCTTCACTATAACCTAACATGAACCTTGACCAAAACCTTAACCTTAACCTTAACCTTAACCTTACACTTAACCTTATCTTAACCTTACCATTAACCTTATATTAACCTTTACTTAACCTCAACCTTGAAGTTGACCTTAACCTTAACTTGACCCTTAACCTTAACCTTAACCTTAATCTTAACCTTACACTTTACTATAACCTAACCTTAACCTTGACCTTAACTATAACCTAACCCTAACCTTGACCAAACCCTTAACCTTAACCTTACCCTTAACCTTAACTTATCCTTAACCTTAACCATAATCTTAACCTTAGTTTAAGGTTAAGGTTAAGGGTAAGGTTAGGGTAAGGTTAATATTAGGTTAAGGGTAAATTTAAGGTTAAGGTTAGGGTTAAGGTTAAGGTTAAGGTTAAGGTTAGGGTTACTTTATAGTTAAGGTCAAGGTTAAGGTTAAGGGTAAGGTTATAGTTAGGTAAGGGTAAGGTTAAGGGTAAAGTTAAGGTTAAGGTTATGGTTATGTGAAGGTCAAGGTTATGTTAAGGTTAAGGTTAAGGTTTACTCGAGGTTAGGTTTAGGTTATAGTTAAGGTCAAGGATAATTTTACGTTAAGCTTGAGGTTAAGGTTAAGGTTAAGGTTAAATTTAAGGTTAAGGTTGAGGTTATGGTTAAGTTAAGTTTAAGGTTAAGGTTTTTTTAAGGTTAGGGTTAGGTTATAGTTAAGTTTAAGACCTGTAACCTTAACCTTGACCTTACCCTTAACGTTAACCTTAAATTTAGCCCGAACCATGACTTTACACTTAACCTAACATTAACCTAACCTAACCTTAACCTTGACCTTAACGTAACCTTAACCTTAACCTTAGCCTTAACCTTCACCCTTAACCTTCACCATAACCTTATCTTAACCTTAACCTAACATTAACCTTAACCTTAACCTAATCTTAACCTTAACCATCAGGTTAACCTTAACCTTAAACTTAAACTTAACCTAACCTTAACATTAACCTTGACCAAACCCTTAACCTTAACCTTCCCCTAACCTTAACCTTAACTTGAACCTTAAACATCCACTAACCAAACCCTTACCCTTAACCTAACATTAACCTTGAATTTACTCTTAACCTAACCCTAACCTTAAACCTCCCCTAACCTTAACCCTAACTTGACCCTAACCATAACCTTAACTTTACCCTTAACCTAATCTTAACCTTAACTGTACCATTAACCTTGACCTTAACCTTAACTTTAACTATAACCTAACCCTATCCTTGACCAAACCTTTACCTTAACCTTAACTTAACCTAAGCTTAACCTTAACCTTATCTTAACCTTAACTATAACCTAACCGTAACTTTGACCAAACCTTAACCTTAACCTTAACTTTAACCTTAACCTAACCTTAACCTTGAATTTTCCCTTAACCTAACCTTAACCTTATCTTACCCTTAACCTTAACTTATCCTTAACCTTAATCTTAACCCTACCCTTGAAAAAAACATAAAATTTAACCTTAACCTTAACCTAACCTTAACCTTAACTAAACCCTTAACCTTAACCTTAACCTTAACCTAACCTTGACCTTAACCTTAACTTTCCCAAACCCTTAACCTTAACCTAACCTTAACCTTAACTTTACCCTTAACCGTAATTTGACTAAACCCTTGAATTTACCCTTAACCTTAACTTTACACTTAACCTAACCTTACCCTTAAGCTTAACATCAACCTGACCAAACCCGTAACCTTAACTATAACCTAACCCTAACCTTGACCAAATCCTTAACATTAACCTTAACCTTAACCTTTACTTAACCTTAACCTTAACCTTAAACATAAACGTAATCCTAACCTTCACCATAACCTAACCTTAACCTTGACCTTCACTATAACCTAACCCTAACCTTCACCAAACCCATAACCTTAACCTTCACTATAACCTAACCTTAACCTTAACCTTATCTTACCATTAACCTAACCTTAACCTTAACTATAACCTAAGCCTAACCTTAACCTTTACCATAACTTTATATTTACCCTTAACCTTACACTTAACCTTAACCTTAACCATAATCTTAACCTCAGGTTAAGGTCAAGGTTAAGCTTACGTTAATGGTAAAGTCAAGGTTAAGGTTAGGTTAAAGTTAAGATTAGGTTAAGGGTAAATTTAAGGTTAATGTTAAGGTTAAGGGTTTGGTCAAGGTTAAGGTTAGGTTAAGGGCAAATTCAAGGTTAAGGTTAAGTTAAGGTTAAGGTTAGGTTAAGGTTAAGGTTAAGGGTTTGGTCAAGGTTAGGGTTAGGTTATAGTTAATGTCAAGGTTAAAGTTAAGGGTAAGGTTATAGTTAGGTTAAGGTTAAGGTTAAAGTTAAATGAAGGTTAAGGTTAGGTTAAGGTTAGGGTTATGGTTAAGGTTCAGCTTAAGCTTAAGCTTAAGGGTTTGGTTAAGGTTAGGGTTAGGTTTTAGTTAAGGGTAAAATTTGGTTAAGGTTAAGATTAAGGGGGTAAGTTTAAGGTTGAGGTTAAGGTTAAGGTTACGGGTTTAGTTAGGTTAAGGTTAAGGTCAAGGATTTGGTCAAGGTTAGGGTTAGGTTATAGTTAAGTTCAATGTTAAGGTTAAGGTTAAGGGTAAGGTTATAGTTAGGTTAAGGTTAAGGTTAAGGTTAGGATAAGGTTAACATAAGGTTAAGGTTCAGGGTTTTTTCAAGGTTAGTGTTAGGTTATAGTTAAGGGTAAGGTTAAGGTTAGGCTAAGTTAAGGTTAAGGGTAAGGTTTAGGTTAGGTTAAGGTTAAGATTAGGTTAAGGGTAAGGTTAGGTTAATGGAAAAGTTAAGGTGAAGGTTAGGGCTCTGTCAAGGTTAGGGTTAGGTTATAGTTGAGGTTAAGTTAAGGTTAAGGTTAAGAGTTTAGTAAGGTTAAGGTTAACGTTACGAGTTTAGTAAGGTTAAGGTTAAGGTTTTGTCAATTTTAGGGTTATGTTATAGTGAAGGTTAAGGTTAAGCGTAAAGTAAAGGTTAAGGTTAGGTTAATGTTAAGATTAAGAGTAAGGTCAAGGTTAAGGTTACAGGTCTTAACCTTAACCTTCACTATAATCTAACCTTAACCTTAACTTGAACCTGAACCTTAACCTGAACATTGACCTTAACCTTAACACTTAACCTTAACCTAACCTTAACCTTAACCTTGACCTTAACCTTAATCTAACCTTAACCAAAACCTTAACCTTAACCTTAACCTTAACCTTGACTTTAACTATAACCTAACCCTAACCTTGACCAAACCCTTAACTTTAACCTTAACCTGACTAAACCTGTAACCTTAACCTTAACCTTTACCATTAACCCTAACCTTACCCTTAACATTAATCTTAACCTGAGTTTAAGATTATGGTTAAGCTTAAGGTTAAGGATAAGTTAAGGTTAAGGGTAAGGTTAAGGTTATGGTTATGGGTTTAGTTAGGTTAAGGTTAAAGCTTAAGGGTTTGGTCAAGGTTAGGGTTAGGTTATAGTTAAGGTCAAAGTTAAGGTTAGGTTAAGGTTAAGGTTAAGGTTAATGTTAAGGTTAAGGGTAAATTTAAGGTTAAAGGTAAGGGTAAAGGTAAGGGTAACGTTAGGTTAAGGTTAAGGTTAATGATAAGGTTAAGGTTAGGCTAAGGGTAAGGGTAAGGTTAAGAGTAAGGTTAAGGTTAGGTTAAGGTTAAGGTTAAGGGTAGATTTAAGGTCTTACCCTTAACTGTAACCTTAACATTATCTTAACCTTAACCTTAAACTTGACTTTACCCTTAAACCTTAACCATAACCTTAAACTTGACTTTACCCTTACCCTTAACCTTAACCATGACCTTAAACTTGACTTTAACCTTACCCTTAACCTTAACCATAACCTTAAACTTGACTTCACCCTTAACCTAACCTTAAACTTAACCTTAACCTAACCATATCCTTGACCAAACCCAAACCTTAATCTTAACTTGACTAAACCCGTAACCTTAACCTTAACCTTACCCTTAACCTTCACCTTAACCTTGACTTTACCCTTAAAAAAACCTTAACCTTAACCTTAACCTTAACTTTACCCTTAACCTAATCTTAACCTTAAATATAACCTAAACCTAACCTTAACTTTAACCATAACATTATATTTACCCTTAACCTTAACTATAACCTAACCCTAACCTTTACTGTTATTATGAATCTTTTGTCGAAATGATCGAAAAATACCACTTTAGATATGCATAAAAAATATCCCTAACGTCAAATATGGTTGCCAATATCTTCAAATCTTTAGTTAGTTGATCAAGAAAAAAGCTGCACAAATCTAGATCTATGCATAAAAAGACCTTAAGCAGTGAAAATAAGGTTTTGCTCCATGCATCCAATAGACAAGACAAGAACAATATTTTTGAAAGAATTTTTATATTAAGGGCACTTGAGAGGAAAACAAGAAAGGTGTTTCCAATTCTCCTCAATGGGATGGGTTCTTGAAAGTCCTCAGCACTTCAGATCTAGTATTTCTCTCTCTTATTGGTGTAGAAAACCCAGACAAACATAGAACTCAAAGGGAGATCACAAAGCAAATAATGGAGAATGTGACAATGATAATGGCTCAAATTTAGACCAAGAGCATAGATCCAGAGTGATCTAATGAACAACAAAATGTGTCTAATGAATGGGAAAATCCTTCTATTTATAACAAAATATTGGGTCATTCTAGATCTTGGTGCATGATTAAAATAATATTAAACAAATCTAGATCCACCTTCTATGGAATATTTTATTATATTTGTTGGAGGGAAAAGGCATTTGACTTGGGTCAAATCTCTTTATTTGTAAATAATAAATAAATAAATGATTTATTTATTATTTTTAAGGAAGAGGTTAAATGATAATTAAATAAATAAATGATTTATTTATTATTTTTAAGGAAGAGGTTAAATGATAATTAAATAAATAATGATTTATTTAATTATTTATAAATGATTTAGTCATATTTAACAAGGAATATTATTTAAATAAGATTTAAATAATTATTCCTAGAAAATAATAAGATAAATAAGGATTTATCTAATTAATTTCCTTGTTTTGTGTTAAATATGACCCGGAATTATTTGTAAATGATAAATAAATAAATGATTTATTTATTATTTCAAGGAAGTGGTTGAATGTTAATTAATTAAATAATTATTTATTTAATTATTTATAAATGATTTAGTCATATTTAACAAGGAATATTATTTAAATAAGATTTAAATAATTATTTCTAGAAAATAATAAGATAAATAAGGATTTATATAATTAATTTCCTTGTTTTAGGTTAAATATGACCCGAAATAATAATTAAATTATTGTTTAATTAATTATTCCATGAGGAAAATCAAACAAATATAGATTTGTTTAATATTTCCTTTTGGGGTTTCCTGTTTAGACCATAAAAAACTTAATAAATGTGTTTTATTAATTTATTTTACATAGTGAAAGAAATTTTACTTAGAGTAAAATTAGTCTTACATGGTATACTTGGGTCCATCTAATGATAATAGGTTAGATGACCAAAAAATGGTGTAACATTTACCAAACCCTTAACCTTAACCTTAACCTGACCTCAACTATAACCTAACCATAACCTTGATGAAACTCTTACCCTTAACCTAACCATAACCTTGAATTTACCCTTAACCTAACCTTAACCGTAACCTTAACCTTTTCTTAACCTAACTTAACCTTAACCTTGACCTTGACCTTAACCTCGACCTTACCCTAACCTTACCCTTGACAACCACCTAACCTTAAATTTAACCTTAACCTTCCCCTAACCTTAACCCTAACCTAAACCTTAACCTTACACTTAACCTAACCTTAACCTTAACATTACCCTTAAGTTACCCTTTACCTTAACCTTAACCTTAAACTTAACCCTAACCTTAACATTACCCTTAACCTTTCCTTATCTTAACCCTAACCTTAACCTTAACCTTAACCTTAAACATAACCTAACCTTAACCTTATCATTTTCTTAACCTTAACCTAACCCTAACCTTAACCTTAACCTTAAGGTTACGTGTTAAGGTTAAGGTTACGGTCAAGGTTAAGGTAACATGATAACCTAACCTAAACGATAACCTAAAGTTAACCTAAATTTAAGGTTAAGGTTAAGGTTATAGTTAAGGTCAAGGTTAAGGTTATGTGATAACGTAACCTAAATGGTAACCTAATGTTAAGTTTAAGGTTAAGGTTATAGTTAAGGTTAAGGTCAAGGTTAAGGTTACGTGATAACCTTACCTAAATGATAACCTAAAGTTAACCTAAAGTTATGTTTAGGGTTAAGGTTAAGGTTATAGTTAAGGTCAAGGTTAAGGTTAAGGTTACGTGATAACCTAACCTAAACAATAACATTAACCCTAACCTTCCCATAACCATAACCTTAACCTTAACCTTAACCTAACTTTAACCTTAACTTTATCTTAACCTAACGTTAACCTTGTCCTTCCCATAACCATAACCTTAACCTTGACTTTACCTTTAACCTAACTTTAACCTTAACCTTAACCTTAACCTGACTAAACATGTAACCTTGTCCTTAACCTAACCTTAACTTTGACCTTAACTATAACCTAACACTAACCTTGACCAAACCTTAACCTTAACCCTAACCTTAACCCTAACCATAACCTTAACCTTAACCTTAACCTTAACCCTTAAGGTTAAGGATAAGGTTAAGTTAAGGTTTGTTTAAGGTTAAGGTTAAGATAAGGTTTGGTTAACCTTAATATTACCCTTAACCTTATCTTAACCTTACCCTAACCTCGACCCTAAATTTACCCTTAGTTTTAACTATAACCTAACCCATAACCTTAACCTTCCCAAACCCTTAACCTTAACCTAATCTTAACCTTAACCTTAACCATCACCTTAAATTTACCCTTAACCTTCACCTTATCCTTAACCTTAACCTTAACCTGACCAACCTTAACATTAACATTACCCTTAACCTAACCTTAACCTTAACCTTAACCTTAACTATAACCTAATCCTAACATTAAACTTAATCATAACCTTATTTTTACCCGTAACCTTAACCTTAATCTTAACCTTGACCTAACCTAAATGATAACCTAACATTAACCTTAAACTTAACCTGACCTTAACTATAAGCTAACCCTAACCTTGACCAAACCCTTGACCTTTACCCTAACCTTACCCTAACCTTAACCTTAACCTAAGGTTAAGGTTAATTTTAAGGTTAAGGTTAAGGTTAAGGTAAGGTTATAGTTAGGTTAAGGTTAAGGTTAAGGTTAAGATAAGGTTAAGTTTAAGGTTAGGTTAATGTTAAGGTTTAAGGTTACGAGTCTTAACCTTAACCTTCAATATAACCTACCCTTAACATTAACCTTTACCTAACATTAACCTTAACCTTAACCATATCCTTAACTTTAACGTTGACCTTAACTATAACCTTAACCTTAACCTTAACCTTCCCATAACCATAACCTTAACCTTAACCTTAACCTAAACCTAACTTTAACCTTGAATTTATCTTAACCTAACCTTAACCTTATCCTTCCCATAACCATAACCTTAACCTTGACTTTACCCCTAACCTAACCTTAACCTTAACCTTTGTTGGGCACCGAATTTGGCTATTTCTTTACCCACTTTTGTCATCCTTTTTTACCCCTTTTTGCTTAATTTACCCACATTTCTTATGATAAAATTTTGAGGTAAATACCCTAACTTCTCCGATTGGGATATTTTGATTAATGAAGTAAAATCGTGGGGTTTTACCTAATTGCAGAACTAAGGTTTGTGTTTGGCTGCAGATTGAACACAAGAACCCTCGCTCCAGCAGATCGTAGCAAGAATCGGTAACGACCAGCCAAAAGGGGAATGTGCCATTGGACCACGACTCTCTGGGCCTATTCTCAGCCCTTTTCTCCATTTAGAGTAGTTTTTGTTCCTGTTGTTTCAACCAGAGTCCATTTTTGAACACATGATTCTCATGTTTCAGGGAAATCTATTATTCCCTTATATTGTGTATAAAATGGACATTGTTCCTGTAATTTGAGGTTTCGAAGAGAAGGTTGTAATCAAATTTCATATATTAATAAAACACATCTAGTTTTACTATTCCAAAGTATTTCGTAGCTAATGTAGCCCTGATTAGAGAGTTGGGCCCGCTCTTATGATAAGGTGTTGCATCTATGTATATGTGTGGATTTATTTCTATTGTGCTATGGTTGTACTTTATTTGTTGCTAATCCATATTTCTAAATGTTCTGTATTAAGTTACTTCACGACAATATTTTGAGTTTTGATTGTAAACCCTCGGTTGAATGGTTGAGTGTTTTTTCCTGCATATACATCGCGTGTAGCCTTGAAAGGATACGCTCCCAGATTGATAAGATTAATGTTGGATTAGGGTGGATCGATCATCCCTACCTGAATACCAACATTTTGGCGCCGTTGCCGGGTAGGATACAAGGTGCAAGAAAAAATCGAGGAAACCAGAGGGTATACCTCTCATCCTGGGGAGAGAACGAGTTTCCTTAGTTTGCTTCAGGTCCTAAGCGTAGGTTTTAATTTTGGGTTGTTTGTTTTTGCTTTTATTTTGAGTTTTGGGCCACTTTCTTGTCCTATGGAGGGAGGAGGCTTTTGACGCCTTGCTTCAAATCTGGGAGGTATTAGGTATTTTTGTGGACTGTGTGCCTCTTGTTCTTATCCTAGGGAGGGAGGAGTCTTTTGATGCCCTGCTCTGGGTTTGGAACTCTAGTATCCATCTTCCTATTTTTCTCTTTTTAAATCCTTTTATCTTGAGGAAGGAATGGTCCTTTGACACCTTACTTCAGGATCAAATTGTTGTAGGCTCATGGAGAGATTTTCTATCACATTAATTTTTGCATAAACAGAGAATCAAATAATAGGGGTGGAGCGAGAGCCCCAAAGAGGGGAAGACTAGATTTGGGAAGAAAGACTTACATACAATAGATCATCGAGAAGGTAGAGTCTGAAGCATCTTCTCGTGCAGTCGTAAGGCTAGGGGCTAGGAGAGTACGATCTGAAGGACAATCAGTAGATCAACCAGTGCATACTCCGGTATCCATTGGCGATTAATTATAGCAGGGTCCTTCATTAGCAGAAGGCTCAAGTAGCATTGGACCTGGCCAAGAGGATCTTGTATTGGGGATAGAAGGAGAAGAAATCGCAAGCAGAGTATTGATAGAATCATATTATTTCAACAGGGGAGAAGAAGTTATCGTTGAGGGATTGAAATATCAAGATGCAGGTAGCAGGAATGAAGTAATATTTGTATCACCAAGAGACAAGGGGAGCATTACCAAATCTACTCGAGTTCCAGTTGTAAGGAGTCCCCAGTCATCTCCTACAGAACCTGTTGAAATCCCCAACGACTATTGGAAAATTTTCATGGTCCCCACAACCTCTACTATTGAGTTTCCCATTGAGAATACGGAAGGAGGTGCACCTACAAAACCTATCCCATTGACATCTTTACCAAATTTCCATGGGCTCGTGTCAGAGGACCCCGACAAATTTTTGTTTGAGTTTGATATAGTGTGTCGGGGGTATGATTACATGAAGGATTCCCAGAAATTGAAGGCTTTTCCTTCCACAATTAAGGGGATGACTCTGCAATGGTTTATGGGCCTCGGAGGGAAATAAATTACCACATGGGATGACATGCGAATAGCTTTCCTAGAGAAGTATCTGGACTATTGTAAATATAGGAATGTCAAGGAGGAGCTTTTCAAGTTTACACAAAAAGAAGATGAAAATATGGAAGACTGTGTGGAAAGGTTCAAGTACCTCTTACAGAGGTTAGGACATTCTGATTTGGACAAAGAAATTCTGAAGGTTATCCTCCTTCGGGCTTTTCAAGAGGATTCAATAGAAATGTTGAATATTGTGGGGAAAGGAGACATCTCCAAGGAATCTTTTGAAAATATCTACGACTTGTGTATCCAGTGCTCAAGAGGGCTTTCAAGAAACAGATCAGGGGTTCGTTCAGTAAAAGGATCTAGTGGGGGTATTACGAAAGAAAAAATTGGGAACCTGTTAGACAATCTGAAGACAGATATTCTTAGTACCTTGTCAACACATATGGATACTTTGCAAGTGAGGCAGAAGCAGTTGGAACAGGAAAGGGCTATGGAAATATTCTGCCCGAAATGCAAGAAGAATCATTTAGAAAGGGAATGTCCATTAAAGTCTATAGAAAAGTGTGACATCTGTGAGTTAAATCATGTTACCAGCTCTTGCCCTTCCTTTCCAGGCCTAAAAGCAGTATTTCAAGGAGTAGGGGAGGACACGGAGCAGCGGTATCTTATGGGTGTTAGGAAGTCGTGGCAATTTCGACCACCAATGGGAAATAAAGGTATGTATCTGGATCCATCTCAGTATTTCAATAATTATAATATGAATCCCCAACCCATACCTTTCTCCCCTATGTGGCCATAGTACCAGCACCCACTATGGTAGAAATCAAACCCTCAGGCTAGTATGAGCTCATCATGGGCTCCAACTTGGCGAGGACCATATATAGGGAAGTTTCCTCAGCAGCTACCATAGCAACAGATACCACAGCAGCTCCAAATACCCTCCACTTTGCCTCCTGGTAACTAACCTGTCCATCCTCAGCTTCCAATGTAGCCTAACCCTAACCCCAATAACAAAGGAGCTCATCAAGCTAATTTCCTTAATCTGCCTTCGTATAGCATTTCTATGGCAGATCTGTATGAAATGAATTTGCAATTTGGATGGATAGTTAATACTCAACCCCCTCCGGTTATCATTGAACAACTTGATAATGAATACAGAGAGGCACAACCAATTGATAAAGAACCGAAACACATTGTTAAAGCACCTCCTATAAAAAAATATCAATCTGAACCACCCTACCTAGAGAGATTGATTGTGAGTAAACCCAGTCCACAAGCTGAATTTGACTTGTTAGGAGAATTACAGAATTTATTTGTTAAAATCCCCTTGTTACAACCCATGAAAAATGTACCAATATATGCAAAGACTCTTAGGGAGTATTTTTTGAAGAAACCTGTAAAGAAAACTAAGGACCACCTCACTATACATGTTATGGGAAAGCTATCGAACTTCATGATGGGGAAATCAACACCAGTAAAGTATGGAGACTCGAGAAACCTAGTGCTGATGGTACAGGTTAATGGGGTAGAGATTCCAAACATACTGGTAGACCTGGGTGCTGCCATTAATGTCATCACTACTGAAACCATGCATACATTAGGCCTTCAGAATTTGAAGTATACACCCAGAGTGCTGGAATTGGCAGATAGGTCTACATTCAAGCCTGTGGGAAAGCTAGAGGACGTGACGATTTCAGTAGATGCATGGCATTACCCAGTCAATTTCCTAGTGTTGCATACACAATATTTAGCGGGATGCCACCCTTCGATTTTAGGGAGGCCATGGCTAGCTACTGCAGATGCTTATATTGGATTTCAATCAGAAAATATGATCATTTCCAATGGTCATAACACCAAGAATTTGGTCCTGTACCCACCGGAAGAACTAGATTCATCCAAGAAGTCAGCAGCTAGCAAGGAGGTTGTATTTATGTTTGAAGTCGAAGAACAAGAGGAAGAGGTGAGACCGGTCCTTACTATCTGTCAGGCCCTTTAGTTGAAGATGGAATCAGAAGATGATGTGATCACTTCCTTTATGAATGATCCTTGCTTCGTTTCAGAACTAAATCAGCGAGCATTAGAATCTATTTTAATCTTTGAGACTCAGGAATATATTGAGACAACAGAAGAATTAAAAGAAGATGTTGATGCACCTCATGAAAGCATCCAAGTGGAGATAGAACTAGGAAAAACCTTGAATATCAATCCAGGTCTGTCAGAGTCCCAGAGGAGGCAACTAATAGATGTTCTTCAGAAGTATAAGGAAGCTTTCGCCTAGGATTAATCATACATGAAGGGGATCCCTGATAATTTGTGCATTCATCATATATACATCAAAGAATATTGTCGCCCTATAAGACAACCTCAGAGAAGGATGAACCCGAAATTAAAAAATATTGTGAAAGAAGAGCTCCAGAAATTACTAGATGCAAGGTTTATCTACCCTATCTCAGACATCCAATGGGTTTCACCACTGGTAATGGTTCCTAAGAAAAATGGTAAGTGGTGAATCTGCATGGACTACCGAGAGTTAAATAAGGCAACACATAAGTATCATTTCCCTCTGCCATTTATCAATCAAGTCTTAGACACATTGGCTGGTAAGAATTTTTTTTCATTTCTGGATGGGTTTAGTGGGTACAATCAAATTAAAATTGCTCCTGAAGATCAGGACAAGACCACTTTTACATGCCCATGGGGAACATTTGCGTACTAGGTCCTTCCTTTTGGCCTATGTAATGCCCCTGCAACATTTCAGAGGGCAATCTTGGGAATCTTCTCTGATTTAATAGATGATGGTATCGAAATATATAGGGATGATTTCACTCCCTATGGGGACTCATTCCTGGAGGGGCTGAAAAATTTAGAAAAAGTCCTTGAAAGGTGCATACAAGCACGTGTTTTCCTGTACACAGTAAAGTGTCACATGATGATGGAACAAGGAATTGTTCTGGGACATTTTCTTTCAGCTGAAGAAATCAAGATGGACCCAGCAAAGGTAAAGGTAATTTTGAACTTTCCAACACCTAAAACGCCCACATAGGTACATAGTTTTATTGGGTATGCTAGTTATTATAGGTTCTTTATGGAAAATTTTTCAAAATTAGCCCACCCATTATTTCAATTACTGACAAAAGATTCAGAATTTGTGTGAACAGAGGACTGTGAGGTAGCCTTTGTAAATATTAAGGAATTAGTCTGTAGTGCTCCGGTTCTTAGGGGAAAATACTGGGTGTTACCTTTCCATATTCATACAGATGCTTCTCAAACAGCAAATGGTGCAGTATTAGGACAGCAAGAAGATAAAGTCCCTTATGCAGTCTACTATGTTAGTAGTAAAATTTGGCTCCAGCTGAATTAAATTACACGGTGATTGAGAAGGAGTTCCTTGTTGTTGTCTACGCCATCAACAAGTTCTGGCATTATATTACCGAGTATTCTACCTTTTTTCACATTGATCATGCTGCCATCAGGTATTTAATGAATAAACCTGTTACCCTTGGTCGTGTTACATGATGGTTTTTGCTACTACAGGAATTTGATATTACTATAGTAGATAAACCAGGGAAGGACAATGTGGTTGTATATTTTTATCGAGGTTAGAACATGATGGTAAGAATACACCAGTTGATGATAATTTTCCAGATGAGCATCTTTTTTCAGTATCTACTAATACTCTGTGGTATGCAGATATTGCTAATTATCTTGCTACAGGTGAAGTGCCCCGTCATTTATCTTATAAGGAGCAGAGGAAGATCATTCATACGAGTGCCCGTTATTCATGGATGGCAGGATATATTTTCCATACAGGGATTGATCAGCAGATTCGGCTTTGTGTGGCAAGAGATGACATTTGTGAGATCCTAAAATCTGCACATGATGGACCCTGTGGAAGACACTTTGTAGATAAACGGACAAGCCATAAAGTGTTGCAGATGGGATACTATTGGCCCTCCATTTTTCGTGATGCTCGAGATTATATTCAAAGGTGTGATAGCTGTCAAAGGATGGGACAACTTGGGAAAGAAGATGAAATGCCTCTTCAACCCCGAATATTTCTTGAACCATTTGAGAGATGGACTATTGATTTTGTTGGCCCCTTTAACCCACCTTCTCATCAAAAAGATTACATCCTAGTTTGTATTGATTATGTAACCAAATGGGTGGAAGCTAGAGCAGTCACAAGGGAAACAGAGCAAGTAGTGTCAGATTTTATTTTTGAAGAAATATTTGCTAGGTATGGGACTCCGAGATAAATTGTATCAGATGGAGGATCACAGTTCACATCTCATATGATAGAGAAATTGATGCAGAATTATGGGGTCAAACACAGAACAACAACCCCCTATCATCCACAGGCGAATGGACAAGTAGAGAGTACAAACAAGGTATTGGAAAATATCTTGACAAAGATAGTAGCAAGTCATCGCCGAGATTGGGCACAGAAACTTCCAGAAGCTTTGTGGGCCTATAGGACAACTTGGCACAACACAACAGGATTTTTCCCTTTCGAATTAGTCTACAGGAAATATCCCTTGTTTCTAGTGGAATTTGAAATTAACGCACTCAGAACAGCCCTGGAAGTAGGCTTGGATTTATCAGAAGCACAAGAGCACTGATTGGAACAACTGAATGAGTTAGAAGAGATTCGATCAGCAGCTGTCCATAGGACCACTGTTGTTCAACAACAGAGGATGAAATGGCATGATAAATTTATTAAAACTAAGGTGTTTCATGAAGGGGATTGGGCGTTACTGTATGACTCTAGATTTAAGGACTTCAAGAGAAAAATTCGTACTCGCTGGATGCGACCATATCAAGTGGATGCGATGTTCGAAAATGGAACAATTATATTAATTAGAATTGATGAGAATAAGACTTCATTTGTAGTAAATGGACACCGTCTAAAATTATATCATTGTCCAGCCTCTAAAGATGCCTTTGTTAAAACCCTTTCACATTCAGTTGATTTAATGATTATTGCAACAGAAGACACTCTCATCCCCCATTAAAAAAAAAAAAAAATGTGGTTATTTCTCACTTGTTTGTGTTTTGTAGGAATTAAAGATTTTTGGCCAAGAGGAAAGCTATATTGTTCGTGTTGTTACTCCGGAGTGCTGCTACACTATTGTTGCTGTTACTCTGAAGTTGTTGTTACACCACTATTGTTGTTACTTCAGAGTTGCTGTTACACCATCAATGCTATTACTCTAAATATTGCTACTACTTTGAAACTACTATTACACCGTCGATGTTGTTACTCTGTAGCTGCTCTGATTTCATAAGTTGTTGTTACTTTGTAACCGTGGTTACTCCGTCACTGTCGTTACTCCGTTACTGTTGTTACTCTACTCTGTTACTACTGTTAGCTCCCTGTAATCAGCAAGATTGGAAAAGTCCGACAGCAGGGAGAAGACTGTTTCAACCACTTTGGGATTCTAGGATCTAGCCCTCCTGAATCCGGAGAGGGATCTCTCCAATAAGTGTAAATATGGATTTATCTTTGAGGTTTTGGGTAATTATATTAGGCTAGTTATGAAGTCCAAGGGTTTTGTTTTGTTTTGGATGGTTGAGCATGATTATTTCTTGAGTGGAAAGTTCTAAATGGAAAGAGTTTCATAGGTGAGAAGTTGTAAGCAAATAGAACAATTTTAGGCCAAACAGATGGATGTTTTGCTGGTTTTAGTCCATTGGGCTATGGAGTCATAATAGGGTTTTAATTGAAACAACCAGGTTCAAGAGTGGTCTATGGGTCAAGTCATATATGTCTAAGGATCTCTTTAAAGTTTATTCATGGAATGAAATGATACAACAAGAAGGGGAATTAAACAAATGAAGAATAAAGAGTAGCCTAAGATCTGGTAAGTACTTTGAAACTAGCCAACTTTTGACATACTCATAAGAAAAACATAAAAGTAACCTAGGATCTGGTAAGTACTTCGAAACTAGCCAGCCTTTGATACACATTCAATAGAAAAAATTTAAAACACAAAGGGAAACACAAATGATAAGGAAGAATGGTCTAAGATCTGGTAAGTACTTTGAAACTAGCCAGCTTTCAACACACTCTCAGGGAAACTTTCAGACAATATTTTGGGATAAAACTAGGACAGGGCTCACCATAACTTCCTTATTTCATCTCTACTTAACATAAACTAAAAATAACATTCAAAAACAATATTTAGCCAAGAAAATAGGATGAGGAAATGCCAGCATTCCTAACCGCTCAAACCGAATTAAATTATTCCTAAATAACACAATTTGGAAGAAAACATATAGATAAAAATTATCAGTCAAAGAAGGGTACTAATATACAGTAAATCCTAACTCTATGCTTGTTGTTATTTATAAGAGAATATGAACAAAGTGAAAAGAGAACTAAAATAATGATTCACAAGAATAAAAACATCACCGTCGACATAGACTAGGATCCCATAAATCAACTTGTATTGATGCTTCAAACCAGTTACAACTTTAAGTCCAGTGTTTTAGGTCAGAAATCATCTTCACCACTTAGCCTAACTATTCTATCACAAGTAGAGCTTCAAGAAGCTTTGAACACTATTTACAATCAGAAGTTTCGAGCACAAGTATATTTCAAAGTTCCGCAACCAACATTTTCTCATCTTCTACAGAAGTATTTATAGAAGGAATGAGGAGGTGGGATATGATAAAAAGATCTCCTGGGTTAATTAATATAGATTAATGCTTCTCGGCCTTTGAGGGGCTTAATGGATAAGAGTACAGATATTTCACTGTATTAATTGATTTACATTTAATATTTAAGCTCGGTGGGAGCTTTTGTTGACTTTTAAGGCTCTGTGTCATGTTGAAGTAACTCTGCTGTTATTTTTGCATTAATTTCTTTGGCAGAATTAACTATTTGGCTACGCTAAGGCAAATATCTTTTCTCTGATCAATAAATTTGGACTCTGCTTGAATGCTTTGAGGCAACAGGTGGATTTGTGGTAGCCGAGAGGAATCAATTGACCTTTGATGTGGCAGTGGAGGCTTTTCAGTCTGATACATTTCTTGATTTGTCTTTAATTCTTTTTTAATTTGGAGGATTAGGCTTTTGATAATAAATCTTAGCCATAATCCCCCAAAATTGTCTTCAATCCTCTGTTCTGCTGTGGTAGGTCTTCAACACTGATAATCTTTTTTTTTATTTAATTTTTCTGTGTCTTGTTGATGTGCAGGGCCGCACAAGGTTCATATGGCATTAATGCCCATGAAGCATTGATGAAACGTGGAGTAGACCCTTTGTATTTATTTCCCTTTGATAAACAGAAGTCCAGAGGATCATCACCCTCGGCTTTCTTTTCCTTTATTATTATGGGAAAAACATTTGAAACCTGCAAAATACACAAAATATTAAGAAATCCTATGTTATTGGGTTTAACTACTTCAGAGGTTATGGGGAGGAGCATGGCCATTGGATGGTAGCATCCAATGGTGAAGATTCGTTTGTGGGAGGTTAAAAAGAAAAGCAAGGGAATAATAAGTTAGATTCGTCGATCTATAAAGATCAACAGTTGGCAGCGATCCAGGAGAAAATAAAGCAAAGGGGTCACTTTATATGGAAATGGTGGAAAATTAAAGAAATAAGGTTAAGAAACCTTTGGTGAGGAAAAATGCATTAAAAATAGCATAGGGGCTTCGGGATGATCGTGGGTCGTCAGATGAGATTGGCCCACGAAATCAATGGTGGAGATCTACGTTAAAATCCCTTTGGTAGATGCGTAGGACAATAGTGAAAGGCCAGATTAGATCTAAGCCATTGATCTGTAGTGATCAACAGCAGGTAGCATGCGCGATAACACATAATGAAAAAGAGGGAAAGTGGTTTTGGGTGGAAAAATAGTTGTTTTCGTGTGGGAAAAAGGCGGGGAGGTGGTTTTTCCTTTTTGAATACGATATGTTTCCCCGCCCAACACGTGGCTTCAAAAAATAGCTTACATCGCGCGGCCTTGGGGAAATTATCTTCTGCGCTGAAAGTTATGCGATATGAGATATCGACCATTAGATCTAGGGTCTTAGATCTGATGGCAGAGAGCGAGCGTGAATTTTGAAAGATGCAGGGGTGGAAAGAGAATGGGCAGTTTCAATCTGGGCCATAGGATCTGAGATGGATGGCTGAGATCAGATTTTAAAGAAGGCGGGACCCACAGGAGGCAGGCCTGTCGAGCTAATATGGGCTATTGGATGGAACAGATCGACGACCAGGGTTAAATCTAGGGTTTAAATGAAAAAGATATAAAGGCGGAGTAGGAGTTAATAAGGGCCATTGATCTGCAGAGATCAACGGTCAGGATTGGTTGAAAAAAATTTTGGAGAGGGGCTGCATGTTTTTAAACCAAAGTCAGGGAATGCGATCTGGACCGTCCAATTTGGACACGTGGATGATCCAGATGCAATCGGAGGTATTGGCATCAACGAGGAAAATATCATGGAGGCGCCTAAGTGATTGAGCACTGGCCGTTGATATGAGGATCAGATCAATGGTGGGGAGTGAATCAGAGGATTTTGAAGGTGGAGGAAGGCTAATAACCGGAGCAATTGTGGGTCGTTAGATCTGGGAAATAGGGGATGAGATCAATGATTCACGATAGATAGGGGAATGGCCAATCAGAAGGGACACAAAAATGATCCTGAAAAAACTTGCAACGCGACGCTGCATGGGCCGTTGATCGGCTTAAGATCAACAACGGATATTGTCGTAAGTATAGTACCGGTAAAAACCTTTTGAAACATATGAAAAACCAAAAGTTTAATATAATACAAAGTTTTATATGTATCAGGTGGGTTATGAAATGGTTTGGCACCCAACTGCGGGGCCTGTGGTTTATATGAAGTGCAATAGGCCCAGGGCTTATGTATATAAGGGCCAATCGCATCGGAAAGTCAGGCTTGGTTTTTCAATCTACCCATTTGGATTTTTGCGTGCGATTGGTGCTTCGGGACTTAAACTCTTGGTCTCGGGCATAAGTTATATGAAGTGAAGCGGAGAGTGGGCTTTATACAGCGGGGGCTCAATCGCATCGGGATTTTCGATGCGGGCTTTTCAATCTACCCATTTACATTAAAAAAACATTGTTTAGGCACATTTAGACCAAACTTAGGATAAAAAGGGTTTTTTGACTTTACAGAGGAAAATATCAATCGGAGATGAAAATATACAATGTTTTAGCGCCCGATTGCGGGCACAGGGGTTATATGGAATAATAATATGATCGGGGGTTTATGGATGAAGGGCTTAATCGCATCGGAGGCTTTCACATAAGAATTTGACTTGTGCGCTCTGGTTTTTTCCGATGTGATAAGTGCCTAAATGGCTTAGCGCTTCGTTCCAGCACCAAGGCGTATGGAGGGGAAGTGGTTTAGGACTTTAGCCCAGGGGGATTAAACCCTTAGTACAAAAAGTGTATTTTTATGATTTTTTCAGAGTTTTTTGATGGATTTGGGGGTTTCGACAGAGTTAAAAAAGGAGTTTTAAACTCTGTAATATGGATTTTATGAAGGGGAAAATGGAAAAAAGGGAAAATAGAGGAATTTTATGAGGAAAAGGGGAGGAAAAATGAAGTTTAGTTTTGTGGTGGAGGGAAGGAAAAATGGCCTTTGCAATAGTATTTTATTTATGGAGTCAGCAGAATCTCTGAGTTTAAAATGGAAACAGCAGTGAAGATTAAACAGAGGTCATGATGTCTTCATGAGTCTTCAATAGATAACATTTTTTACAATAAAAATTGTTGCTTGAAGGCTCCAAAAATGTTTTAGCCGCCATTTGATATGAAAATTTTTATTGGTAGATAACAGTGGCTCCACTTGGGGATGGTGCCTTCTTGAAGGCATCAAGGACTTCAGACTTGCATTCTTTGGGAGGTTGATCAGTGCCTCATCCATTGGGCTGCCTTTCTTTGCTTGGATGATATTATTTGCTCTGAAACATGTTAGCGGCCATGGAAAACAATGGAACTTCATCAACGCAAGCTTTCCACCTACCCAATCCTACTGATCTAACATTTTTTCTTCATTAGAGTGCACTTGGATTGGCAAAAAAATTTCTCAACATTTTATTCTTTTGGAAGAATAAAAATAATCTAATTTACTCCTTATTTCTCCATGGACTCAGATTAAACAGTTGATTCCATATGATTCTCTACCTAGTCTACCAATCTGTTAGGATTAAACAGTCTAAAAGATTTTTATTCTCTAATTTCTACAACAGAAATTAAAAAGAATACAAGCTAGGATTTAACAGTCTAACTTGATGCTGATCTATGGCATGAAAAACAAGCTGCACATAGATCTTATTTTGCAGAAAATTAAAGAAAAATGGAAGGCTTAAGATCTAAAATTTCAAAACACTTCCTTCATCTTTTTACAACTCTGTGTTGCTTCTTGTTTGAGCTGTTCTTTCTTTGTTGTCTGGTTCAGATTTTGAGCTGATTAGAACCTGTTTTATATCTATTTTGACTCAAAAACTAAGACAGATCTGAGTCATTCCCTTTTTGAAACCTTAGGTTCAGATTTTGAGCATGTTTGAACCTTTAATTTCTAGCCTAATCTACCTACTGATAAGCCAAGATTAAAAATTTTGGGAAATTGAATTCACTATCCTATCAGCAGTAAATTTAAAAATAATTATTCAAGATTAGGCTGTTTGACTAACTAGAAGTGTGTTTTTCAGGAGTGGCATTTAAGCTTGCGCACTTTCAGATTTGTTTCTCTTTTTGTTGGTATGGGGCTATACCTTTATTGTTTTTACAATCTGCCCTCTTTTCTTTCTTTCACTGTTTTTGTATTTTGTTTTTTCTAACTTTGAATGCAATGGTGGATGAAATAGCTATAATGGAAAAAATGTAAAAAGGCTTTCAGAACATGACATGGATCAAGAGAAGTAATGTTTGAGCATCCTGCCATTGACAGGACCCCCAAACAATTCTGCTCCATTCAACACTTGTAAGAAAAAGGCATTATTACCAGCAACTGAATGAATGAAGTAAGGGCCAAGACATAAGTTGTTAAATTTTCCATGCTTGCCCTTGTCTTCCCTCCTTGAGTCCCACTTTAAAACTTTGTCCCAAACATTGAAATTGCTGGCCTTTTTTCTTCTATCAAAAATCTTTTTAATGTTGTCTTGCTTCTGCAATGATTTGTTATAAACCTCCTCTCTAGTTTGTTGAAGGTGAATAGTCTGATTTATGCTTCTGATCATGTCATTATCTTCTGACTGAACCTCTTGAATCAACTTCATAGATGGCACACCAAGGCTGGTTGGAAAAATTGCATCGGTGCCATACACAAGCTGGTAGGGTCACATGCCAATAGATTTCTTGAAAGTCAATATGTCAGCCCAAAGTGCATGCACAAGCTTTGTATGCCAATAATTTTTGTTGTCCTCCAACAACTTCTTGATTATGTTCACTAAAATCTTGTTTGAGGATTCTGCAAGTCCATTACCTTGAGGGTAATAGGCTGTGGAATGCCCCACTGTTATCTGATACTTTTGATAGAATTCAACCATCTTCTTTGATCCAAATGTTGCTGCATTATCATTGATGATCTTGGTAGGCCAGCCAAATCTAGAGAGAATATTATTCTCCATGAATTTTATGATAACAGAATAATTGTCTTGCCTACAGAGGATGGCTCCTATCCATTTAGTGAAGTATTTTGTGGCAGTGAGAATCCATCTATGTTGGGTAGAGGATGATGGATGGATTTCACCTATGAAGTCAAGTCCCAACTGTTGAAAAGGGGCTTCAACAGTGATTGGATGCATAGGTAGGGGTAGTAGATTCCTTTTTCCTTCAAAAATTTGACATTTATGACAGGAAATTATCATCTTGCACACATCAAGAAAAAGAGTAGGCCAATAGTAACCAGCCCTCAAGATTTTGTTGGTTGTTGTCTTCTAGTATAAATGGCCTCCACACTCTCCTTCATGGAACTCATGCTTAACCTTCTTTGCATCATACTTAGGAAAAAATTTAAGCAATATATCACTTTCATTTTTCCAATAAAGACATCTGTCTATAATGTAATAGTTTACATCTTTCAATTTCAAGAACCTTGCCTTTGTTTTTGTTAAACCAGGAGGTGTATTCAAATTAAGCAGAACATAAATAATATCAACATACCAAGAGGAATTCATAAAATGATCTTCAACAATGGGAGTTGATATTTCCTCTTTTTCATCTAAAGCATTAATCATATTAATATCAAGAACCTCAAAATTGGATTCAGCCATAAATCTAGCTAGACCTTGGCCTTTGATGAGTTTAGTGGGTTTTATCTCTAAATCATATTCAAGGATAACAACAATACACTTATCTCTCTTACCATGTGGGTCCTGTGTTAGAATATCTTTCACAACTAAACTTGGGACAAAGGCAATGATGTGTGAGGGCGATATGTATACTTTGAAGTATTTCAAAGCCTTAACCAAAGCAAAGGCTTGCTTTTCCATAATGTTATACTTCAAAGGGGCATCCCTCAAAGCCTTGCTAAAGAATGAAATAAGCTGCTCCATTCCTTTTGGATTTTTTTGTAAAAGGACGTCAACTATTGTATGTTCTGATGCAAATGAAAAAATATAAAAATATTTTGAAAAATCAAGACTTATTAGAACCGGTGTTTTGGTTAGTGCTTGTTTCACCAGCTCAAAGGACTTCTTTGCTTCCAAGGTCCATTTTACCCCTTGCTCCTTCTTCAGCATGTTTGTAATATTTCTAAGGACCTCAACCAAGTTGGGAATGAACCTTCTCAAAAATTTAATCTTTCCAATGAAAGATTTCAACTCCTTGATATTTCGAGGATGAGAGATTTGTAGTATGGCCTCAATCCTCTTTGGATCTATCTTTATACCCTCTTCTGAAATAATGTGCCCAAGAATCTTACCCGCTTGGAGACCGAAAAGTGTTTTCTTAGGGTTCAAATATATCCCAAACTTTCTGCATCTTTCGAACACTGTCCTTTAATGTGCTAAGTTCTCTTCATCTGTCTTTTAAAAAATAGTAACATCATCAAGGTATATAATGATGAAGTAGCCCAGTTCTTCGGAGAATGCTATGTCCATGGCTCTTTGGAAAGTTGCACCAGCATTCATTAGACCAAAGGGAATTTTCACATACATGAAAGTGCCCCATGTTTTAGTAAAAGATGTCTTTAACTGATCATCAGGGTGAACTAAGATCTGATTATACCCCAAGTAGCCATAAAGCAAACAAATTCTTCTAGACCCTACCACCCTCTGTAAAATATGATCCATCTTGGGCAAAGGGTAGTTTTCTTTCAATGAAGCTTTGTTTAAGTCTCTGAAGTCTATAAAAAGCCTGATATCTCTTGTTTTCTTCCTAATAGACACCAGATTAGACACCCACTCAGAATATCTAATAGGGACAATAATACCAGCTTCATACATTTTCTTGATTTACTTCTCTACCAAAGGCAACTGAACAGGGTTAATTCTGTGCAACTTCTGTTTGAATGGTTTTTAGTTTTCTTTGAGATGGATTTTGTGTTTTATTATTTCAGTGTCATAGGATTTAAGATATTCGTAACTCCATGCAAAAACATAATAATATTCCTTAAACAACTCTATGTATTTGAGTTTAATGTGAGCTAGTAAGGTCTTAGACAGTTTGATCATCATAGGTTTAAGTTCACTACCTATATTTCACTCTTCCATTTCAGTCTCTACATCTACAGCGTCTACGACATCGTTTCAATAGGCCCTAAATCTCGGGTGATGTGCGTTGTATCCCCCATTGACTTGACTAATGATTAACTCAGAATCCCCATATGCTTTGATTCTTTTGGCTCCTAACTTTTTCAACAATCGCAAGCCTAAAAGAAGGGATTCATATTCTACTATGTTATTTGAACACTGGAAGTTTAATCTATAGGAAATAATTTCTGTGTGGTTGTTCTCAATGTTGCATATCCATACACCTGCACCAGCGTTAGTTCTAGTGCATCACCCATGAAAGTTCATACTCCACAAAGGACTAGATTCGGGTTCATCTTGGGTACTTTCCTCTTCAACTAACATGTTGTTCGATTTTTGTTTAATATCAGCACTTAGTTGAATTTGTTTCAACTCCTCGGGTTGTTCATTTATCCAATGAATTTTTTCCTGACTGTTAAGGTTAAAAAGTGATGGATACATGACTTGTAGCTCAAGACCTGTGTTTGGTTTGTTAAAGTTTTCAAATGTAGAAAATTGTTTTGACACTTCTATGTTGTTCTCTTCTTCCTCTCTATCGGCCATCAATTCTGTTAAATTCACATGTTCAGAGAAAGTTTCATCGTTAAAAAGAATAAAAGAATCAAGGCCTATATTTACAAAATATAGAGGAGAGTTTTGTGGTCTGTCTTGGCTTGTAACTGTGTATTGCAAATGGGACTCCCTGTAAAGTTTTCTCATCTGATTGGAAACAAGGATGGCCGCATAGGTCATGTCCATCTACATAGTTCCTTGTAACTTAGCCCCCCAAGACCTAAATAATAACATTCCATATTTTGGGGGCACGTCAGCCACAACAATATCCATGACAAAGCATTTGGCTGGAATCTGTGCTAAGTTAACGCAGAGGTCTTTAATTAATCCTAAACATTTTACTCTGCTCAAGTCAAAGGAGTAAAGGTCTTTATAAGGTCTGGTGATTTATAGACCAAGGCTGTCCATTACAGCTTTAGGCATTAAATTATGAGAAGCCCCAGAATCGTGGATAGCATTATGCAAAATCTTGTCATGAACATTTAAACTTACATAAAAGTGAGGAACAGGTCCCTCTTGATACTTACCTTCAATCTTTGGACAAAAAATAAGATCTGGCTAGTCATCATTAAGATTGACTGTGTCATTATTATCCTCTATGTTTAAAACCTTCAAAATTTGGGTCCTATATACATTTTGGGCAGCTAACTTAGTCAAGGGAACAAAGATTTTAATTTTGGAAATTTCCTACTCCAGGCTTAAAGGAATTTGATTCTTTGAAGTACTTGTCTCAGCCTTATTAGCTGCCACTCTGTCAGCAACATCAGCTTGCTGATTTGTTCTATTTACTTTTGAAAAAATGGTTTTAACAAGAGTACTAGCTGAAGTGTTAGTACTGCTAAGGCCTGCACTCTATTTTGTAACGTTTTGAGTGCCTTTCTCTTTACCTTTATTAGAATTTACAGCCACTGTTTTGTCCTTCTGTTTGACAACTTTAGGCTTGGTTGCAGTGTTTTTTTGTGAAGATTTGTTAGAGGTTTTAGTGTTGGGATTCTTTTGATTGGTTTTACTTCTAAGGTCATATTCTCTTTGAGATTCTATGATGACATTCTCCATGTCTTGATAATAACTTTCATCATCATCTCTTTTGTCATCATAGGGTGTATAAAGACCTTGTTTTCTATCATAAATATTCTCAAAGTCATCATTATCTACTCTCAACATGTTGATATCTTCTTCCTCTGTTATTTCATTTGTTTCCTCAACCTCACTCACATAGTTTTGATGAAAGGGAGGAGTGATATGTTGATCATCTTCCCTAGGCCTATTTGGAGGTTAGTTCCTTCTAAAATTATGATTCTGATCTGGTTTATGTTTTGAGGAGCAGTTTGATTTTGAATGGCTTGCGCTCTCTCAAGGATGCTCAATTTATTCATCATCTCCTCCATAATTTTTTTCATCTTTGAGCTAGAAGTGGAAGGGGTAGATTCCTCTTTGAAGGATACTCTCTTCTCATTCTTCATTCTCGCTCTCTTCTCCATCAAATTAACTTCCACAGCAAGAGCTCCTTTTTTCATATATTCAAGAGTTGCAGGATCTCTCTCTCAACTAATAGGCCACCTCAGGGTCAAACCCTTCAGGAAACTTGTTTAGAGATGAGCCTTGTGGAGGTTGTAGATCTAGGGAAAGTGCATTGTACACACTATTAAATCTAGTGTAGTAAGCTTGAACACTTTCCCTAGTGTTTCTATGGAGGTTCTTGTAATTAGAAAGGACTTGGAGAGGATTCTTCTTCACTTCCCATTTGTTTAATAATGTTTGATGGAAGGCTTGGAGATCATTGATACTATGGGGGGTTAAACCTTTAAACCATTTTCTTACCTCTCCCCCAAGACTCTGAGTAAATAATCTAAGCTTGATAAAATCATCATCAATTTAATTTCTGTCAAAGTAGTCATTCATCTTATCCACATGTTGTGATGCAGGAGTAGTATTACTAGCATCATATAATGGAATTTTGGACTAATAGTCCTATGGAAGATTGAATAATGGTACAAGAAGGACTAAGGGAGCATACCATGCTACCATGATATGTGGTGGAGGTGGATTTACAAGAGGTGGATTAACAAAAGGAAAATTTGGTTGAAGTGGAGTGGTTTGGATAGTGGATGTAGGGTGAAGAGATGTGGATGGACCAAGAATAGATTGCTGAGATGATCTTGGATGAGAGACACCTAAATTAGAAAGGAAATGTGAATCAAGAGGTGTTGTTTCTCCACTACCAGGATGTTCACTTGTTTCAGGAGATGAAAGTAAAGACTCAGAATCTCGCTGATATAAATCACCAAGAGACCTAGTTCTAAATGGATTTATTAGATCTACTTGTGATTGTTGTAGAGCAGAAAGATTTTCGGGAAATGAATTAGCTCTCAAGGGTGATCCGAAAATAGTTGAAAAATTTATCTTAGGAGACTTCCTAAGAATACTTTCTTGGTTATCAACTATCTCAGGTGGGTCAGGGTCAGGATAGGGTCTAGTATGAATCTTTCTAGGAGCCACTATGTTGTGTTTTTCAAACCCAAATAAACCAGAAAATTTCAACCAAATATGACAGTCTTTAAGGGGTCGACTAATCTGTTTAACAAAAACTTCAATCCTACATTCCTCTAACTGAGTTTTAATGATATTACAATGATAAGGGTTCTTCCCAGTGGAGTTTTAAGGTCTTTTGAGGATTTTGGAGTCGCCAAGTGGAAGTTTTTAGCTCTTTTGGAGGTAAAATGTTTTATGGTCCACAACCCTGTTTATTGAATACCAATCTGAAATATTTTTGGGTTTTCTGAGTTATTTTTCAGTTTGTGTGGCTTCTAAGAGTTTCCTAAATCTATTTCACAACTTAGCTATGGTTATGAGAAAAAAATAGTCTACTCTTATGGCTAAGCCAGTTGATCTTTCAAGGTTAGATAAACTCCTATGAGAATCCTAGGGTTTACCTAGTTTTTCACTGAGTCAAACAAGTTTTACCATGATTACCATTTGTTGGTAGTGCTTGAAAAGGCTGTTTTTTTACTCACTACACAATGTTCTTGAAATTATGATTTCTGAGGTCTAAGAAGTAGTTATGATGAAAAACACTCACAAAGTCCCCATCAGTGTCACCAGAAATGTTAGTTGCTGGTGGCTCAACTGGTTAATATACCAATTGTGCTTGGTACAGGGGTTTTTGTTTATCCAATTATTATCTCAAAATGAAAACAACTTAGATCCCTAGTGGAGTCTAGTGGCTCAGCTTGCCAATATGCCAATTTTTTATTGAGTAAAGGGGTTTATGAACTATTTAAAGTATTCAATAAGAAAATAACTCAAAAGTCCCCAGTGGAGTCGCCAGAAATGTTAGCTATTGGCTCAGCTGGCCAATATGCCAAATGTTTAGTGAGTAAAGGGGTTTCTAAACTATTTAAAGTATTCAACAAGAAAATAACTCAAAATTCCCCAATGGAGTCGCCATAAATCTTAGCTCCCTGTAATCAGCAATATTGGCAAAGTCTGACAGCAGGGAGAACACCATTTCAACCACTTTTGGATTCTAGGATCTAGCCCTCCTAAATTCGGAGAGGGATCTCTCCAATAAGTGTAAATATGGATTTATCTTTGAGGTTTTGGGTAATGATATTAGGCTAGTTATGAAGTCCAAGGGTTTTGTTTTGTTTTGGATGGTTGAGCATGATTATTGCTTGAGTGGAAAGTTCTAAATGCAAAGAGTTTCAGAGGTGAGAAGTTGCAAGAAAATAGAACAAGTTTAGGCCAAAAAGATGGATGTTTTGCTAGTTTTAGTCCATTGGGCTATGGATTCATAATAGGGTTTTAATTGAAACAACCAAGTTCAAGAGTGGTCTATGGGGCAGGTCATCTATGTCTAAGGATTCTTTAAAGTTGATTAATGGAATGAAATGACACAACAAGAAGGGGAATTAAAAAAATGAAGAAAAAAGAGCAGCCCAAGATCTGGTAAGTACTTTTAAACTAGCCAACTTTTGACATACTCATAAGAAAAACATAAAATGAACCTAGGATCTGGTAAGTACTTCAAAACTAGCCAGCCTTTGATACACTTTCAAGAGAAAACATTTAAAACACAAAGGGAAACACAAATGATCACGAAGAATGGTTTAAGATCTGGTAAGTACTTTAAAACTAGCCATCTTTCAACACACTCTCGGGGAAACTTTCAGACAGTCTTTTGGGATAAAACTAGGATAGGGCTCACCATAACTTCCTTAGTTCATCTCTACTTAACATAAACTGGAAATAAAATTCAGAAACAATATTTAGCCAAGACAGTAGGACGAGGGAACGCCATCATTCCTAACTTCTCAAACTGAATTAATTTATTCCTAAATAACACAATTTGGAAGAAAACATATAGATAAATATTATCAGTCAGAGAAGGGTACTGATATACAGTAAATCCTAACTCTATGCTTGCTATTCTTTATAAGAGAAGATGAAAAAAGTGAAAACAGAACTAAAATAACGATTCACAAGAAGAAAAACATCACCGTCGACATAGACCAGGATCCCATAAATCAGCTTGTATTGATGCTTCAAACCAGTTACAGCTTTAAGTCCAGTGTTTTAGGTCAGCAATCATCTTCACTACTCAACCTAACTATTTTATCACAATCATAGCTTCAAGAGCCTTTGAACACTATTTACAATCAGAAGTTTCGAGCACAAGTATATTTCAAAATTCTGAAACTAACATTTTATTATCTTCTACAGAAGTATTTATAGAAGGAATGAGGAGGTGGGATCTGATAAAAAGATCTCCTGGGTCAATTAATACAGATTAATGCTTCTCAGCCTTTGAGGGGCTTAATGCAGAAGAGTACAGATATTGCACTGTATTAATTGATTTACATTTAATATTTAATCTCGGTGGGATCTTTCATTGACTTTTAAGGCTCTGTGTCATGTTGAAGTAACTCTACTGATATTTTTGCATTAATTTCTTTGGTCGAATTAACTATTTGGCTGCACTGAGGAAAATATATTTTCTCTGATCAATAACTTCGGCCTTTGCTTGAATGCTTTGAGGCAATAGGTGGCTTTGTGGTAGTTGAGAGGAATCAGTTGGGCTCTGATGTGGCGGTGGAGGCTTTTCAGTCAGATACATTTCTTGATTTTTCTTTAATTCTATTTTAATTTGGAGGATTAGGCTTTTGATAATAAATCTTAGCCGTAATCCCCCAAAATTGTCTTGAATCCTGTGTTCTACTGTGGCAGGTCTTCAACATTGATACTCTTTTATTTGATTTAATTTTTCTATGTCTTGTTGATGTGCAGGGCCACACAAGGTTCATATGGAATTAATGCCCATGAAGCATTGATGAAACGTGGAGTAGAACCTTTGTAGTTCTTTCCCTTTGATAAACAAAAGTCTATAGGATCGTCACCCTCGGCTTTATTTTCCCTTATTATTATGGGAAAAACATTTGAAACCTGCAAAATACACAAAATATTAAGAAATCCTGCATTATTGGGTTTAACTGCTTCAGAGGCTATGGGGAGGAGTGTGGCTGTTGGATGTAGCATCCAATGGTGAAGATTCGTTTGCGGGAGGTTAAAAAGGAAAGCAGGGAAAGAATAAGTCAGATCCGTCGATCTGCAAAGATCAACGGTTGGGAGTGATCCAGAAGAAAATAAAGTGAAGGGGTCACTTTATATGGAAATGGCGGAAAAATAAAGAAATAAGGTTAAGAAACCTTTCATGAGGAAAAATGCATTAAAAATAGCATAGGGGCTTCGAGATGATCGTGGGCCATCAAATGAGATCGGCCTACGAAATCAACGATGGAGATCTACGTTGAAATCCCTTTGGTAGAGGCGGAGGGCGATAGTGAAAGGCCAGATTAGATCTAAGTTGTTGATCTGCAGAGATCAACGGCAGGCAGCATGCGTGATAAAACATAATGAAAAAGAGGGAAAGTGGTTTTGGGTGGCAAAACAACTGTTTTCACATGGGAAAAAGGTGGGGAGGCGGTTTTGCCTTTTTGAATGTGATATGCATCCCCGCCCGACACGTGGCTTCGAAAAACAAATTATATCATGCAGCCTTGGGGAAATGATATTCTGTGTTGAAAGTTACATGATATGAGATACAAGTTGTTAGATCTGGGGTCTCAGATATAATGGCAGAGAGCGAGAACGGATTTGAAAATATGCGCAGGCGAAAAGAGAATGGACTGTTTCAATCTGGGCCGTAGGATCTAAGATGGACGACCGAGATCAGATTTTGAGGAAGGCAGGACCCATAGGGGCACGCCTATCAGGCTAATATGGGCCATTGGATGGACCAGATCGATGGCCAGGGTTAAATCTGGGGTTTAAATGAAAAAGATACAAAGGTGGAGGAGGAGTTAATAAGGGCCATTGATCTGCAGAGATCAACGGTCGGGATTGATCGAAAAAAAATTTGGAGCAGGGCTGCATGTTTTTAAACCAAAGTCAAGGAATGTGATCTGGACCATCCGATCTAGACACGTGGATGGTCTAGATGCAATTGGAGGTATCAGCATCGGTAGGGCAAAGATCATGGAGGCGCCGAAGCAATTAAGCATTGGCCATTGATCTAAGGATCAGATCAACGGTGGGGAGTGAATCGAAGGATTTTGAAGGTGGAGGAAGGCCAATAATCGGAGAAATTGCGGGCTGTTAGATTTGGGAAAGTGGGGATGAGATCAACGATAGATCAGGGAATGGCCAATCAGAAGGGACACAAAAGTGAGCCTGAAAAAACTTGCGACGCGACGCTGCGCGGGCCGTTTATCAACTTAAGATCAACTACAGATATTGTCGTAAGTATAGAACTGGCGGAAACCTTTTGAAACATATGAAAAACAAAAAATTTAATATAATACAAAGTTTTTTATGTATCGGGTGGGTTATGAAATGGTTTGGCGCTCGACTATGGGGCCCGTGGTTTATATGAAGTGCGATAGGCCTGGGGCTTATGTATATAAGGGCCAATCACATCGGAAAGTTGGGCTTGGTCTTTGAATCTGCCCATTTGGATTTTTGCGATGCGATTGGTGCTTTGGGACTTAAACTCTTGGTCCCGGGCGTAAGTTATATGAAGTGAAGGGGAGAGTGAGGTTTATACAGTGGGGGCTCAATCGCATCGAGACTTTCGATGCGGGCTTTTCAATCTACCCATTTACATTAAAAAACATATTTTGGCTGCATTTAGACAAAACTTAGGATAAAAAGAGGCTTTTGACTTTACAAAGGAAAATATCAATCGGAGATGAAAATATACAATGTTTTAGTGCCCGATTGCGAGCACAGGGGTTATATGAAATAATAATATGATCGGGGGTTTATGGATGAAGGACTTAATCACATCGGAGGCTTTCACATAAGAATTTGACTTGTGCGCTCTAATTTTTTTCGATGTGATAAGCGCCTAAATGGCTTTGCGCTTGGCTCCAGCACCAAGGCATATGGAGGGGAAGTGGTTTAGGACTTTATCCCAAGGGGCTTCAACCCTTAGTACAAAAAATGTATTTTTATGAATTTTTTCAGAGTTTTTTGATGTATTTGGGGGTTTCAACAGAGTTAAAAAAGGAGTTTTAAACTCTGTAATATGGATTTTATGAAGAGGAAAATGGAAAAAAGGGAAAATAGAGGAAGTTTATGAGTTAAAGGGGAGGAAAGATGAAGGTTAGTTTTGTGGTGGAGGGAAGGAAAAATGGCCTTTGCAACAATATTTTCTTTATGGAGTCAGAAAAATCTCTAAGTTTAAAATGGAAACAGAGTGAAGATTAAACAAAGGTCATGATGTCTTCATGAGTCTTCAAGAGATAACATTTTTTACAATAAAACTTTTTCCTTGAAGGCTCCAAAAAAAATTTAGCCACCATTTGATATGACAAATTTTATTGATGGCTAACAACTGTCGTTATTTACTCTTGCTGCTACTCATTATTCATGACAAATAATTTTGTTGTTACTCCACTTTAAGGTAAGTCCGCAAGTACGTCTCCGCTGATTTTTATGGATTTAATTAAATATCCCAAAAAGGACAGTCAGAGCACGCTGAGGATGGCCATCACTTTAAGTTGGGGGCAGGTCTCGTCATAATAACTGATGGCGTACTTAACATAGGTACTTATGACACATGACCATTACTAAATTAAATTTAATGACTTTAAGTACCTTGTAATGATGCCATTAAGTTGGGATGCGTACTCGCACGCATAAGAGTCACATCAGTCACCTTGTAAACTTCCGTATTAAAACCAAAACGTATCTAACAGTACCACTGCAATCTGTTTCAAACGTACCAGCACTATTTTATCCATTATATTTGGAAATGGCCATGACATAATTACAGTTACCAATAGTTTGGAGCCTGCCACTCTTCCCTCGCCAGCCGACTGTAGCCATCATGCTACTTCCACCTTTGCAGCAATGGCTGGGCGATCTGTGCGCCATGAGCCCGATGATTCATCAAGGATCTGGTGCAATCGAGAAGTATGGAAGATATTTGTAAATACAGGTTGGGATGTCTACTTGGATAGATTAAATGGCTAGGATGAGGAAATTACGCTAGAATTCGCACTGAACTTGGAATAAGGAGATTCTCGGGTCTGCAAACTCAAAATCCTAGTTATAGAGGAAATGATTGCAAAAGTTATCGAACTGCCACAGGGATGAGGAAATTACGCTGGAATTTGCACTGAACTTGGAATAAGGATATTCTCGGGTCTGTGAACTCAAAATCCTAGTTACAGAGGAAATTATTGCAGAAGTTATTGAACTGCCACAGGGAGGTGAACGATGGTTTTATAGAAGAACTCCTCTTCTGGAATTCCCTGAAGCTTTTCTCCAAGCTGGGGAGAGTATTGCACAGAAAGGTCGGGGGTATGATATAATGTCATTATTGCAGCCATGGAGTGATGTTGAAGAGGCTGTAAGAAAATACATAACTTGAAAAGGGAGATATTCTACTGTCTTTAAATACCATCTGCGTATACTAGCACACCTGCAGTTTCCCCAAGAGGAAGCCTTTTCGATGAATGTACCTTATTTTCTTTTCAGAAGCTTGAATCTGATGGCGAACTTGGCTCGAGATGCATAACAGGTGGTAGCAGTCCTTTCCCACCATGGACTGGTGTGGTTATTATTATTTAACGTTATCGACAGGATTTTGATTCCATGGGAGTGGTTCCAAAACTCCACTGAAGAAGAAATTGAAGCTGCTATAGCTGCTAGGGCAGAGGAACCTAAAATAATGCAATAGGATGAGGGCGTGCAGGGAGATGAGGAGGATGATTATGTTGATCAAGAAGAGCTTGAATAAATGGAGATGGAAGCCAAGGAATGTGAAGAGGATTCGGCTTTACAAATGCAAGCTGAACAAATTGAAGTTGCAGAAATTATTACTGGCACTTCAGTTGAGGCTGCTCCACAAGAACTAGCCCAGTCCATAGAGCGAGTTCAGCAGATAGAAAGATTAGTTGGCACAGAGGCCACTCCACAGGGATCTCCTGTTAATGTGGAAACTATGGAGGAAATATTTGTGACCACCCCGACTACAGAAGATGCAAGGGAAATGGTGGGTGAAGCGAGGAGTGGGGCCAACATTGCTCCACAAGAACCAGTGCTGACCCCAGGAGTGGATGGAGAAAATCTGTTCCAGTTTCCTATCTTTTTTCCAAAGGGGGCACGGGTAACCTATTCCCCATAGCAAAGAGAAGCAGAAAATGTGGCCATTCCATCTCCTCCAAGTTTGAAACGAAGGCTGCGGCTTGAAGAAACCCTAGCAGGCACATCAGCAGAAGGGGATCTTACTACGCCACCGATGATTGAGGAATATGTACTTGAAGAAGGAATGGCCATTAATGGAGAGGTGGGACCAAGCGAAGCAGTCCTGACGAATCCACCAGTGGCACAGGAAGGTATCAAAAGGGTAAAGCAAGAAAGGATAGAAGAAGGGAAGGTAGCGGAAATCGGACCGTCTGTTAACCTGGCAGAGGTAGCTCCGACGAAATCACCTCCAACAGTTGGAGCCGAGGAAGCATAGGTGAAACAAGAGGAAGAAGAGTTGGGTAGGTCGCGAGGACCACCTATTAAGAAAAGATATCAGCATCATTTTAGAGAAACAATGTGGTTGAAAATGGAAGTGAGGAATTTGAGGAACAAAGTGTATAAGATGTAGAATCAGATAAATAGGTATAGACGGAGAGCCAAGAGACCTAGGGTTGATAGCATCAAAGCGGGAACCGAGACAAAACCACTCGAACAGATCTTTGAAGCCTGAGAATATGCCCTAACGGCCGAGCTACAGACATGGAAATCCACTGCGAGACAGTATAAGAATGAAATCAAAAGAAATGAAGAGAAAGCCTCCACAACCATCTTCGGATATGTGGAGCATATGGATATTATGAAGTTAAGGCATGCCAAGTAGCAGCTCAAGATGGAGTAGCTGGAAAAGTAGGTGGCCGAGCTAAAAAATGATAAGGAACAAATGTTCACTCTGGTGCAAGAGGTGATGGCATGTTGCTCCCCTGCTTCTTGCTATTCTTTGTTTTTGCATGAACGTTTTATTTTATTTTGCATGGAAAGCATTAAGAATGAGGTCATCTATGAGATTGAGGATGGTGTATAATTCCTCCGGATTATGAGGAATCACGATGTGCCAACTCAGCATTTGATGTGTGAGCTTTATTTGCATGGGTATTTGCTACGGTTGGACAGGAATTTTAATCCAATCCCATATGTAGGGGACATTCATATGAGGGACCTCACCTCTTATAATTTCAATCAAATTCATTGGCGAAAGGCTTGTGACACTTTTTAATCTAACCAAGTCACTAAGCCATTTATAATAAGGGTAGAGCATGAAAGATCAGATACTGTGTTCAACATACATTATTCCTTTTTGAAGTTTGAGGAAAACAAAGCCAGAATGTTGAGGACACAAAGGTGGTGTCTTGATATTTGTGTCAATTAGATAACTGTTTTTCAGAAGGAAGCTCTGGATGCTTGTCAGAGGAGATGGATGATGTCACCAACAACTGTCAGAAGCAGGGATCCTTTTGGGGCACCCAATTTTGCACGAGTACTCACTCGAGTACCAAGGTATGTGGCATGTATCCAAACGTGTGGTACCCAGTGGATGGGGCTTCGATTTCAGTATCATGTTCTTTGGCTACCATTAGAATTCTATACTCCAGCTTATAACGTTCCGGCAGACTGGTGGAAGGAGGTTCTTCTTTCAGATGGGTTTAAGGTCCCAGGGACAAAAATGACTCTGGAGTATGATTCTTGCTAGGCTTCATGAAGCTCACGGGTTGCAGAACCTAGATCTATAGGGTTGGTGGGTTGCATGAGGGCATGTAGAAGGCTAGCTGGGGGGAGATGTTGGGCACCGAATTTGGCTATTTCTTTGCCCACTTTTGTCATTCTTTTTTACCCTTTTTTGCTTAATTTACGAACATTTGTTATGATAAACTTCTGAGGTAAATACCCTGACTTGTATGATTGGGATATTTTTATTAATGAAGTAAAATCATGGGGTTTTACCTAATTGTGTCACTAAGGTTTGTGTTTGGCTGCATATTGAACACAGGAACCCTCACTCCAACAGATCGTAGTAAGAATCGGTAACGGCCAGCCAAAAGGGGAACGTGCAGCTGGACCATGACTCCGTGGGTCTATTATGGGCCCTTTGCTCCATTCAGAGTATCTACTGTTCATGCCGTTTCAACCAGAGTCCATTTTTTAACACATGATTCTCATGTTTCATGGAAATTTGTTATTCCCTTGTATTGTGTATAAAATGGACATTTTTCTTGTAATTCGGGGTTCCGAAGAGAAGGTTCTAATCACATATATTATATTAATAAAACATATCTAGTTTTACTGTTCCAAAGTATTTCGTAGCTAATGCAGCCTTGATCAGAGAGTTGGGCCCGCTCTTCTGATCAGGTGTTGCGTCTGTGTATATGTGTCGATTTATTTCTATTGTGCTATGGTTGTAATTTATTTGTTTCTAATCCATATTGTTGAATGTTATATATTAAGTTACTTCATGACAATGTTTTGAGTTTTGATTGTAAACCCTTGGTTGAACGGTTGAGAATTTGTTCTTGCATATACCTTTCACGTAGCCTTGAAAGGATACGCTCCCAGATTTATAATATTAATGTCAGATTAGGGTGGATCAATCATCCCTACCTGAATACCAACAACCTTAACCTGACTAAACACGTAACCTTATCCTTAACCTAACCTTAACCTTGACCTTAACTATAACCTAACCCTAAACTTGACAAAAACTTAACCTTAACTTGACCTTAACCTGACTTTAACTATAACCTAACCCTAACCTTGACCAAACCTTAACCTTAACCTTAACCTTCCTGTTAGTCATCAGTATTTTTCACCTGTTGATGATGACTAGTTTCTTAAGCCAAGTTTTCTAGAAGCTGATCTCCAAACTGTCAAATCTATCATCTAGAAAACACCCCTAAACAATTTTTTTCCTCCTACCCCTTCTAATCAGCCTATGATGAGAAAAAACCTATTTTCCAAGTCCTATCTAGTTTCAGCCATATAATATTGTCCATGAACTATCATAACTAAAGGTTATTTCCTGTCATTTACCTTTATTCCCCAAATAAATCATTAGCAAACTATTGATAAAAATTTTGTAACCCTATATCTGGTCATATGTCATTTAGATATCTAAACCTACCCAAAGAAAATACTCAAAATCTGTCAAGATCGGCCCTAAGTTAGGTAGTGGCGCTTTAGGGAATCCCTTCCTTGGCAAAAACATCCTAAGCCAAAAGCCTTTGTTTAGTACCAACCAACCCTGAATTAGCGCTTAATCTGAAAAAAAAAATCTTGATACACCCATAGGTCACGCCACTAAGAGGTCTTTTTGTCTCAGTCCAGAAAAAATTCTACAAAGATCTAGAAACAGAAGAAGATAAGTATGTTCACTGTCCAAAAGAGCATGCTTAAGGTCAAGAAAAATCTTTATCAGATCCCAAGGAAGTTCTTCAGAGTTCAAAGTCATTGTCTGTTACATCTCTACAGGGGTGTGATTGCATCAATGATCCATGTGTAAAGGAGCAAAAGAACAAATTCAAAGAGGTCATGCATGTTGAACTAGCTTCTCCTCAGTAAAACAAGTGAAATATAGTAAGTGAGGAGCTACTATGGTTGTAGTTTAAAAGCCAGAGTTATCTAAAGAAACAGAGTGCAGCCTCCAAGTCCTATTAATGAAAAGAGCTAATGTTTGGTTGATCAACAGTATTCTCAGCACCTCCTCCATAGCGAAATTTCAACTGGCATCTGCAAACAAAATCAAGAGAAGTCATTCAACTATGTCTAGCAAGAAAATACTCTGCATACACAAGTCAGGTGATTTCTGGTCTAAAGGTTCACAAAAATATTTTACAAAGAAAACATATCTTAGAACACATCTCATAGAGAATATTATTGCCCATTTGACATGACACTAAGCATAAACATGTGATTTGAATAAAGGTAACACATTTTGGGAATAGGTGAAATATCTTATCTACAGTGCTAAACTCCTTCATTAAAGCAAATGGTTAAGAGCACAGTAAAAACCTCCTCCTTTAGAAGAGCAGATGGTTATAAGATCAGTATAACCTCCTTCATTAAAAGTAGATGGTTGGAAACAAGATGAGAAACTCTTTCATGAAAAAAGGGCAGAGAGTTAAATTGTCAAAGTGATTTCTAGAATTGTCAATCACCTCCTTCAAAGAGATAGGCAAAGGATGCATCAACCGTTTTTGATATGGTTTTTGAGCAACTTTCCTTTTGAAGGACAAGTTTGAGAAACACTGACAAAACAATAAGGGTTGATAGGTTGAAAAAACCTATTTTACATCAAGCAAAAGGATGACATTTTGATGTTAAAAGTCTCATTTCCTCTGTTTATAGAGACCCCCCTCCAAGCTATGATAAGGATGAAACTTGGGCTAATTAATTTCATCTAAATAGCCAAACAAAGAGAGTGGCTAACTAGGTTTAACAGTAGCCTCTGCATATGCATACAAAGAAGACAGTTAAGGTAAGGAAAAGACATAATCTTTAGAAAGTTACATTAGTGATTTTAAAAGTCATTTCCTTGATGAATGGCAGTAGGAAAGATCTTGTTTTGAAGGAGGCCTCCTCACCATGGATATGAATGTTTTCAAAAAAGATGACATAAGATTATTTCTATGAGTCTTTTTCATAAAATGGGTCTTTATGGTATTTTAAAAGTGATATAATACTGAGGGTGGTAATTGATGATTTTATAAAAAAAACCTTTTTCAAAAAGGCATAAAACCCTCCTAAAATGACTGCAAAAGAATTGAAACTTTTTCTAATTTCAAAGGAGGAAAGAGCCTTTAAAAGGGCCCATTATCAAATTTCCAAACTCAAAACCAACATTTCTTAGCTTCTCATAGAGAAAAAAGAGTTTTTCGGGCAAGTTGTTGAATTTTTCGAGCTTAAAGCTCTGCGCGGCACACCTGTACATCTGTGCGGCGCGCCTATGAGTGCCTGACTGAAGCTTTTGAATGGAGGCGTAACACACCTGTAGCTGCACGTGGTACGCCTGTGCCTGTAGTCACCGAGCGCCCGAGACCGACTCGACAGCTCCTCTGCGCAGCGCTTCCTACTGCAAATGACCCGCTCATCCACCAGTCTTCAAAAAACTCCTTTGAACACTGCTCCAATGATGAACAAGGTCCACAAACTCATTTTCAAGGTATTTTTCCGCTTATTGCTCAAATTTGGAGTTAAAAAAGGGTTTTTATTGCTGTGATTTCAAAGAAGAAACAGTGGTAAAAAGAGAAATATTTGTCAAATTAAAAGGCTTTCCTTGCTGTGGGTTTCAAAGGATTAAAAACAGAGTTTGCAAGTGAATGAGCTATGTGTCAAATCAAAGGACAGTTGTCTTCAAAATCCACAAACAGTCCTTATAAAAACCCTCATTCCTCAAAAACAAATGTTGAAAGGATGAAATGGTTTTTATTAAACTCATACCTAGTTGATAAACTACAAAAAACTGTGATCATATAAGGGGAAAGAGTTTGTTAGGAGGCTTGTTATTCAGTGACAAAGGGTTGTCTTTTGCTATGGAGAGACATAATTCATCACAGGAGGGAATTTTTTTTTTCAAAACAGAACACATTGTTTGATATAGGGTATAGTCTGTGTTTTAAGTCAGTGCCTTGAATCAACTATACCTAAAGAGACAGTGTTTTTTCAAAGGGACATATTTTTCTTGTTTAAACTTCACACACAGTCAGTTGAATAAAAATGGTTCATACAGTCAAAATCAAAGGAGAGCTTATGGTGTATTAACAAAATTGTGGGCTAACTAAAACAAACTTGGTTTTCTCAAAAAGTAAAGAGTGTGTTGATTGAATATTTATCACAGTAAACATTTGAGACAGTTGCCTTAGTGACTCAGCCAAGAATCTCAAAAGCACAATGCCTCCTAGGAAAGATAGCATAAGTGTTCCTCACAAGAGGTATGAACCTTTTTTAACTGAGGAAGTGAATGCCTATCCTTCAGTACTTTTTAACTTTCATGAGGTAGGATGTTTGGAGTTTTTTCAAAAGGTTCAAGAGGTGAAAATTTACCTTCCCTTGACACATCTATTTGCTTTAAGGCTGTAAGGGAAGCATGTTCATCTAGTAGGCTTAGACTTCAAGATTTCTCCTAGATCTATTTCCAGAGCTACCAAAATTCCATATGTCAGAGAAAAATGGTTTAAGCAGAGCTACCTAGACTCAGATCAATACAAACCCTTCTTGAAACCAGAGCATCGGGATGCATGCCCATCTATCTTTCATTTTTCCTATTTTTTGACCAGCTATGCTCCCCTCATGAAGATAATCATGAAATATTTAACATGCGAAGTAAGGTTTTCCTGGGTTTATGCTTACTATATCAGGCTACTCATGCACTTCACAAGAACCCAATTGTTAAACCTACCCTTTTTCCTCTATAGAAGTATTGAAAATATGGCTTCTATTGTTCAAAAGAAACCTTCCTCTCAGTAGCAAGCTTGTCTTTTCCATCATTCCCTTATCAATATTGTTATTCTCCATCAATTTGAGAAAAAGGGAATTTCTTGGGATACTTTCATTTCACATCCCGATTTCGCCACTGCTTCTTCATCCCATGCATCTCCTTCACCATCCACTCACCATATTTCTCCTTCTTCTAGTAAACCCAATCCTAAGAATCAAAAATCTCCTATGATTGAACAACAAAGTGAGGAAGAAAATTACAGTGAGAAAGAGCAGCACAGTGAAGAAGAAGAGCACAGTGAGAAAGAGCAACACAGTGATGAAGAAGAGCACAGTGAGAAAGAGCAGCACAGTGATGAAGAAGAGCACAGTAATAAAGAGAAAAATAGTGAAGAGGGGAATGATAAAGAAAGGGAACGGTTTTATGAGGAACATCACAGTCACAAAGAGGAAAATATTGGTAGCCCACATAGTAGCAAGCATGATGAGGATGAAGCACAGAACATTGAGGATACAAAGCCTAAAAGTCCTTAAGAAAGCAGGGACAAAAGTGAACAAGGAAGCCCTCAAGGAAACATGCAAGGTGACAGTCAAAGCATTCATGAGGAGGGTCAAAACAGTCCTCAAAAGGACACCTTTTATGAAAGAACATAAAGCCCACCAGCCAGAAAGGATGATGATTGGAGTAGCAAAGGAAAAGACCAAATAGAGCATGTGCTAGTTGCCTCTCCTAGGCAAAGGGCCATGCTTTCTTCTCCAAAGTTAACAAAGCCCCGAACATCAACAAAGAAAGTGGCTCAAATTGTAACTCCAAATGTTACTAGAGCACTCCGAAGAAAAGGGAATTTTCCCAAGTAATCCATTATTGAATTACCAAAGAGGAGGAGGACCAAGAAGGCCACCCAAAGCAACGGAAAAGAGAATGAGGAAAGTAGCCATGAGAAAGAGAGGGATTTTGACATAATTCAAATAAACGATGATGAGAGTGAAAATGAGGCTAGAATCCTAGAGTCTCTCTTGCTAAATAGAGAAGAACAAATTCATGATCTAAGAGTGGATCTAGAGAGGTCTAAAAACCTCATTCATTTTTGGAAAACACAAAACAAGCAAATGAGTGTCAACATGGCAGTTTATGAGACAAGGGGTATCAAGTATCAAAAAGAAGCCTCCAAAGTGAAAATTAAGTTGGAAGAACTCATGGGTGAATTCAATGACATTGAAGAAGAATATTAGCTAAGGAGGAAGAGGCCAAGTACTATGGGACTCACAAGAGCTTTGGAGAAACAAAAAGAGGAAGAGGCTGCCCTTTTCCAATCTTTTCCTCTTACTAATTTATTCACCCAAGAGATAGAAAACAATAGGGAAGCATGGCTTGAAAGGGTGAATGAAAACTTGGAAAATAAGTTGGAAAATACCAATAGACACTTGGACCTTCAAAGAAAAATGACCGGGCACTATAAGAAGCTTAATCAATTCACCCGAAGGAAATTGAAGGCTACACAAGAAAAGCTCATGGAGGCCCGAAAAAGGCGCCGACACAAAAAGTGAAGAAAGGCATATCAAGGCTTGAAATTTTGGCCTCCATTTCTCAGCATGCTTCTGAAAATCCATGAGGTTCATGCTCACCAAAATTGGGCATACTTCGACAAGTTTTTGTTTTTTGACATTTTTGGGCTTTTTGCAAAAAAATCATGGGCATCACCATTTTAGTTTGAAGCATCCTCAAAGGTTGAAAATGGTATCATTGGATGCCATAATTTTAGGGGCATACACTCATAAAATTTAAGATCAATTGAAGATGTTTTGGTCCCCCAAAGTGGCGAAAAACAATCACTTTTTTAACACTCTGCCCTGCATATCAGCAAAGGCTATTTTCTAGGTTTTTCCACACAAGTAAAATTTTCATAGGCTTATAGTGATCATTTTGGGGAAAAAAAATAATTTTCAGAAACTAGATATCTAGGGCTTTCCAACGAGCCATCCTGGGCCTCGTTTCTACATCAGGAAGTCCTCCAAAGGTTGCCCGCAAAACAGGGAATTTTCTGCTACTATATTTCTGAAGTATTTTTGTAAAAATGAAGTTTTCTGAAGTGGCTTTTCCAAATGTGCGTTTAGCCTTTTTCGGCCATTTTCAGTTGGGAAAATTCAATTTAATTTCCTTTTTTAACATTTTTAGGATATTTTTATACATATTTTATGCCTTGGGATTTGCAAACCCTTAAGGAAAAAATCAGATATTTTTGATGGGCCAATGAGCTTGCTAGTTACACTAGGAGGTTCTCCTTCATCTTGGCCTATATATTGCAAGAGACTTCATTGTAAACAAGGCTAAAATTGATGATATAGAGCAATATATGGTTATACAAGCTTGGAAGAAATACTTGTCTCATGCATTGGATAGTTTCTTGAATGTTTTGGATGATGAAAAAGGACTTCTGTTGGATTCCTTGACTTGGTAAAATGATATAGTGTCCCTCTCTGTTATGTTTCTTAGTTTTCATACATATTTCATGTTCTTGTTTGCTATACAATAGTATAGAATAGATTTGAGACATACCCTTGGAGGCACCTCAGATTTCCTATTTCATTACAGATTCTATGTTTTCTTCCTTCTTAGTCATATCAAAGAATTCTTAATTGCTCTTTGATCACTGAAGAAATTGTTTTCCTGTTTCATTTATGGTTTTATGCATGCTAAGTATGATTCACGGTATGCCCTGCTTACTCATGGCTAGTCATAGCTCTACCTCTGAAATCTTTCTTTGAATGTTTTATTGTCCTAGTTGAACGAAAGAGGTATTGTATCGATCTTGCCCTTTGCCTAAAGCTCTAAAATCTTCGTTCAAAGTGCCCGATAGCTCAAAATACTATGTCTAAGAGTTCTCTCTTAGTAGATTGAGTTATTTATTTGTCTTAAATGTTTTTCCCCAAATTCTGATAGAAATATCCTAAAGTTTGAGAGTCATATATCTCTATGTATTTCTTAAATGTTTATTTCTATGCATTTATCAGTTTGAAGTTACATTTATCATGATTAGTGGTTAGCCCTACCATATAAATGTCTAATATTGAACTATTTATGTTTGAAAGCCTTTGTCCTTCACAAAATTATTGTCCATCCCACATCATTTTACCTTAAGATCCATTTTACCCTAATAAAATTGACCCTTCAACATACCTTGTATCACCATCTGAGGCTTTCTCGACCTTTTCAACCCCATAGCCCAGTTGATTTGACAATATTTTTATCTATCTTATTCTTTGATCAGTTCCTCCCTCAAAAACCTAAAAACAAAACCAAAAACCTACTTCATAACTAGTCTAAAATCAAAAACATAAGAATAAAAACACATATATATTTCTTACACAAACAGAGAGCACCCTCTCTAAGTCTAGGAAGGCTAGGTCCTTGGGATCCAAAGTTGGTTTGATGTTACCCTATCACTTGGCTTGCCAATAAGCCAAATCACGGGACCCTAACACTTCCCATAACCTTAACCTTAACCTTCACTATAACCTAACCTTAACCTTAACCTTAACTTTACCATTAACCTAACCTTGACCTTAACCTAAGGTTAGGGTTAGGTTATAGTTAAGGTCAAGGTTAAGTTTAAGGTTGAGGGTAAGGTTAAGGTTAAGGTTAAGTTTAAGGTCAAGGTTAAGGTTAATGTTAAGGGTTTGGTTAAGGTTAAGGTTAACGATAGGATTAGGGTTAGGGTTAAGGTTAAGGTTATGGGTTTAGTTAGGTTAAGGTTAAGGTTAAGGGTTTGGTCAAGGTTAGTGTTAGGTTATAGTGAAGGGTAAGGATAAGCATTAAGGTTAACCCTAACCTTGACCAAACCCTTAAGGTTAAGGTTAGGTTAAGGTTAATATTAGGCTAAGGGTAGGGTTAAGGTTAGGTTATAGTTAAGGTCAATGTTAAGGTTATGGTTAAGGTTAAATTTAGGTTATAGTTAGGTGATCCGGATCTTGGGGGAGGCCCCCAAGATCTAAAAAGTTGAAATGGATCTAACAAGATCTACAAAATTACAATGCCAGAAAAAAAGAGAGAACACAAAGAAAATAAAACCAGAAATAATTTTTTTTTATTAAAACAGAGAATAACTTTAGAAGCTACATTGTGGTGGAAAATCTGTCCTTTTACAAAGTGAGGCTTGTTATTTATAACCTTTTTTTGAGATACAATACCATAGGTGGATACCATAGGCCAATACCATGGGTACATACCACTTACAATACCATGGGTAAATCCCATGTGTGGATGAATACCATGGGTGGATACATACCATGGGTTACTTACAATACCATGGGCGAATAAATATCATGGGTGGATGAATACCATGGGTCGATTCCATTTAAAATACCATGGGTAAATTCCATGGGTGGATGGATAACATGGGTAGATCAATACCATGGGTTGATGCCATTTTCCATTCAAATCATTCCTCCCTCCTTAAGAAGCAATGGTCCCCATTGCGTGAAGTTCCCTCCTGAGAAGCCTTTGTTGAATATGAAGAGCCACTGAAGAGAAGGATTTTGTGTAGTTAACCCATAACCATGATGAACGGAGATCCGAGGATAGAGATACCCTGTAATGATTGCGACCAACTGTGATATTGACAGTGTGCGGCCTAGCAAATGGACTTCGATGAAGTGTGGGTTTTTGGATGAACCAAAACCATAACAAGAAAAGATACGAGGATGGCGATACCATATAATTCTTATGACCAACTATGTAACTAACGGTGTGCGACCTAGCAAATGGACTTCGATGAAAAGGATTTTGTGCGGTTGACCCATAACCGTGATGCTAATTGTTGATTAAGTAGGAGGTGCCTACACAGCATGGGGTGGGAGAGCACATTTCCAAATAACCCAAGCCGAATGTTGATATGCTAAAACTGATGAATGTGATGCAGGTGCCTACGAAAGCAGGGTAGGAGGGCACGTCTCCAAAGGGAACCCACTCTGAATGCTGCTCCAGATTTAAAATGAGCATAACTCGATCAATATAACTCAGAATATTTATTATAACATGTTTTTGGAAATAGAATAATCATTCTACATATTCCCATGTGTTTCAAATCGATATCTGGAGACCCTGGTCTCTCAGATTCACGCTAGAATTGTCCCATCATCACAAAATTGATGAAAAAATAGTTGATTTTAAATCAGCAATAAATCCCTTGTCCGGACTCCGATTCAACCAATTTTTTTTTTGAAATCGGGTGATTTTTCAAGGGGAGTGCAGATATATACAAATTTATTTGAATTTTCCCACTTAAAACTGTATGAAATGATAGTAGAACTGTTGTCCATGAATTTTCGTCAAAAAAATTGCTTCAACATTACTGATTTTGAATCAATGATATCTCCCTCATACAAACTCCAATTCGGCCGAATTTTTTTTTTATTTTGAGTATCTTGTTGCAAGGAATCTAGATTTGGTCTTATATTTTGTAATATTTTCACCAAAATTTTCAGATCTGATCTTCAAACTCGCCGCACAAAAAATTCATGGAGTTTGCTGAAGATTGTTACCAAAAATTGATACTAAAATATGCTTCAAACCCTCATTCCAATGGATTCGTAACCTAAATCTGATGCCACTGATCCAGATTTTGGGGGGGGGGGGCCCAAGATCTAAAAATTTTAAATGGATCTGACAAAATCTGTAAAATTAGAACGCTAGAAAAAAGAGAGTGCACAAAGCAAATAAACCGTAAGGAAACTTGTTTCATTAAAATAGAGAATAAATGTAGAAGCTACATTGTGGTGGAAAATCTGTCATTTTACAAAGTGTGGCTTGTTATTTATAGATTTTTTTTGAGATACAATACCATAGGTGGATACCATGGGTAGATACCACTTACAATACCATGGGTAAATCCCATGTGTGAATGAGTAACATGGGTGGATACATACCATGGGTCACTTACAATACCATGGGAAAATAAATATCATGGGTGGATGAATACCTTAGGTCGATGCCATTTACAATACCATGGGTAAATTCCATAGGTGGATGGATAACATCGGTAGGTGAATACCACGGGTTGATGCCATTTTCCATTTGGATCATTGGGTTAGGTTAAGGGTAAAGTTAAGGTTAAGTTTAAGATTAGGTTAACCTTAAGGTTAAGATTAGGTTAAGGTTAAGGTTAAAGTTAAGGTTAAAGTTAGGATAAGGTAAGGTTAAGGTTAAGGGTAAATTGAAGGTTAAGGTTAGGTTAAGGTTAAGATAAGGTTAAGGTTAGGTTAAGGGTAAATTTAAGGTTAGGGTTATGTTAAGATTAAGGTTAAGGTTAGGTTAAGGGTAAATTTAAGGTTAGGGTTAGGTTAAGGTTAAGGTTAAGGTTATGGTTAGGCTAAGGTTAAATTTAAGGTTAAGGGTAAAGCTAAGGATAAGGTTAGGTTAAGGTTAAGGTTAATATAAGGTTAAGGTTAAGGTTAGGTTAAAGGTAAGGTTAGGATTAAGGTTAAGGGTAAGGTTAAGGTTAAGGTTAAGGTTATGGGTTTAGTCAGGTTAAAGTTAAGGGTAAGGTTAAGGTTAAGGGTTTGGTCAAGGTTAGGGTTAGGTCATAGTTAAGAGTAAGGGTAAGGCTGAAGGTTAACCCTAACCTTGAGCAAACCCTTAAGGTTAAGTTTAGTTTAAGGTTAAGATTACGTTAAGGGTAGGGTTAAGGTTAGGTTATAGTTAAGGTCAAGGTTAAGGTTATGGTTAAGGTTAAGGTTAGGTTATGGTTAGGTTTGGTTAGGGGTAATTTTAAGGTTAAGGTTAAGGTTATGGCTAAGGTTAGGTTAAGGTTAAAGGTTATGGTTAAGGTTAAGGTTAAGGGTAAATTCAAGGTTAAAGTTAAGATTAGGTTAAAGTTAAGGTTAAAGTTAAGGTTAAGGTTAAGGGTAAAGTTAAGGTTAAGATTAGGTTAAGGTTAAGATAAGGTTAAGGTTAATATTATGGTTAGGTTAAGGGTAAAGTTAAGGTTAGGGTTAGATTAAGGTTAAGGTTAAGGTTAACGTTATGGGTAGGCTAAGGTAAAGGTTAAGGTTAAGGGTAAAGTTAAGGTTAAAGTTAGGTTAAGGTTAAGGTTAGGTTTAGGGTAAATTCAAGGTTAAGGTAAAGTTAAGGTTAAGGTTAGGGTAAAGGTTAAGGTTAAGGTTAAGGTTAAGGGTTTGGTAAAGGTTAGGGTTAGGTTATAGTTAAGTTCAAGGTAAGGTTAGTTTAAGGTTAAGGTTACGGGTTTAGTCAAGTTAAGGTTAAGGCTAAGGTTAGATTAAAGGTAAAGTTAAGGTTAAGGGTAAAGTTAAGGTCAAGGTTAAGGTTAAGGTTATGGGTTCAATATGGTTTGGGTAAGGTTAAGGTTATGCTAAGGGTAAATTTAAGGTTAAGGTTATGGTTAAGGTTAGGTTCAGGAGAAGGTTAAGGTCAGGAGAAGGTTAAGGTTAAACTTAATGTTAAGTTTAAGGTTAAGGTTAAGGTTCAAGCATAAGGTTAAGGGATTGTTCAGGGTTAGGGTTAGGTTATAGTGATGGTCAAGGTTAAGTTTATGGTTAAGAAAATGTTAAGGGTAAGGTTAGGTTAAGGTTATGGTTAAGGATAAAGTTAAGGTTAAGGTTAGGTTAAAGTTAAGATAAGGTTAAGGTTAAGGGTAAGGTTAAGGTCAATGTCAAGGTTAAGGTTAAGGGTAAGGGTTTAACCTTAACCTAACCTTAACCTTAACCTTGACCTTAAATATAACCTTAACCTGAATAAACCCGTAACCTTAACCTTAACCATAACCGTGACCAAAACCTTAAGGTTAGGTTAAGGGTAAACTCAAGGTTAATGTTATGGTTATGTGAAGGTTAAGGTTAAGGTTAAAGTTAAGGTTAGGGTTAATGTCAGGGGAAGGTTAAGGTTAAAGGTTAGAGGAATGTTAACCTTAACCTAACCTTAACCTTAACTTTAACCTAACCCTAGCCTTGACATAACCCTTAAACTTAACATAGCCTTAACCTTAACTTTACCCTTAAACTTGACTTTAACCTTAATCTTCCCCTAACCTTAACCCTAACCTTAACCTTAATCTTAACCTTAACCTTCCTCTAACCTCAACCTTAACCTTGACTTTAACCTTAACCTAACATTAACCTTAACCTTAACCTTAACTTTGACATTACCCTTAACCTTAACTATAACATAACCCTAACCTTGACCTTAATTTTACCCTTAACATTAACCTCAAAATTAACCTTTACCTTAACTATAACCTAACCTTAACCTTAAGCTTAACTTTAAATTACCCTTAAGGTTAGGGTAAGGTTAAAGGTTAAGGTTAAGGTTACGGTTTAGTTATGTTTAGGTTAATGTTACGAGTTTAATAAGGTTAAGGTTAAGGTTAAGGGTAAAAACAAGGTTAAGGTTACGTTAAGGGTAAAGTCAAGGTTAAGGTTAGGGTTAGGTTATATTTAAGGTTAAGATTAAGGTTAGGTTAAGGTTAAGTTTAAGGTTGAGATGATGGGTTTAGTCATGTTAAGGTTAGGTTAAAGGTAAAGGTCAAGGTTAAGGGTCTTAACCTTAACTTTACCCTTAACCTTACCTTAACGTTAACCTTAACCTCACTAAACCCGTAACTTTAAACTTAACCTAACCTTAACCTTGACCAAACCTTAACCTTAACCTTAACCTTCCCATAACCTTAACCTTAACCTTAGCTATAACCTAACCTTAACCTTGACCTTAACTATAACCTAAATCTAATATACCAAACCCTTAACTTAACCTTAACCTTAACCATAACCTTAACCTTAAGCTTATCATTAACCTGGCTAAACTCTTAACCTTAACCTTACCCTAACCTTAACCTTAACCTTAACCTTGACATTACCCATAACCTTAACCTTGACATTACCCATAACCTTAACCTTAAATTTAACCTTAACCTAACCCTAACCTTAACCTTAACCTTACCCTTAACCTTGACCAAACCTTATCTTAACTATAACATTAACCTTACCCTTACCCTTAACCTTAACCTAACTAAACCCATGACCTTAACCTTAACCTGATCTTAACCTTAACCTAACTTTAAACTTGACTTTACCTTAACCTAACCTTAACCCCTTAACCTTAAACTTAACTTTCCCATAACCATAACCTTAACCTTAACATCACCCTTAACCTTAACCTTAACCTTAACCTAACCTTAACCCTAACCTTAACCTTAACCTTCACCTAACGTAACCTATAACCTTAAAAGTAACCTTAACCTTACGTTAACCTAACCTAACCTTAAGGTTATAGTTAAGGTAAAGGTTAGGGTTAGGTTAGGGTTAAGATAAGGTTAAGTGTAAGGTTAAGGTTAAGGCTATAGTTAAGGTTAAGGGTAAGGTCAAGGCAAAGGTTAAGGTTATGGTTATGGGAAGGTTAAGGTTAAGGTTATGTTTGTGTGAAGGTTAATGTTAAGGTTAAGGTTAGGTTAAGGGTAAAGTTAAGGTTAAGGTTAAGGTTTGGTCAGGGTTAGGGTTAGGTTATAGTTAAGGTTAAGATAAGGTTAAGGTTAGGATTAGGTTATAGTTAAGGTTAAGGTTAAGGTAAGGTTAAAGATAAGGTTAAGGTCAAGGTTAAGGGTAAGGATAAGGTTAGGTTAAAGTTAAGATTATGCGAAAGTTAAGGTTAAGGTTATTGTTAAGGGTAAGGTTAGGGTTAGGTTACAGTTAAGGTCAACGATATGGTTAAGGTTAGGTTATGGTTAAGGTTATGTTAATTTTAACGTTAAGGTTAGGTTAAGGTTAAGGTTAAAGTTAGGGTTAGGTTATAGTTAAGGTTAAGGTTAAGGTTAATGTTATGGTTAGGTTGAGGGTTTGGTCAAGGTGAAGGTTAAGGTTAGGTTAAGGGTAAGGTTAAGGTTATGGGTAAATTTAAGGTTAAGGTTAGGGTAACCTTAACCTTAGCCTTAATTTTACCCTTAACCTTAACTCTACCCTTAACCTAACCTTACCCTTATCCTTAACCTTAACCTTAACCTAGGTTATGGTTAAAGTGAAGGTCAAGGTTAGGTTATGGTTCAGGTTACGGTTACGATTTTAGTCAGGATAAGATTAACGTTAAGGGTAAAGTCAAGGTTAAGGTTAGGTTAAGGGTAAGGTTAGGGTTAAGGTTCAATTTAAGGTTAATATTAAGGGTTTGGTTAAGGTTAAGGGTAAGGTTAAGGTTAAGGTTAGATTAAGGGTAAAGTTAAGTTTAAGGTTAAGGTTAAGGGTTTGGTCAAAGTTAGGGTTAGGTTATAGTTAAGTTCAAGGTTTAGGATATGGTTAAGGTAAGGTTAAGATAAGGTTAAGGGTAAGGTTAACATTAAGGTTATGTTAAGGTTAGAGTTAAAGTAAGGTTAAAGGTGAATTTAAGGTTAAGGTTAGGTTAAAGTTAAGATAATGTTAACGGTAAAGTGAAGGTGAAGGTGAAGGTTAAGGTTAAGGTTAAGGGTAAGGTTAACGTTAACCTAACCTTAACCTTGACCTTGACCTTGACCTTAACTATAACCTTAAACCTAACCTTAACCTTCACCCTTAACCTTAACTTTACCCTTAAGGTTAAGATAAGAATAAGGATAAGGTTAAGGTTAGGTCAAGAGTTTGGTCAAGGTCAAGGTTAAGGTTAGGTTAAGGGTAAGGTTAAGGTTCTGGGTAAATTTAAGGTTAAGGTTAGGGTAGGGTTAGGGTAAGGTTAAGGTTAAGATTAAGGTTAGGTTAATGTTAAGGTTAAGGTCAAGGTTAAGGGTATATTTAAGGTTAAGATTATGTTAAGGTTAAGGGTAAAGTTAGGGTTAAGGCTAGGGTAAGGTTATGTTAAGGTTAAGGTTAAGGATTTGGCCAAGGTTAGGTTTCGGTTATAGTTAAGGTCAAGGTTAATGTTAGGTTATAGTTAAGGTTAAGGTTAAGGTTAAGGTTATAGGTTTAGTCAGGTTAAGGTTAGGTAAAGTGAAGGTTAAGATAAGGTAAAGGTAAATGTTAAGGTGATGGTCAAGGTTAAGGTTAAGGTTAGGTTATAGTTAACCTTACCCTTACCTTAACCTTAAGGTAAAGTTAAGGTTAAGGTTAATATAAAAGGTTTGGTCAATGTTGAGGTTAAGTTAAGGTTAATGTTAAGAGTTTGGTCAAGGTTAGGGTTAGGTTATAGTTAAGGTCAAGGTTAAGGTTAAGGGTAAGCTTATAGTAAGTTTAACGTTAAGGTTAAGTTTAGGTTAAGGTTAAGGGTTTGGTCAAGGTTAGGGTTAGGTTATAGTTAAGGTTAAGGTTAAGGTTAAGGTTAGGTTAAGTTAAGGTCAAGGTCAAGGTTAAGTTTAAGGTTAAGGTTAAGTTTAGGTTAAGGTTAAGGTTAAGTTAAGGGTAAAGTTAAGCTTAAGGTCAAGGGTAAGGTTAGGGTTAAGGTTAAGGGTTAGGGTTAAGGTTAGGGGAATGTTAAGGTTAAAGGTAAGGTTAAGGTTAAGGGTTTGGTCAAGGATGGGGTTAGGTTATAATTAAGGTTAAGGTGAAGGTGAAGGTGAAGGTTAAGGTTAAAGTTACGAGTTTAGTCAGGCTAAAGTTAAGTTTAATGGTTTGGTCAAGGTTAGGGTGACGTTATAGTTAAGGTTAAGGTTAAGCATAATTTTAAGGTGAAGGTTAAGGTTGAGGTTATGGGTTTAGTTAGGTTAAGGTTAAGGTTAAGGGTGAGGTTAAATTTAAGGGGGTAAGGTTAAGGTTAAGGGTACGGTTAAGGTTAAGGTTAAGGTTAAGGTTATGGTTATGGAAAAGTTAAGGTTAAGGTTATGGTTAAGGTTAAGGTTAGGGTTAGGTTATAGTTAAGGTCAAGGTTAAGCTTAGGTTAAGGTTAAGGTTAAGGTTAGGGTAAGGTTAAGGTTAAGGATAGGTTATGGTTAAGGTTAAGTTTAAGGTTAAGGGTAAGGTTAAGGTTAAGATTATAGTTAAGGTTAAGGGTAACGTTAGGTTAAGTGTAAGGGTAAGGGTAAGGTTAAGGTTAAAGTTAAGTTTAGGTTAAGGTTAAGGCTAGGTTAAGGTCAAGGTTAAGGTTAGGGTTAAGGTTATGGTTAAAGTTAGGTATGGTCAATGTTAGTGTAAGGTTAAGGTTAGGTTAAGTTTAAGGTTAAGGTTAGGGTTAAGGTTAATGTTAAGGGTTTGTTCAAGGTTAGGGTTAGGTTAACGTTAAGGTTAAGGTTAAGGTTAGTTTAAGGGTAAAGTCAAGGTTATGGCTATGTTTATAGGAGGGTTAAGGTTAAGGTTAAGGGGTTAAGGTTAGGTTAAGGTAAATTCAAGGTTAATGTTAGGTTAAGGTTAAGGTTAAGGTTTTGGTTATGGGTTTGGTCAAGGTTAGGGTTAGGTTATAGTTAAGGTTAAGGTAAGTTTAAGGTTAAGGTAAGGTTAAGAGTTTAGTCAGATTAAGGTTAATGTTAAGGGTTTTGTTAAGGTTAAGTGTTAGGTCCCTATATGACTAGTATAGTCCCTTATTGTTGTTAGTGTAACCTCCTTATTGTTATTATTGTACCCTTGTAAACCCCATTTTGTTATTATTGTGCCCTTAAATTATTATTGTTAGGTTGGCTAGGATTACATTGTGGCCCACTAGGATTACATTATGGCCTCATGGACTCCTATATATAGAAAGGAAGTTTTGTAAATTGTATCATCCAAGAATTTTTCACTTATGTAATGTATTGGAGGTTGCCCCCTTGAAGTGGCTTATTTATAAGGTGTTGAGATCTCTTTTATTCTATTTTTGGAGCTGGTTACACAACATTTGGTATCAGAGCTTTGGATTCTAGGGTTTTGCTGCTCTAAACAGGTCATCGTGGAATTTTCGCTATAAATTTTTTTCGACGAAGTTTCAGAAGCAGAAATTTTTAGGGTGTGAAGCCGAAATCCTGAGGAATCTTGTCTAAAAATTTCAGAGCTTGGTTCACAATATTTGCGGAGATATCATCTGTGGAAGTTAGGTCTTTTTTCAGGCTCCTAAACAGGTCATCATGGAATTTTCGCTATAACTTTTTTTGTATGAAGGTTCAGAGTTTGAAATTCGTATGGTGCGAAGCTGCAATCTTGAGGAAATTTTCAAAAAATTTCAGACCTTGGTTCGCAATATTTTGGAGATATGATCTGTGGAAGGTAGTGCTTTTTCAGGCTCCTGAATTTCATCTCAAAGAGGTGATCGTGGGAAAAGTTCAATAACTCTCTCTGGGCATCGGATTGGAGTGCCATAAAAATTGGTTGCAATCAAACGGACTGTAGTTTCTTGGCTATAAATTTTAGAGACAAAAGACAAAACAGTGACACGTGGCAAGTTGTACAAGTTTTCTCTACTGAACCAATCCATAATTAGGTCATTGTGGGAGATTGGACACAACTTTGTCTTGGAGAATCCAAATTAGGTCAGACCTGTGGCATTCAAAAGATAATTCAGAGGGGTATTTCATTGCTAAATTTTAGATATTGAAGTGCTGCAATCACAAAGATAATCCAATTTCAATATTGAGATCCTCAAAAGAAAGAAAAAGGTGTGTATTTTTTTTCCAAATTACATAAATCTTGTTTGAAGAATCAATTTGAATTTATTCCAAGGGAATATTGTAGAATATATATCATTATTAGGTTCTAAAATATGCCCCATAAAAATAATTCATCACCCATTAAGCCTTCAGAAGGCTCTAATATGACTCATGAAGTTGAAGAATTGCAACATGATCTATCAAAATTACAAGAGCAAGTGCAAAAAATTTCACTCTCGCAAAGAGCAACAAAAAATGAAATGGAAGTTTTGATGAAAGGCGTGGAAGCTAAGATGGATGGCATGCAAGCTAAGATGGATGGTGTGTAAGCTAATATGGATGGCATGGAAGCTGGCGTGGAAGCTAAGATGGATGGCATGGAAGCTAAGATGGATGACATGAAATACAACATGGTAAACATGAAGAATGATTTAAAAATAGAAATCGAAGGTTTGAAAAAGTTGATACAAGAAATGTTTCCTAATGGTGAAAAAATAGTAGAAGAACCTCATGATGAGAACAAAATCAATGTTAATCGTGATTTCATAAACTCTAATGTTGGCGAGAAGAACCACCATATTCCAAAAATGGATATGAGGAAGTTTGATGGAAAGGATCCTGTAACATGGATACTACAGATGGAGCAATATTTTAATCTCCATAACGTGCAAAACACACAAAAGGTACGCATTGCAACTTTACATTTAGAACAAAATACATTTGTACGGTATCGATGGCTTTGCTCCCGTAAAAAAATTGTCACTTGGTCAATTTTTACGGAGGAAATGATAGCACATTATGAGGATACAAAGAGCAACACCTTCTTTACCCAATTGATAAATCTCAAACAAAAGGGTTTAGTGGGGCGGCACATTGAGGACTTCCAAAAATTGAATATAAGGGTAACTGATCTTACAGAGGAACACAGGATTGATCTCTTCCTAGGCACTTTAAAGGATAACATCCAACATGAAGTTCGCGTTTTGGAACCTGATTCATTGGAGAAGGCATTCGGGTTGGCAAGAAAAGTTGAATGTAAAATTATGGCGACAAGGAAGCCTACCACTCAATTCTATAAAGAAGGAAGTGTTGCTACGTCTAGATTTCCACAACCTACAAGGTTGACACCACAACAATTGGAAGAAAAAAGAGCAAAAGGGATTTGCTACAATTGTGATAGCAAATACACTAAAGGTCATAAGTGTGCTGAGAAGAAATTATTTTACATAGATTGTGAAGAGGAAGAAGAAAATGAACAAGAAGAGGATATACACCAGGAACCAACCCTAGAAGAGGAAGAAATGAATCCGACCATATCATGTAATGCACTGGCAGGAATTATCACTCCTCAAACTCTCAAGATAGAAGGAAAAATCAAGAAGAAAAAGGTAATAGTGTTGATTGATTCAGGTAGCACCCATAATTTTATTCATTGTAAGGTAGCCAAGGAATTAAATTGTTTCCTATACCCAGCACCGGAATGTCAAGTGATGGTTGCAAATGGAGGAACTATAAATTGCTTTGGAAAATGCCATAATATGAAGCTAACCATGGGGGAATATGTATTGACTAGTCCAATGCTTTCCATTCCTATGGGAGGTGCTGATGTTGTACTAGGAGTACAATGGTTACAATATTTGGGGACGGTAGCTTTTAATTTTCAAGAACTTTTCTTGAAATTTTTTTTAGAAGGAAAGGAAGTCAAATTATGGGGTATTGAAGGTAAGTCGGGAAGGATAATAAGCTCTAATGTCATGACAAAGCTTCTAAATAAAGAACAACGAGGTGTAATCGCACAATTATGCTCACTAGAAGTTCCGACATCAAAATCATCTATTTCTTCTAATCTCCAACAAGTCTTGGCCAATCATTCCAAGGTGTTTGAAACTCCCAAAGGACTCCCACCTATTCGTGATCATGATCATGCTATTCATTTGATTCCAGGAAGTGTTCCTCCAAACATCAGGCCTTATAGATATCCTTACTTCCAAAAGAGCTAAATTGAATGTATGATTGCAGAAATGTTAGAGGCGGGTATAATTCAACCTAGTCAAAGTTCTTTCTCTGCTCCTGTAGTATTGGTACACAAGAAGGATGGATCATGGCGAATGTGTCCGGATTATAGGGAGCTCAATAAGATCACCATTAAAGATAAATTTCCCATTCCTGTGATTGATGAATTATTGGATGAATTACATGGAGCAATTTATTTTACCAAGTTGGATCTTCGTTCGGGATATCATCAAATTAGAATGAAGACTGAAGATATTCCAAAAACAGCATTTCGAACTCATGAGGGTCATTATGAATTTTTGGTCATGCCTTTTGGCCTTACCAATGAACCTTCTACATTTCAAGGGTTGATGAATTCCATTTTCAAACCCTTCCTTAGAAAATTTGTGCTAGTATTTTTTGATAATATACTAATCTATAGCAGGTCTTGGAAGGATCATGTTGAACATGTTGACAGGGTGCTCAAACTATTGCAGGAGAAACAATTATATGCAAAAACATCCAAATGTTTCTTTGGAGTATAAGAGGTGGAATATCTGGGTCATATTATATCTCACGAGGGTGTTAAAGGAGACCCTAACAAAATTAAATCCATTAAGGAATGGAAAGTCACCATGACCATAAAGAAGTTGCGAGGATTTCTCGGGTTAACAAGGTATTATCGCAAGTTTTTTAATAATTATGGGAGAATAGCAGCACCTCTAACAACATTATTGAAGAAAGATGCATTTTCATGGACTCCTGAAGCAACTAAGGCCTTTGAACATCTTAAAGAGGCAATGTGCCTAGCAACGGTCTTAGCTACGCCAGACTTCACAAAAACCTTTATTGTGGAATGTGATGCCTCAGGAAATGGAATTGGTGCAGTTTTAATGCAGGAAGGAAGACCCATTGCTTTTGAAAGTCGTCCAATCAAAGGAAAGTATTTACAGAAACCTATTTATGGGAAGGAAATATTAGCAATACTACATGCACTAAAGAAATGGCGAACTTACCAATTGTTGGGAAAAATACTGAGAGGGGGGGGGTGAATCAGTATTTACTGCATAATCAAATATTTTTAATTTTTCATTCCTTAAAACCCATACGCTACTTTCCTTCAGTAAACTAGCGTATATACGCGGATCCCTTTTATGAAACTAGCGTATACACAGAGATCTAGATCTGTCATTAAATCTTCACTTATATTATTCCATCATTCATTCATCAGATGTTCAATAAACAGTAAACATGTGCAGTAAGAACAGAATAAACCATCACACAAAGGATCACACATGAACACCAGGATTTTTAGGTAGAAACCCAAATCGGGAGAAAACCACCGCTGCAGTTGCTCAGCCTTCAATATTTTATTATAGAGAAAACATATTACAACATATGTGCTGGCGCAGAATTGACCAGCACGCAGGCACCCACCTGCGCTCGTTTACCAGCCTCTCCTGGAAGGGAGCTACGACCCCCCGATCTCGTTTACCAGCCTCACCTGGAAGGGAGCTACGACCCCCTGATCTCGTTTACCAGCCTCACCTGGAAGGGAGCTACCACCCCCTGACTGAAGGCTACAACCCTCAACACCACCTTGGACCACGTTTCATCAATTTTCACACTGGATCCAACAACTTCAATAGAACACCACTTGCAGGCTACATTTCATCATATTTTCATACTGGACCCTTTCCATACTTTTAAGCACAAACATACATCACCAACAGATACATATCAACACAGATCAGATAGCAGAAACACAGCAGAATAGATCAGATATTTCATACCCTTTGCTTCAACAAACCCTAGTTTGCATACGCGCTTTCACTTCACTGATGTCGCGTATATACGCGCTTCCGTCCACACAAACCGGCGTATACCTCAGTGTATATTTTATTGCGCATACGCGCTTTCTCTTCGCTGAAGCCGCGTATATACGCGCTTCCTCCGCGGCGAAGTAGCGTATAGATCTTCAATTATTACAGAGCAGCATACTTCATCAGATCAGACATTCAGTTCAGATTTACCCTTTTACTTCAGACATATGTTCGCCTCATTTCAGATCTAAGCCTTCCATAAATAGATCTAGCAAATACAGATACATTTCAGATCTAGAAATCCCGCTTCATCATTTCTTCATAGGTGCATCATAGATTCAGATCTATCATCAAACCTTTACCCTTTCCATACAGATATACTTCACAGAGAAGTATTCATTCAAGCTCAGACATCTTTCTCACACACTTGTAATTTGCATAATGAATTTCATCTCTTTATATAGGTTTATCCTTTTTCAATACCATGAGCCCCTTTTTCAATACCATGGACCAAAACAATACCATAAGCCCAAAACTACCTGGACGGGGTCAATTAGGCGGATCATTACCCAATACTATGGGTCAATACCATGGTGGTTACCCTTGGATTTTGCACTTTTTGAGCGCTTTAGCCCATACGCGACTTGGCACGTTCTTTTCCGCGTGCATACGCGACTTCCCCTAGGCCAATCACGCGTATACCAAGAGACATACTCTTTTTCATCATGCCTTGAGTACATTACGAAATCCTTTCTTCATTGCCTTCTGTACACACTGTATAAACACCATATTTTCTTCATCAGGAACATATTCTCTCAAGCACAACTTCATTAAGTTGTCATCATCTTCATCAGGTGGGTTGCCTTTCAAGGACAGCATTCAGCATCATATTGTCAACAAACATTATATCATATCAGATTTACATCATTTACTAAGTCAATCAAGTCAAGAATAACTTCATCAGATGGTTTGCCATCAAGGACAACACATGTCATCAGTTGCATGTCTTCATCTTCATTCAGTGGGTTGCCATCAAGGACAACATCCTGCATCATATTTCCAACATGGGAAGACACTTCAAGGTAAAAAATGATCATGATAGTATTAAAAACTTTTTGGAACAACGACTATATTTAGAAGAGCAGCAAAAATGGGTCAGAAAGATGTTGGGTTATGACTTTGAAATAATCTACAAAAAAGGAAAGTTTAATGTTGTTACAGATGCACTCTCAAGAAAGAATGAAGAGGTGGAAGCATTTCTTTGTGCCATTTCTATTATCCAACTAGATTGGATAACTGAAGCAAGAGATGAATGGAAGAAGGACAAAGATGTATGGACACTCATTCAAAAGTTGCAGCAAGATCCTAGTACATCTGATACATTTAGTTGGAAAAATGATTCCTTATGGTACAAATATCGATTATATATTTGTAATAATTCCCAACTAAAACAAAAGATTCTTCTAGAATTGCACACTTCTCCTTTAGGAGGACACTCAGGATTTTTAAAAACTTACCACAAGGTGAAGAAAGAATTTTTCTGGGATGCCCTTAAATCTGATATTCAAAAGTTTGTGGCAGAATGTTTGGTTTTCCAGCAGAATAAAGTGGAGACAATTAAGACCCCGGGACTTCTACAACCTTTATCCATTCCAAGTCAACGTTGGGAGGAGATTTCAATGGATTTTATCATAGTTTTACCTAAGTCCGAAGGAAATAATGTCATCATGGTGGTAGTTGATATAATTACCAAGTATTCAAAAGCTACATGGAAGCCCAAGGGTGACTGTGAGCGACAGAGATCCCATTTTTACTATAAATTTTTGGACGGAGTTATTTTCTTGTTTGGATAATCAATTAGCTCATAGCCCATCTTATCATCCTCAATTTGATGGTCAAACTGAGATAGTAAATAAATGTTTGGAAGGATATGTTCGTTGTTTTGTATCTGATAAACAAACACAATGGGTCAAGTGGTTACCTCTCGCTGAATGGTGGTATAACACTTCCTTCCATACTGCAGCAAAAATGACCCCATTTATGGCACTTTATGGATATCATCCACCATCGATCACACCATATTTAAGGGAAAATTCGAAGGTTCAAGCAGTGGAAGATCACATCGAGCATCAGCAAGAAGTTCTCCAACTCTTAAAGGATAACCTGAATTTGGCACAAAATCGAATGAAACAACAGGCAGATCAACATCGCAGCGAGAGAAGTTTTGATGTAGGAGATTGGGTATTTTTACTGCTACAACCATACAAACAAATGTCCCTCAAGCAAGCTAAGAAGGATAATAAATTATCGCCAAAGTACTATGGTCCTTACAAGGTGTTGCAAAATATTGGTACTATGTCATACAAATTGGAGCTTCCTGCTTCTTCACGAGTGCATCCAATTTTCCATGTTTCATGCTTAAAGAAGGTTATAGGTGAAAATCTTCCAGTTCAAACAATATTGCCAGAACTTGATGAGGAAGGAAAATCATATTGGAACCCGAAGCGGTCACGGAAGCCAGAACTCGATAGCTACGAAATTGATCAATTTCAGAGTATCTCATCAAGTGGAAGAACTTACCCACTGAAGATTCTACATGGGAGGATGAGAATTTTATACAAAAGCACCCAGAGTTACTCAAGCATTGAGGACAACACTTTTTTGAAGGAGAGGGGCATGTTAGGTCCCTATATGACTAGTATAGTCCCTTATTGTTGTTAGTGTAACCTCCTTATTGTTATTATTGTACCCTTGTAACCCCCAATTTGTTATTATTGTGCCCTTAAATTATTATTGTTAGGTCGGCTAGGATTACATTATGGCCCACTAGGATTACATTATGGCCCCATGGACTCCTATATATAGAAAGAAGGTTTTGTAAATTGTATCATCCAAGAATTGTTCATTTATGTAATGTATTGGAGGTTTCCCCCTTGAATTGGCTTATTTCTAAGGCACTGAGATATCTTTTCTTCTATTTTTGGAGCTGGTTACACAACATTAAGGGTAAAGTCAAGGTTAAGGTCAAGGTTAGGTTAAGGTTAAGGTTAAAGTTAAGGTTACTGTTAAGGTTATGTTAAGGTTAAGGGTACAAGCTTAGTAAAGTTAAAATTAAGGTTAACCATAACCATAACATAACCTTAACCTTAACCATAACCTTAACTCTAACCATAACCTAACCATAACCTTAACTATAACCTTAAACTTAACCTTGAACTTAAGTATAACCTAACCCTAACATTGACCAGACCCTTAACATTAACCTTAACCTTAACCTTAAGGTTAAGGTTAAGGTTAAGTTTATATTAAGGTTAAGGGTACAAGCTTAGTAAGGTTAAAGTTAAGGTTAACCCTAACCTTAAACTTAACCATAACCATAACCTTAACATTAACCATAACCTTAACCTAACCTTAACCTCAACCTTACCCTTAACCTTGTCTTAACCTTACCTTAACCATAACCTTAAGGTTAAGATTATAGTTAAGGTTAAGGCTATGTTAAGGGTAAGATAAGGCTAAAGTTAAGGTCAAGGTTAAGGGTTTGGTCAAGGTTAGGGTTAGGTTATAGTTAACGTTAGGTTAAGGGTAAAGTCAAGGTTATGGTTCAGGTTAATGTTAGGGTAAAGGTTCAGGTTGAAGTTAAGGTTAAGGGTTTGGTCAAGGTTAGGTTCATGGTTTAGGTTAGGGTCAAGGTTAAGGTTAGGTTATAGAAAAGGTTAAGGTTAAGATAAGGTTAAGGTTAATGTTAAGGTTAGCTTTAGGTTATAGTTAAGGTCTAGGTTAAGTTAAGGTTACAAGTCTTAACCTTAACCTTCACTATAACTGTAACCTTAACATATCCTTAACATTATCCTAACCTTTACCCTTAACCTTAACCTTGACCAAACCCTTAACCTTAACCTTAACCTAACCTTGACCTTGACCTTAACTATAACCTAACCCTAACCTGGACCAAACCTTAACCTTATCCTTAACTTTACACTTAACCTTAACCTGAACCTTAACCTAACCTTAACTTTAACTTTACCCTAACCTTAAGGTTAGGGTTAGGTTATAGTGAAGGTTAAGGTTAAGCTTAAGCTTAAGGTTACGTTAAGGGTAAAGTTAAGGTTAGGGTTAGGTTAAGGTTATGGTTATGGCTAGGCTAAGGTTAAGGTTAAGGTTATTGTTAGGGTTAGGGTTAGGGGTAAGGGTAAGGGTAAGGGTAAGGTTAAGGTCAGGTTAAGGTTAAGTTAAGGGTAAAGTCAAGGTTAAGGTTAAGGTGAAGGTTATAGTTAAGTTAAGGTTAAGGTTAAGGTTAAGTTCAAGGTTAAGTTTAAGGTTATGGTTAAGGTTAAGGTTACGGTTAGGTTAAGGGTAAAGTTAAGGTTATGGTTAAGGTTAAGGCCAACTTAAGATTAAGGTTAAGCTTAAGGTCAAGGTTGGGGTTAGGTTAAGTTAATGTTAAGGTTAAGGTTAAGGTTAAGGTTAAGGTTAAGGTTAAGGTTAATGTTAAGGGAAAGGTTAAGGTGAAGGTTAAGGTTACGTTAAGGCTAAAGTCAAGGTTAAGGATACATTAAGGGTTTGGTCAAAGTTAAGGTTAGGTTATAGTGAAGGTTAAGGGTAAGGACAAGGTTAAGGGTAAAGTTAAGGTTAAGGTTAATTTTTGGTTAAGGTAAAGGTTAGGGAAAGGATAAAGGTTAAGGTTAAAGTTAACGTTAGGCTTAAAGTTAGGAGAAGGTTAAGGTTAAGGTTAAGGTTCAGGGTAAAGGTTAGGGTTAATTTTATGGTTAATTTTATTGTAAAGGTTAGGGGAAGGTTAAGGTTAAGGTTAAGGTTAAGGTTAGGGGTTTAGTTAGGTTAAGGTTAAGGTTAAATGTTTTTTCAAGGTTAGGGTTAGGTTATAATTAAAGTTAAGGTTAAGGTCAATGTTAAGGTTAAGTTAGGTTAAGATAAGATTAAGGGTAAGGTTAATGTTAGGTTATGGTTAAGGTTAGGGAAAGGTTAAGGTTAAATTCAAGGTTAAGGTGAAGGTTAGGGTAAGGTTAGGGTAAAGGCTAGGGGAAAGTTAAGGTTAAAGTCAAGGTTAGGGTAAGTTTAGGGTAAAGGTTCGGGTTAAGGTTAAGGTTAAGAGTTTGGTCAATGTTAGGGTTAGGTTATAGTTAAGGTCAAGGTAAGGTTAAGGTTAAGGTTAAGGTTACGGGTTTAGTCAGGTTAAGGTGAAGGTTAAGGGTAAGGTGAAGGTTAAGGGTAAAGTTAAGGTTATGGTGAAGGTTATGGTTAAGGTTAAGATTAAGGTTATGGGAAGGTTAAGGTTAAGGTTAAGGGTAAATTTAATGTTAAGTTTATAGGTTTATTCAGGTTAAGGTTAAGGTTAATGGTTTGGTCAAGGTTATAGTTAAGGTCAAGGTTAAGGTTAGGTTATGGTTAAGATTAAGGTTAAGGTTAGGTAAAGTGTAAGGTTAAGGTTAATGTTAAGGGTTTGTTCAAGGTTATGGTTAGGTTATAGTTAATTTCAATGTTAAGGTTAGGTTATAGGGAAGCTTAAGGTTAAGGTAAGGTTAAGGTCAAGGTTAAGGTTAGGTTTAGGTTATAGTTAAGGTTAAGGTTAGGTTAAGGGTAAAGTTAAGGTCAAGGTTAGGTTAAGGTTATGGTTAAAGTTAAGGTTAAGTCAAGGTTAAGATTAAGGTTAAGGTTAAGCTTATGGTTAAGGTTAAGGTTAAGGATAAGTTAAGGTTAAAGTTAATGTTACGATTATGTTAAGCTTAAGGTTAGGAAAAGGGTAAGGTTAAGGTTATGTTTAGGGTAAGGTTAGCGTGAGGTTATGGTTAGCTTAAGTTTAGGGTAAGGTTAATGGTTTGGTCAAGGCTAGGGTTAGGTTATACTTAAGGTCAAGGTTAATGTTAGGTTATAGTGAAGGTTAAGGTTAATGTTAAGATTAAGGTCAAGGTTAATTTAAGGTTAGGTTAATGTTAAGTTTAAGGTTAGGTTAAGGTTAAGGGTAACCCCTTAACCTTAACCTTAACCTTGACCTTAACCTTAACATTAACCTAACATTAACCTTAACCTTACCCTTAACCTTCACCTTAACTTTGACTTTAACCTTAACCTTCCACTAACATTAACCCTAACCTTAACCTTAACATTAACCCTAACCTTAACCTTACTCCCTTAATCTTAACCTTAACCTAACCTTAACATTAACCTAACCTTAACCCTAACCTTAGCCTTAACTTTAACCTTAACCTTAACCTAACCTTAACCTTTACCTTACCCTTACCTAACCTTAACCTTAACCTAACATTAACCTTAACTTTACCCTTAACCTTGAACTTAATATTAACCTAAATTTAACATTACCCCATTAATCTTAACCTTAACCTAATCTTAACCTTAACCTTAACCTTATCCCTAACCTTATCTTAACCTTAGCCTTAACCTTAACCTAACCTAACCTTAACCTTTAACTTAACCTTAAGTTTAACCTTAACCTTAACCTAAACTTAACCTTACCTTAACCTAACTTAACCATAACCTTGACCTTGACCTTAACCTTACCCTTAACCTTATCTTAACCTTAACCTAATCTAACCTTAACCTTTAACTTAACCTTAAGTTTAAAATTAACCTTAACCTTAACATATCCTTAACCTTAACCTAACCTTAACCTTAACCTTACCCTATCACTACCCTTAACTTTACCCCTATCCTTAGCCTTAACCTTAACCTTACCCTTACCTAACCTTAACCTTAACTTTACCCTTAACCTTGACCTTAATCTTAACCTAACATTAACCTTAACCCTAACCTAACCTTAACCTTAACCTAACCTTAACCTTAACTTTACCCTTTACCTTGACCTTAATCTTAACCTAACCTTAACATTAACCTTAACCCTAACCTTAGCCTTAACTTGGAAATGGTCTTTACTTGAGAAATTGCAATGTGTTTTTGTGTGATAAAGCCTCATGCATTTCCTCTAAGGATAGTTATTGGTGTTGCCTCAGATACATGATATAAAATAATATATATATATATATATATATACAAAATTAACCTAACCTTAACCTTACCCTTAACCTTGACCTCAACCATACCCTAACCTTAACCTTAACAGTACCCTTAACCTTACCCCCATAACCTTAATCTTGACCTTGACTTTGACCTTAACCTTAACCTTAACCTTAAGGGTAATGCAACCCTAACGTTAACCTTAACCTTATCCTAAACCTTAACCTTAACACTAACCTTAACTTTAAACTTAACCCTAACCTTAACCTTAACCTTACCCTAACCTTAACCTTAGGTTAAGGTTAATGTCAATGTTAAGGTTTAGGTTAAGGTTAATGTTAAGGTCTGGTAAGGGTAACATAACCCTAACTTTAACCTTAAACTTAACCTTAACCTTAACCCTAACCTTAACCATAAACTTAACCTTAACCTTACCCCCGTAACCTTAACCTTGACCTTGATCTTAACCTTAACCTTAAACTTAAGGGTAAGCTAACCTTAACCTTAACCTTGACATTAACTTTACCCTTAAGTTAAACCTAACCTTAACCTTAACCTTAACCTTACATTTAAGTTAAACCTAGCCTTAGCCCTAACTTAACCCTTACCTTGACCTTGACCTTAACCTTAACCTTAACCTTCACCTTAACCTTAACATTAACCTTAACCTTAGCCTTAAGCTTAGTGTTACCTTAAGGAAAGGTTAAGGTTAATGTCAAGGTCAAGGTCAAGGTCAAGGTTAACCCTGACTTTAACCTTGACCTTAACCTTAACTTTAATTAAACCTTATTCTTAACAATACCTTAAGGTTAGGTTATGTTAGGATTAAGGTTAAGGTTAAGGTTAAGGCTAAGGTTAGGTTAAAGTTAAGGTTAAGCTCAAAGTTAAGGTTATGTTAAGGTTAAGGTTAAGGATATGCTTAGTTATGTTAAGGTTAAGGTTAAGGTTAGGTTAAGCTTAAGGTTAAGGCTAGGTTAAGGTTGAGTTTAACGTATGGTTAAGGTTAAGGGTTTAGTTAAGGTTTATGTTAAGGTTAAGGTCAAGGTCAAGGTTATGCTTATGGTTAAGGTTGTGTTAAGGTTAAGGCAAAGGGTTTAGTTAAGGTTAAGGTTAAAGTTAAGGATTTAGTTAAGGTTAAGGTTAACACTGAGGTTAGGGTTAGGTTAAGGTTAAAGTAAGGTTAAGTTTAAGGTTAACACTGAGTTTAAGGTTAGGTTATTTTTAATGTTAAGGTTAGGTTAACCTTACCTTAAGGTTAGGTTAAGGTAAGGTTAACGTTAAGGTTAAGGTTAAGGGAAGGTTAAGGTTAAGTTAGGGTTAAGATTAAGGGTAAGGGAAAAGTTAGGGTTAAGGTTAAGGTTAGGGTTAGGTTATGGTTAAGGTTAAGGGTAAGGTTAATGTTAAGGTTAAGTTTAACACTGAGGTAAGGGTTAAGGTTAGGTTAAGGTAAGGTTAATGTTAAGATGAAGGTTAAGGATAAGGTTAGGTTTAGGTTAAGGGTAATTTCAAGGTTAATGGTAATGTTAAGGTTAAGTTTAAGTTTAAGGTTTGGATAAGGTTAAGGGTAAGGTTAAGGTTAGGGTTAATGTTAAGGTTATATAGAAGGTTAATGTTGAGGGTAATGTTAAGGTTAAGGGTAAGGTTAAGGTTATTAACCTTAACCTAACCTTAACCTTAACCTTGACCTTAACCTTACCTTTAACCTTAACCTTAGCCTAACCTTAACCTTAATCTTAACATTAATCTTAACCTTAAGATTGACCCTTACCTAACCTTAACCTTGAACTTAACCTAACCTTAACCTTAACCTTAACCCTAACCTATCCTTAACCTTTACTTTAACGTAACCTTAACCTAACCTTAACCTTAATCTTAACCTTAACCTAACCTTGACCATAACCTTACCCTTAACCTTTACCATAACCTTACCTTAACCTTAATCTTAAACTAACCTTAACCTTACCCTAACATTAACCTTAACCTAAAAATTAACCCTAACCTAACCTAACCTAACCTAACCATACCCTTAACCTTAACCTTACACTTAACATTAACTTGACCCTTAACCTTAACCTTAACCATACCTTAATATTAAATAACATAAACTTAACCTTAACCTTAACCTTAGTCTTACTTAAGGTTAAGGTTAAGGTTAAGTTTAGGTTTCGGTTAGGGTTCAGTTAGGGTTAGAATAATGTTAAGGTTAATGTTAGGTTAAGGTTAGGTTTAGATAGGTTAAGGTTAAGGTTAGGAAAAGCTTAATGTTAAGGTTAAGGGTAACACTAAGCTCAAGTTAAGGCAAACGTTAAGCTTAAGGCTAACACTAAGGCTAATGTTAAGGTTAAAGTGAAGGTCAAGGTTAAGGTTAGGTTAGGGTTAAGGTTAAGGTTAAGATCAAGGTCAAGGTCAAGGTTAAGGTTAAGGTTATGTTAAGGTTAAGGTTAACATCAGGGTCAAGGTCAAGGTTAAGGTTAAAGTTAAGGTTAAGGCTAGATTTAATGGTAAGGGTAATGTTGATGCTTAGGTTTAGGTTAAGGTTAGGTTAAGTTTAAGGTTAATGTTAAGGTTAACCGTAGTGTTACCTTAAGGTTAAGGTTAAGGTTAAGCATTTAGTTAAGGTTAGGTTAGGGTCAATGTTAAGGTTAAGGTTAAGGATAAGGTTACTATTAAGGTTAGGGTTAAGGTTAAGGTTATTATTAAGGGGGTAAGGTTAAGGTTAAGGTTAAGGGTTTAGTTAGGTTATAGTTAAGGTCAAGGTTAACGTTAAGGTTAAACATAGGGTTACTTTAAGTTTAAGGTCAACGTTAAAGTTAAGGTTAGGGTGAGGTTAAGGTTAGGAGTGAGGTTAAGGTTAAGGTTAAGGTCAAGTTAAGGTAAGTTTAAGGTTAAGGTTAGGCTAATGTCAGGGTTAAGGTTAGGTCAAGGTAAGGTTAAGGTTAAGTTTAAGGTTAAGGTTAAGGGTTTAGTTAAGGTAAGTGTTAAGGGTAAGGTTAGGTTAAGATTAAGGTCAAGGTTAAGTTTAAGGTTAAGCTTAAGGTTAAGGTTAATGTTAAGGTTAAACTTAAGATTATGCTTAAGGTTAGGATAAGGTTAACGGTTTAGTTAAGGTTAAGGTTAGGTTAGGGTTAAGGTTAAGGTTAAGGGTTAGTTAAGGTTAAGGTTAAGGTCAAGGTTAAGGTTAATGTTAAGGGTAAATTTAAGATTAAAGGTTAAGGTTAATATTAAGGTTAAGGTAACACTAAGGTTAAGGTTAAGGTTAAGGTAACACTAAGGTTAACCATAACGTTAACCTTAACCTTAGTCTTAACCTTAACATTAAACTTATCCTAAGGTTAAGGTTAATGTTAAGTTTAACACTAAGGTTCAGTTAGGCTAGGTAAGTGTTAAGGTTAAGGTTAATTTTAACAGTAAGGTTAGGTTAAGGTTAGGTTAGTGTTAAGGTTAAGGTTAAGTTTAACACTAAGGTTAGGTTAAGGTTAGCATTAAGGTTAACGGTTTAGCTAAGGTTAATGTTAGGTTAAGGTTAAGGTTAAGGTTAGTGTTAAGTTCTAGTTTAGTGTTAAGGTTAAGGTTAAGTTTAAGGTTAAGGTTAAGGTTAGTGCTAAGGTTAAGGTTAGGTTAGGTTTAATGTTAAGGTTAAGGTTAATTTTAACACTAAGGTTAGTGTTAAGTTTAAGGTCAAACTTAAATTTAAGGGTTTAGTTAAGGTTAATGTTAGGTTAAGGTTACGTTAGGTTTAAGGTTAAGGTTAATGTTAAGGGTAAATTTACCCTTAACCTTAACCATAACCTAACTAAATCCTTAACCTTAACCTTAACCTGAACCATAACTAAACCCTTAACCTTAACCTTAACCTTAACTAAACCCTGAACCTTAACCATAACCTAACCCTAACTTTAACTTTATCCTTGACCTTAACCTTAACCCTAAACTTAACCTTAACATTAACCTTAACCTAAACCTTAACCTTAACCATAACCTAATATTAACCTTAATCATAACCTAACCTTAACCTAAACATAACCTAACCCTAACCTCAATATTAACCTTAACATTACTTAACCTTAACGTTAACCTAACCTTAACGTTAACCTTAAGTTTAACCTTAATCTTAACATATCCTTAACCTTAACGTTAGCCTGACTTTAACCTTAACCTTAATGTTAACCTTAACATTAGGTTTAGATTAAGGTCAGGTAAGGCTCACCTTAACCTTAACCTAAACCTAAGGTTAATGTTAATGTTAAGGTTAAGGTTAAGTTCAAATTTAAGGTTAATGTTAAGGTGAAGGTGAAAGTTAAGGTTAAGGTCAATTTCAATGTTAAGGTTAGGTTAGGGTTAAGTTTAAGATCAAGTTAAGGTAAGGTTAAGGTTAAGGTTTGGTTTAACTTAAGGGTAAGGCTAATTTCAATGTTAAGGTTAACGTTAAGGGTAAGGTTAATATTAAAGGTTAAGATTAATTTTAAGGTTAAGGTTGATGTTAAGGTAACACTAAGGTTAACCTTAACTTTAACCTTAACCTTAATCTTAACCTTAACTTTAAACTTATCCTAAGGTTAAGGGTTTAACTTAAGGGTTAAGGTTAAGGTAAGGTTTAAGGGGAAGGTTAAGGTTAATGTTAAGGTTAAGGTTAAGTTTAGGTTCAAGTTAAGGTTAAAGTTAAGGTTAACCTTAGTGTTAATGTTAGGTTCAGTTTAAGGTTAATGTTAAGGTTAATCTTAGTGTTAGGGTTAGGTTAAGGTTAGTTTAGGTTTAAGGTTAAGGTCAGGTTAAGGTAAGGTCAAGGTAAGGTTAAGGTAAGGTTAAGGTTAAGGTAAGGTTAAGGTTAAGGTTAGGCTTAAGGTTAAGGTTAAAATTAGGTTAGGTTAGAGTTAAGGTTAAGGTTAAGGTTAAGTTAAGGTCGAGGTTAAGATTAAAGATAAGGTTAGGTTAAGGTCCAGGTTAAGGTTAAGGGTATGGTTAGGTGAAGTTAATGTTAGGGGTAAGATGAAGGTTTAAGTTAAGGTTAAGGTTAGGTTAAGATTAAGGTTAAGTGTAAGGTTAAGGTCAAGGTTAAGGTTTAGGGTTTAGTTAAGGTTAAGGTTGAGGTTAAGGTTATGATTAAGGTTAGGGTTAGGGTTAAGGTTAAGATTAAGGGGAAAGGTTAAGGTTAAGGTTAAGGGTTTAGTTACATTATAGTTAAGGTCAAGGTTAACGTTAAGGTTAAACTTAGCATTACCCTAAGGCTAAGGTTAAGATTAAGTTAGGTTAGGGTTAAGGTTAAGGTTAAGGTTAAGGTTAAGGTTAGGGTAATGTTAAGGTTAAGGTGAAGTTCAAGTTAAGGTAAGTTTAAGGTTAAGGTTAGGTTAATGTCAAGGTTAAGGCTAGGTTAAGGTAAGGATAAGGTTAAGGGTAAGCTTAGGTCAAGATTAAGGTCAAGATTAAGTTTAAGGTTAAGCTTAAGTTTAAGGTTAAGGTTGAGGTTAAACTTAAGGTTAAGGTTAAGGTTATGTTAAGGCTAAGGGTTTAGTTAAGGTTAAGGTTAAGTTCAAGGTTAAGGTTAGGTTAGGGTTAAGGTTAAGGGTTAGTTAATATTAATGTTAAGTTCAAGGTTAAGGTTAGGTTAGGGTTAAGTTTAAAATTAAGGTTAAGGGTTTAGTTAGGGTTAAGGTTTAGGTTAAGGTTAAGGTTAAAGTTAAGGTGAAGGTCAAGGTCAAGGTTAAGGGTAAGGTTAAGATTAAAGGTTAAGGTTAAGGTTAAGGTTAAGGCTAGGTTAAGGGTATAGTTAAGGTTAAGGTTAAGGGTAAGGTTAGGGTAAGGTTAGGGTTAGGTTATAGTTAAGGTTAAGGTTAACGTTAAGGTTGGTTAAGGTTAAGGTTAAGGTTAGGTTAAGGTTCAGATCATGTTAAAGTTAAGGTTAAGGTTAATGTTAAGGAAATTACCCTTAACCATATCTTAACCTTAACCTTAACCTTAAACTTAACCTTGACCTTAACTATAAGCTAACCCTCACCATAACCAAACCCTTAAGCTTAAGCTTAACCATAACCTTAACTTTAACCTTCCCATTAACATAACATTAACCTTAACCTTGACATTACCCTTAACCTTAACCTTAACCTAACTAAACCTGTAACCTTAACCTTAACCTAAACCTGACTAAACTCATAACCCTTAACCTTATCTTAACCTTACCTTAACCTAAACTTAACATTAACCTTAACGTTAACCTTAACTTTACCCTAAACCTGGCCTTAAGCTTAACTTTAAATATAACCCAACCTAACCTTAACCTTACCTTAACCTAACTTAACCTTGACCTAATCGTAACCTTAACCTTACCTTAACCTAACCTAATTGTAACCTTAACCATAACCTTACCCTTTACCTTGACCTTGACGAAAACCTTAACCTTACCTTTACCTTAATCTTCCTATGACCATAACCTTAACCTTGACTTTACCCTTATCCTAACCTTAACCTTAACCTTAACCTAATCCTAACCTTGACCAAACCCTTAACCTTGACTATAACCTAACCTTAACCTTAACCTTCACATAACAATAACCTTGACCTTGACCTTGAGTTTACCCTTAACCTAAACTTAGCCTTGACCTTGAGTTTACCTTAAGCTAACCTTAACCTTGACCTTCCCCTAACCTTAACCCTAATCTTACCCTAACCATAACCTTATCTTTACCCTTAACCTAATATTCACCTTAACCTAACCTTAACCTTACCCTTAACCTTGGCCTTAACCTTAACTTTAATTATAACCTAACACTAACCTCGAAAAAACCTTATCCTTAACCTTAACTTAACCTAACCTTAACCTTAACCTTAAGTTTAAGGTTAAGGGTAAGGTTAAGGTTAAGGTTAGGTTAGGTTAAGTTAAGGTTCAGTTTACGGTTAAGGTTAAGGTCAAGGTTAAGATTAAGTAAAGGTTAAGGTTAAGGTTAATGTTAAGGGTTTTGTCAAGGTTAGGGTTAGGTTATAGTTAAGGTCAAGGTTAAGGTTAAAGGTAAGGTTATATTTACGTTAAGGTTAAGGTTAAGGTTAAGGTTATGGTTAAGGGGGTAAGTTTAAGGTTAAGGTTAAGGTAAAGGTATGGTTAAGGTTAGGTTATGTTAGTGTTAAGGTTAGGTTAAGGTAAGTTTAAGGTTAAGGTCAGGTTAAGGTTAGGTTGGGTCAAGATCAAGGTTAGGTTAGGGTTAAGGTTAAGGTTAAGGTTAAAGCTAGGTTAAGGTTAGGTTAGGTTAGGGTTAAGTTTAAGGTTAAGGATAAGGGTAAGTTAAAGGTTAAGGTTAGGTTAGGGTTAAGGTTAATTTCAAGGTTAAGGTTAGGGCTAAGGTTAAGGTTAATGTTAATATTAAGGTCAAGGTTAAGGTTAGGTTAGGGTTAAGGTTAAGGTTAAGGTTAGATTAACGTTAAGGTATGATTAAGGTTAGATTAGGTCAGGGTTAAGTTTAAGTTAAGGTAAGGCTAAGGTTAAGGTTTAGGTTAAGGTAAGGTTAAGGTTAGGTTAGGGTTTAGGTTAGGTTAAGGTCAAGGTCAAGGTTAGTTTAGGGTTAAGGTTAAGGTTAAGGTTAAGTTAGGCTAGGGTTAAGGTTAAGGTTAAGGTTAAGGTTAGGGTATGGTTAATGTTATGGTGAAAGTTAAAGTTAAGGTCAAATTTAAGGTTAGGTTAAGGTTAAAGTTAAGATTAAGGTTAAGGTTAGGTTAAGGTTAAGGGTAAGGTTAAGGTTAATGGTTTAGTTAAGGTTAAGGTTAAGGCTAAGGTTAAACTTAAGGTTAAGGTTAAAGGTAAGGTTAAGGGAAAGGTTAAGGTTAAGGTAAGGTTAAGGCTAAGGTTTACATTGAGGGTAGGGTTAGGTTATGGTTAAGGTAAGGTTAATGTTGGTTAAGGTTAATGTTAAGGTTAAGGTTAAGGTTAGGTTAGGTTAAGTTAGGTTAAGGTTAAGGTTAAGGTTAATGGTTTTAGTAAGGTTAAGGTTAAGGTATGGCTAAGATTTAGTTAAGGTTAGGTTATGTTATTGGTAAGGTTAAGGTTAAGGTTAGGTTAAGGTTAATGTTAAGGTTAAGGGTAAGGTTAATATTAGGTTAGGGTTAAGGTTAAGGGTTTAGTTAAGATTAATTTTAAGGTTACGGTTAAGTTAATGTTAGGTTAATGTTAAGATTAAGGTTAGGTTAAGGTTAAGATTAAGGGGGTAAGGTTAAGGTTAGGGTTAAGGTTAATGTTGGTTGGCTTAGTTGTCCGATTAAACCTCTCAATATTAATTATCAATCTGGGAGTTGTAAATGCAAGTTGCACTGCGTATTGGCTCAGATTATTGGTCAAAGTATAAATATATTCCTTTGTAATGATAAACTAGGCACTGAAATGAAACACACCTTTGCTGGAAAATAAACAATCTTGAAGATTATATTGTATTGTGTACCTCCCTTTGCTTCTAAGATTATATTGTTTGTGTACCTCCATGATTGCATTTTCAAACTCCAATCTGTAATCTTTAGAATCTTCATGGTTGTTTTCAATTTGTTCTAAGGAGAAGAATCCTTGTTCTTCTTCAGTGAGAAAAACATCTATCTCACTGTCAGATCCTATCAAGTTTACATGATTTTCTACCAACCTTTCAATTTCCCTTTATTATTCTTGATAAATATAGTTTTGTTGAAAGGGAGGCCTAATCTATTGGTCATTATCTCTTTGTCTATATTGATTAGGGTCTCTTCTGAAATTTGGGTTTCTATTTCTATTTTGGGGGTTGTTTTGATTCTCTCTAGGAGGCACTCAATCATTTAGATTTATCTTTTCAAGCATTCTTTCCATTACCTTCACTAAGTTATCAATTTTAGTATCTGATGATGAGTTTGATGCAATTGTATCTTTCATGTATGTAACTCTTTTCTCTGCTTTTAACCTAGCTCTTTTCTCAATTAGATTTGCTTCTACACTTAAGGCTCCGCTCTACATATCTTCTAAAGTTGAGGGGTCTCTTTCTCTTAGCTAGTAGGACATTTTAGGATCAAAGCCCTCTGGAAATTTAGCCATGGCTAAGCCTAATGGAGGTTTCATGTCTGGGGGAAGTGCATTATAAACACTATTGAATCTAGTGCAATAATCTTGGACACTTTCACCAATGTTTCTTTTAAGGTTGGTATATTCTGAAAGGATTTGGAGAGGGTTCTTCCTACTTTCCCATTTGTTTATGTACGTTTGATATAAATAAGGGAGATCATTTATGTTGTGAGGAGTTAAGCCTTTAAACCATTTTTTGGTTTCTCCTCCTAAACTTTGAGCAAAAATTCTCATCTTAATGGTCTCTTCTTTTATTTCCATATAATCAAAAGCATCATTCACTTTATCTACATGATGTTGGGAAGTAGTAGGTTCATTTCTAGTGAAATGGGGAATTTTGGATTGGTAATAATTGGGTGAGGGAGCCAGAGGTTGTGGTAACACTAGTGGAGCATACGTTGCTCCCATGATAGGAAATAATGGGGGATTTATAAGAGGTGGATTAACAAGAAGGAAAGTGGGCTGAAATTGAGTGTTTTGAACAGTGGATGTGTGGATAGGAGTAGAAGAAACACTAGGTCCAGAAAGCTATTGATGAGAAGATTTGTTATGGAAGGAGTTAAAATGATGGAGAAGCTAAGAGTCAGGTGGAGTAGAAGGTGAAGCTTCTCTACTAAAGCTCTGTTGCAAATCTATGGTTTAAAAGTTAGCTTGCTTTAAGTCACTTTGAGATTTATTTCTAAATAGGTTCTTTGTGTGAGGTAAGTCAAAGTGAGGATCTTTTAAGACTGTAAGAGTTTCAGGGACAGATCTTGTTCTTGGGATGGTCCTATTACTAGTTGGTTTTCCAGATCTAGAAGTTTGCCACAAAATTATTTCTGGATTGTCAACTATGGTAGGAGGGTTAGGAGCTGGATGTGATCTAGTATTGACCCTATGTGAAGCCAGATTTTAGTTTCCAAAATTTAGAGAAGCTGAGGTTTTTAGGGCTATTTTTCAAGATTTTTCCTCTCACAGTGATTTCTAAAATAGGGGACTATGTTTCTAAACTTTCTCAAGGTTTCTTAACAAAATCCTAGGGAAATATAGAGGTCTAGAGGAGTAATAGGCCTATTGGGGCTAGTGGAGTCACCAGGTGGAAATTTTTAGCTTTTCTGAAGGTAAAATGTTTTATGGTCCACCACCAATGATTTATTTAAAAACCAATGTGAAATGTTTTGGGTTTTTCTGAGCTTTTATATGGTTCTATGGTTGTGAGAGTGGCCTATACCTGATTCAACACTTAGCTAAGATGATGAAACAAACAGAGTCTACCCTATGGCTTATTAGCTGATTTCTTCAAGGTTTGATAAGGGTCTCTTATAATCCTAAGGGTTACATAGATTGCCACTTATTAAAACAGTTCCTATCATTATTACCATTATTCTGGTGGTGCTTGAAGAAATCTATAGTTCACTTGAATGAATACTGAGTGTCTTGTTCAAGAAATTTTACTCAAAAAGGTCCCACCGTGATCGCCAGAATGTTGGGGTCCTGTCATTTTGCAGATTGGTATACCAAGTGACAAGGCAACATCAAAATCATTCTTTAGAGTTCTAGGACCTAGCCTTCCTAGTCTCAGAGAGGGATCTATCATTTTTTTGCAAAGATATGACTTGTTTGCTTGTAAAAGGTTTATTTTAGGCTAGTTATTAAGTATCATTTTGTTTGATTGTTTGATGGGACATGATGATCTAGACAACATAGATAGGAAATGGAAATCTCTAAGTCATTGGGAAATGGAGTCAAGTGTAATTTGTAAGAAGTTTATAAATAGATCACGGGTATCAGAGGGCAAATCTAACTTGGCTAGTGGATCTACAAAGTTTTTTAGGTGAAATGAAATGGACATTAAAGGTTTAGAATGAAAAGTAGAACTAAGGGCAATTAAGAATTCTTAATTATATGTACTTCTCAACAAAGGGACTTAAAACATTATCTGAACATGAAGAGGAATTCCATATACAGGGCTAACCATAAATTCTATAAAACCACACTTCAACAAATAACAATTTCAAGAAATTTTTTTCAAATGAAATCTAGGAGTCAAGGAACACTCTATTTCATCCAAAGATTTCACTTTCAAGGATAAGAAAACATTCAATATTCACAAATAAATACATTCATAGAAGAGGGAAAAACTAGACATCTTTTATTACAGCTATAAATACCTTAAAAACAATAATTTGAGCAAGTACAAAGGGTATGATCGGAACAAAACCTCTTTGGCAGACTTTGGACAATGGTACTTTGAAGGGAGACTTTAGAAACAATTTTTTAAGTGGTAGCAACTAAGCAGGGCAAACCATAAATAATTCTTGAGACCAATTGTTTGAACTATTTCTAAAATAAACAAGCATAAGGGTTCAAGAGAGCAATTAATAATTCTCTAGAATGGCTCAGCAGATGAAAACATAAAGATAGTGAAGAGAAAATAGGTCTAAGGTGCTTCTAGGAGAAATTTCTTAGCCTAAAATTTTTACTCTACTGTAGTAAGAAATGATGAAACAGAATGGAAAACAGGAAAAACATTAACATATTAGAATACTTCACCAACAGACAAGCTTAGGGATCCAATGACAGAGCTTTCTCCATCAACAAATAGGTTAAAACATCCACAGGTTCTAAAACATCAATTTCCTTTCAAATTTAGTAGAGCTATGTATTACTTCAAAGAGTCATCAAATGCCCACAATACAATGAGTTCAAATGCAGTATTTATGCTGCAAATGAGGACGTGGAACTGATCTAGTGCTTGAGAGTCATTAACTATAGATTAAATGCATTCCTAACCTTGAAAACCTTGCAAGGCATAAGGTAGGAAATATGTTCAACTACTTCTCTATTTTAATAACTCTGTCTTAACTTCTACTAGAAATATAGGAGAAAAGATTGACTTTCGAGGCTTATCCTATCTTTACAATAACTGTTCTGACAGTTTTAAAATATCTTCTATCTATGTAATAGCTACCAATTTTCCCTTTGCGATAGAAAGTAGGCCATAAGTGGTAGTTAGATCTTTTGGGTGAATAACTGCATCTGTTTGATTCATTTGAGGCTGCCATTGGATGGATTTATCTTTGTTTAATCCATTAAAAATGAGTAATCGGGCCTCTAACTCTTGTTTTCCCTTAATATTCTGTCTTAGTTCTTTATGACTATTTTTATTAACTTTATCCTTTATCATGTTTGTCTTTACCCTTAAGCTATGATTAAGCTTTTGATCCGTTGCTCTTCGCTTCTTTATTGATTTTCTTTGTCTTCTTGTGCAGGGTTTTTTCTGTGTATTGGAGGGTTTATTGAATTTAATGAATGGCCATGATGAATTGATTTAAACTTCGGAATCAAACCCTGGATCCCTCATCTTGCTTGTTAGAACCCTGAGGATCGTCATCCCGAGAGTTTGCAACTTAGATGTTGCTGTGGGTGAGCCTGTAAACTTCAGGTTTCCATTAAACCTGCACTCAAACATAAAACAAATTATGAAAAGTGGAATTTTTTGGATAAACTGTGATCAGAGGCATAAGGAGGGGTGTTGGAGCATTTTTAGAGGAAGGGAGATGTGCAGGGGAGGGGTTCCACAGGCCGAACCAGGAGGAAATGGCAGAAAATTCAAAATACGGGCACGAAAATGAAAAATCAATTTTGGAAAAACACGAATGGTTTTCGCGTAAGCAAAGGGTTGTGAGCGGTTTTCTGAAAATCGAAGGCGGTATGGTCGATTGGATGACAGGTGCCCCCCATGAAACCACCTATTTCACATGGAAGATGCACATTTGAGGAGTTTTGTTAGATCGGGCGCAAAACTATGCGAGGACCGTCAGATCTAGGGGAGCCAGATCGATGGTCCAGGATCAACACGATGGTAGGGAGATGCATGGTGGTAGGGGATATTGGAGGACAGGTGTCGAATGGTGAATGCGTCGTCAGGAGGATAGTGGAAGGTGGGCCTAGAGGTGATGTCAGCTTTTTGTCGCGAGGTGAAAGGTTGATCGGGAAGAATTTGGAATCATGGATATGTGGGAGCCGTCAGATCCAAAGGATCAATGGTTGAGATTTGTTTTGCACAGATGTATGAGGAGGGATGGTCAGGTGATAGATGGTGAGGGAAAAGAGGAGACCATTGGATCTATGCCAAGGGGTTAGATCTACGGCTAAGATGGCCCTAGGAAAGGTAAGGCAAGGTGGGGGAGAAAAGGGCCCACCTTTTAATTTTTAAAGGTTTTTGGAGTTAATAAGGTTTGGGGTATAAAAATAATAAGGGCGGAGGGGTAAAGAGAGAAGGGGGAGAAGTAAGGTCACATGGGAACAGAGGGAGTCGGGGCTTTAAGGAAAAGGGGCCAAGGGTTAACAGGTGGCCGGGCCCTCAGGTCATATGAAGAAAAAGGGTGAAGGGTTAAGCCCGCATGGGCTTAAGGTCCATTTTTATGAAAAGTCGTAAAATAGGTCGAAAAGTGGGTTTTTAGCCCTTTTTTAGTGTTTCGATAAGTATAAAAAGGAGGAATAAACCATTATAAAGGGGTTTTAATGGTTTAAAATGGTTTTTTGGAGGAATGGAGGGTCAATGAGAAAGGAAGAAAAACTTTTTTGCAAGGGGGAAATGACTGTTTGGATAAGTGAAAATGAGTGAAAATGGGCAAATATGATGGAGGTGAAAAAATGGGAAATATAGCCCGAAAACAATTTCTTTTTGAGATGGCAGGATAACTTGGAGGATTTAAGTGAAAATATTTAGTGAATTGATAGACTTAGGATAATGAAGGCTATGAGATTTCTAAAACTCACAATTTTTCTACAAATATTGTTTCTGGAAATCTGAGTTTTTCAACCTTAGTCATCTTTGGATAAAGTCAAAATTATGGATGAATAAAAGTGGCTCCACTTGGGGAGGATAGCTATCCTTTTAGGTGTCCAGAACCTCATAAAATAAATATTTGAGTTTCAGCTGACCAGTGCCTTATCCATTGGGCGAATTTCTTCTTTTTACTTACTGATATTTCTCTGAAAAAGACAAATTTTATCAATCTGCAACATGTAATTTCTTCAAAAAACATCTCTTCCTACCCAATCCTACTTGTCCTAGCATTTTCTCTTCTTTGAGTGCATTTGAACTAGAAAACTCTTTGACATTTTATTTTGAAAACAGAAACAAACTATCTAATCCTATCCTTATTTCTTCCAAGAGTCCAGATTAAACTGTTGAACTCTTTATTTCTCTACCTAACTATCTATCTGTCAAGATTATGCTGTTTGACAGATTTTATTCTCTATTTCTAAGACAAGAAATCTAAACACAGTCAAATCAAGATTAGATTGTCTGATTTTCTATGGTGTCTATGGCTGTATGTACAAGCTGCACATAGACTTTATTTGCAAAAAATTAAAAACAAAACTATGAATGCTTAAGATCTGAAAATTAAGAACATCCTTCTTTCTTTCTTTGGTTCAAGTTTTGAGCTTGTTAGAACCATTTGCTTTCTATCCTAATCTTTTCTACTGATAAGTCAAGTCTGAAATAATCCTATCAATTTGTGCTTCTAGTAACTTATCAACATAAATTTAAAGTATGTTCAACCATGATTAGGCTAGATGACTGAACAATATATCATTTTTTTTAATCAGCAGTGGCACTTAGATTTGCTCACTTTCAGAAAATTCTCTTTTTTGGGTATGGGGTTGTACCTCTTTTGAATATTCCCTCTTTTCTTTTTCTGTTCTTTTTTTGTTTTTTGTATTTTCATGATTTCTTTTCAACTGGGTTATGTACAATGAATAAAAAACTTTGAAACTAAGACTCTTGATAGAAGTAGTGTTTGAGCATCCTTCCATTGACAGGACCTTCAAATATGTCTTCTCCATTCAGCTCTTGCAGAAAGAATGCATTATGACCCCTGATAGAATGAATAATGTAGGGTCCTTTCCACAGATTTTCAAATTTTCCATGTTTTCATTTTTCCTCCCTTCTAGAATCCCATTTTAGAACTATATTTCCAGCTTGGAAATAATTTTCTTTAGTCCTTTTGTCAAATAACTTTTTGATTCTTCCTTGGATTGTTTGTGTTCTCTTGTACATTCCTCTCTAGACTGTTGTAAATGAATGGTTTGATTTATCCTTCTCTGAAGATCATTTTCCTTAGATTGTACTTCTTGGAGGAGTTTCATGACTATAACTCCTAGAGAGTTTGGGAAGATTGCATCCATGCCATAAACCAGATGATAGGGGGTGTTGGGAAACCAGCTCCAAAAAGAAAAGAAAAGAGATATAAACGCCTTAGAAATAAGCCACTTTGAGGGGGAAAACTCTTATAAATTACATGAATGAACAATTCTTGGATGATAAAAATGACTAAAACCTCCTATATATAGGAGTCAATGGGACCACAATATAATCCTAGTGGGGCCACAATGTAATCCTAGCCGACCTAACAATAATAATGTAAGGGCACAATAATAACAATATGGGGGTTACAGGGGTACAAAAATAACAATAAGGGGGGATACACTAATATAATAAGAGACTACACTATTAATATAGGGACTTAACATGCCCATCTCCTTCAAACAAGTGTTGTCCTCAACCCTTGATTATTTCTTTATGCTTCTGTATAAAATTATGATCCTCCCATGTGGAATCTTCTACAGGAAAGTTCTTCCACTTGCTGAGATATTGTGAAATTGATCGTACTTGTCGAATTTTTTATTCTGTGACTGTTTCAAAAATTCTTTTGATGTGATATTGATCTTCCTGTTGTTTCATTAGATTCTGCACCAAAGTTAGGTTATCCTTTGAGAGTTGGAGAACTTCTTTTTGATGTTCGATGTGATATTCTACTAATTTATCATCCATATTAGCTATTATTTTATCCTTCAAACCATCCAAATTAGCCTTCCTTTCTGATTTTAAACCATCTATGTCATCTTCAGTTGCTCCTCGTAATATCGAAATTTGTTGCACTTGGTACCATAATTTTGATATCTCATACTGCAATTCTTCCTCTTCATGCGTCATATTATAGATTTTTGAGGGATTAATAGATATGGAATTATTTTTTGGACGAATTTTAGAACCCGTTATGATAAAAATTCTAAAATATGCCCTTGGAATCACTTCAAAATGCTTTTTCAAACAAATGTTATGCAATTTTAAAAACCAAATACACACCTTTTACTTGCTTTTGAGGAGCTCAATATTTAAATTGAACTATATCTATAATTGAAAATCCTCAATATCTAAAATTAAGTCCTATAGTAGCCCTCTAAAGCTCCTTTAAAATGCCATAGGTCTGATCTGATTTGGAGTATTCTAGGAAAAATTATGTCCAATCTCCCACAATGACCCAATTTTGGACTGGTTACGTAGAGTGAACTTGTACAAATTTCCACGTGTCATTGTTTCTTCCTTTGGCTCTGAAATTGATAGACCAAAAACTACAATCCATGCAATTAATTCCAATTTTTACAACATTCAAATCCGATGCTCAGAGAGAGAGCTATGAATATTTTCCCACGATCACCTCTTTGAGATGAAATTCATAAGCCTTAAAAAGCCCTAAAGTCCACTGATCATATCTCCAAAAATATTGCGAACCAATATCTTAAATTTTGTGACGATTTTCCTCAGGATTGTGGCTTCACACTATAAAATTTTTAGCTTCTTAACCTTCGTAGAAAAAAATTTATTACAAAAATAACATGATGACTTGTTTAGGTTAAATTCAAGAGCCTGTAAAATGACCTAACTTGCACAGATCATATCTCCGAAAATATTGCAAACCAAGCTCTGAAATTTTGTGACAATGTTCCTCAAGATTTTGGCTTCTCACTCTAAAAATTTCAGATTCTGAACCTTTTTAGAAAAATGTTATAGTGAAAATTCCACGATGACCTGTTTGGAGCAGCGAAACCCTAGAATCTCAAAGCTCTGATACCGAATGTTGGGAAACCAGCTCCAAAAAGAGAAAAAAAGAGATATCAACGCCTTAGAAATAAGCCACTTCGAGGGGGAAACCTCCAATACTTTACATGAATGAAAAATTCTTGGATGATACAAATGACCAAAACCTCCTTCTATATATAGGAGTCCATGGGGCCACAATATAATCCTAGTGGGGCCACAATGTAATCCTATCTGACCTAACAATAATAATGTAAGGGCATAATAATAAGAATGTGGAGGTTACAGGGGTACAACAATAACAATAAGGGGGGCTACATTAACATAATAGGGGACTACACTATTAATATAGGGACTTAACAGGGGGACATATTTATTGACTTTTTGGTGGTTAATCTATCAGCCCATAAAGCATGAATAAGCTTACTATGCCATTACTTCTGATTCTGCTCCAACAATTTTTTGATAATATTGACAAGACTTTTGTTGGAGGATTCAGCTAATCCATTTCCTTGGGGAAATGGATTAGGGTAGTAGAATGACCCAATGTGATATGATATTTATAGCATAAGTCAACCATTATTTTAGACTTGAAGGCAACGACATTGTCTGTGATAATTTTTCTAAGACAACCAAATCTGGATAGTATGTTGGTTTCAAGAAACTTGATAATGACAGAGTTAGTAGCATTCCTAGAAGGTATGGCTTCTATTCACTTGGTAAAACAATCAGTGGTAGTGAGGATCCATTTATGTTGAGTTGAAGAAGATGGGTGAATTTCCCCAATGAAGTCCAATCCCCACTATTGAAAGGGAGCCTCAACATTGATGGGATGTAAAGGTAAAGGTAGGAATTTTCTCTTGCCATAAAAAATTTGACACTTATGGAAATACATGAAAAGTTTCTGAGTGTCTGGGAAAAGAGTGGGCCAATAGTAACCAGATCTGAGGATTTTATTTACTGTAGTCTTCCAATAAAGATGCTTCCACATTCTCCCTCATGCAGCTCATGCATGAGTTTTCCTACATCAATCTCAAGCAAACATTTGAGCAATATTCCAACAAAATTCTTCCAATATAAAACCCATCTAATATGAAATAATTTAAAGCCTTCTATTTCAAGAATCTAGGTTTAGTTTTAGACAGAGAGGGAGGGGTATTCAGATAAAGCAGCACATATATGATATCAGCATACCAAGGTGAATTCACAAAATTTTCTTTAATAAATGGAGCTGTGAATTCTTCTGTTTCTTCCAAAATAACAACCATATTCATATCTAGTGCTTAGAAGTTTGACTCAGCCATGAGTTTTTCTAATCCTTTCCCATTGATTAGTTTGGTGGGCCTGATTTCTAAGTCATATTCTAAAATAACAGCAATCAATTTTCCCCTTTTACCATCAGGGTCTTGACTTAGAATATCATTGACAATTGTGTGTGGGACAAAAGAAAAGATACGAGAATGAAAAATATAAACTCTAAAGTCTTTCAATGATTTTACCAAGGCTAAGGCTTGTTTCTCCATGATGTTATATTTGAGTTGAGCATCTCTTAAGGCCCTACTAAAAAATTATATTGGTTTTTCTTGCCCCATATTGTTTTTTTGTATTAATACTGCAACTATTGTATGTTTAGATGCAAAAGAAAACATGTAGAAATCTTTGGTGAAATCAGGACTGGTAAGAACCGGTGTTTGAGTAAGAGCTTGTTTCACTAGTTCAAATGACTGTTTGGCTTGTATTTTCCATTTAACACCTATTCTTTCTTAAGCATGTTTGCCATATTTCTTAATAGCTCAGCAAGGCTGGGGATGAACCTTCTTAAAAAAATTATCTTCCCAATGAAAGATTGTAATTCTTTGAGGTTTCTAGGATGGCTGATTTTCAATATGCCATCTATCCTTTTAGGGTATATTTTGATTCCCCCTTCAGAGATTATGTGACCAAGAATTTTTCCCTCTTGGAGACCAAAGAGTGTCTTTTTGGGATTCAAAGATAAGCCATATTCCCTACATTTCTCAGAAACGTTTCTTAAATGAATCAAGTGTTCTTCATTAGTTTTGGAGAAAACATTAATGTCATCAAGGTAAATGATTATAAAATAGCCTATGTCTTCTGAGAAGGATATGTCCATGGCCCTTTGGAAGGTGGCCCCTGCATTCATTAAACCAAATGGAATTTTGACATACATGAATGTACCCCAAGGTGTAGTAAAAGTAGTCTTATGTTGATCACTTGGGAGTACTAACACTTGATTGTGACCTGAGAACCCATCCAATAGTGAAATTATTTTAGACCCAACCACCCTTTGAAGTATATGATCCATTTTTGGCAAGGGATAGTTATATTTAAGGGAGGCTCTATTTAGATTTGTAAAATCAATACAGAGCCTAATTTCCCCAGTATTTTTCCTAGCAGATACTAAGTTGGAAATCCATTCTGAATACCTGAGGGGAACTATGATCCCGGCATCATACATTTTCTTAATATCTTTCTCAACTAAAGGCAATAAAACAGGGTTTATCCTTCTAAGTTTTTGTTTGAAAGGTTTGTAATTTTCCTTAAGAGGAATTTTTTGTTGAATGATGCTGGTATCATATGATTTTAGATCCTTGTATCCCCATGCAAACACATCTCTAAATTCTTTGAAAGGTTCTATGTATTGTTGTTTGATATGAGATAGAAGAGTGTTGGATAGCTTGATAATTTTGGGTTATTCTAGGCTGCCTATGTTATGTTCTTCTATTTTTGTTTCTATAGGCTCCATTATTGGCTCTTTAGATACATCATTGAAGTCAAACAGTTGTTCTAATGGTGCAATACCTCTTGGAATTGTATCATTCTTACATTGTAAAACTTCCAGGTCTTTGTGATCTGTATTGTCAACTATTTCTACTCTAAAAGGATGTTCAAAATGGTTTATATCAACAGAAAAGGAAAACTCTGTTTCAGGGATTTGTTCTTCATTTAAAAAAATTTCTTCATGGCTTGAAGTAGATGTTGATATGGAAAAGTCATTTTTTAATTGCAGAAAATCATCTATGTGTTTGTCTCCTTCAAAAACTTGCCAATAATATTCATTATCAAGTATTTCAGGCCTATTTTTTATGTTCATATTGAATTTTTCATTTATCTATGGTATTTGGCAATTACTAGCAGCAAAGGCAAGTTCATTTGCTAGATGATTTTGAGCTCTTGGGATGAAAATGAGTTCATATTTTTCAAAAGTTTTTAGGAGATCAAGGGTAGCATTTCTATATTCTATAAGTTTTGGATTTTTAGCTGAATACTCCCCTTTAATTTCTCTAATGATTAGCTCAGAATATACTTGAATTGATATTTTCTTAGCTCCTAAATCTTTGAGAAAATGTAGGCCAAGTAGGAGAGCTTCATATTCTGCAATATTATTGGTGCATTGGAAATCTAGTTTATAAGAGTGTCCTTGATTTGTATTGTGTAGCCATACACCAGCTCCAAAACTTGTTTTTCTACAAGAGCCATCAAAGGTTAGTTCCGACATTGTTTATGTCTCATTTTCATTTCATTTCTGTTGTTGAAGGGTGTTAAAGTTTGAACTGTTTTGTGCTTGAGTTGATAACAGATTTGACTATTCTATTGGACTAAATTCTTCTTTGTTTTCCTTTTCTTGTTGGATGATTTTATCTTCATTATATAAGATAAAGGAACCCAAATTTGAATGAATGGAGTAACCAGGAGTATTATTTTGTCTATCTATGTTACTCACCATGTATTTCATATGGGACTCACTGTATAGTCTTTTGGTTTGATTAAACACTGGGATGGTGGCATTGGACATGTCCATTTGAAGGCTCCCCTGAAACTTAGCTCCCCGTGATCTAGATAGAAGCATGCCATACTTAGGTGGAATTTCAGCTACTACTATGTCCATGACTAGACCTTTAGTAGGAATTTGTGCTAGATTGACACATAAATCTTTGATTAGACCCAAGCATTTGACCCTGCTTGAATCAAAGGAAAACAATTATTTATATGGTTTTGTAATTTCTAAGCCTAGGATTTCCATTACTGCTTTGGGCATAAGATTGTATGAAGCACCTGAGTCTAGCATGGCATTGTGCAAGATTTTGTTATGTATATTTAGGCTGACATATAAGGGAGGGACAACCCGTTCTTGGTATTTTCCTTCAACTTCAGGACCAAAAAATAATTCTGGTTTATTATCTGTCAAGTTTAAAGTATCAGTGTTACTGCCTATATTGAAAGCTTTCAAAACTTGATTTTTATATACATCCTGAGTTACTAGTTCAGCTAAGGGTATGGTGATTTTGATATTGGAAAATTCCCCTTCAAGGCCGAAAGGAAATATTTTTCTTGACATATTTACATCTTTTTTGTTATTTACAACTCTTTCAACAATTCTGACTTGCTGAACTTTATTTGGACTGTTATTTGGGACAAATTTGTTAGGGCCAATGGTAGAAGTACTAGGGCAGCTTTGTTCAACACTTTGTTAGCTATTTTTGTCTTTATTTAGATCAGTTTTCTTGGCCAAAATGTTGGTGTTACTGGCTTTCTTCTTAGGCTGATTTTCTGAAGTTTTCTTAATAGTAGTACTAGTGTTTTTGTCATTGGAAATATCTGGGCTCCCTTTGCTTCTAAGATTATATTGTTTGTGTACCTCAATGATTGGATTTTCAAACCCCAATCTGTAATATTTAGAATATTCATGGTTGTTTTCAATTTGTTCTAAGGAGAAGAATCCTTTTTCTTCTTTAGTGAGAAAAACATCTGTCTCACTGTTAGATCCTATCAACTTTACATGATTTTCTTCCAACCTTTCAACTTCCCTTTATTCTTCTTGATCAATATAGTTTTTTTGAAAGCAAGGCCTAATATTTTGGTCATTATCTCTTTGCCTATCTTGATTAGGGTTTCTTATGAAATTTGGGTTTCTATTTCTGTTTTGGGGGTTCTTTTGATTCTCTCTAGGAGGCACTCTATCATTTAGATTTATCTTTTCAAGCATTATTTCCATTACCTTCAATAATTTATCAATTTTAGTATCTGATGATGAGGTTGATGCCATTGTATCATCCCTGTATGTAACTCTTTTCTCTGCTTTTAACCTACCTCTTTTCTCAATCAAATTTTCTTCTACATGTAAGACTCCCCTCTGGATATCTTCTAAAGGTGAGGGGTCTCTTTCTCTTAGCTAGTAGGCCATTTCAGGATCAAAGCCCTCTAGAAATTTAGCCAAGGCTAAGCCTAATGGATGTTTCATGTTTGGGAGGTAAGTTAAAGTGAGGATCTTTTAAGACTGTAAGATTTTTAGGGATAGATATTTTTCTTGGGATGGTCCTATTAGTAGTTGGTTTTCAAGATCTATAAGTTTGTCAAAAAATTGTTTCTGGATTGTCAACTATGGTAGGAAGGTTAGGATCTGGATGTGATCTAGTATTGACCCTATGTGAAGCTAGATTTTAGTTTCCAAAATTTAGAGAAGCTAAGGTTTTTAGGGCTATTTTTCAAGATATTTCTTCTCACAGTGATTTCTAGAATAGGGGACTATGTTTCTGAACTTTCTCAGGGTTGGTTAACACAATCCTAGGGAAATATGGAGGTCTAGAGGAGTAATAGGCTTGTTGGAGCTAGTGGAGTCACCAGGTGGAAATTTTTAGCTTTTCTAAAGGTAAAATGTTTTATGGTCCACCACTAATGATTTATTTAAAAACCAATCTGAAATGTTTTGGGTTTTTCTGAGTTTTTATATGGTTCTATGGTTGTGAGAGTGGCCTATACCTGATTCAACACTTAGCTAAGGTGATGAAACAAACAGAGTCTACTCTATGGCTTATCAGCTGATTTCTTCAAGGTTTGATAAGGGTCTATTATAATCCTAAGGGTTACTTAGATTTCCACTGATTCAGACAGGTCCTATCATTATTACCATTATGCTGGTAGTGCTTGAAGAAAGCTATATATCACTTGAATGAATATTGAGTTTCTTGTTCAGGAACTTTTACTGAAAAAGGTCCCACCGTGATCGCCAGAATGTTGGGGTCCTATGATTTGGATGATTGGTATACCAGGTGAAAAGGAAACATCAAAACTAGTCTTTAGAGTTCTAGGACCTAGCCTTCCTAGTCTTAGAGAGGGATCTCTCAGTTTTTTGCAAAGATATGACTTGTTTTCTTGTAAAAGGTTGATGTTAGGCTAGTTATTAAGTATGAGTTTGTTTGATTGTTTGATGGGTCATGATGATCTAGAAAACATAAATAGGAAAGGGAAATCTCTAAGTCATTAGGCAATGGAGTCAAGTGGAAGTTGTAAAAATTTTGTAAACGATCAGGGGTATCAGAGGGAAAATCTAACTTGGCCAGTGGATCTACAAAGTTTTTCAGGTGAAATGAAAAGAAATTAAAGGTTTCTAAGGAAAAGTAGAACTAAGGGAAATTAAGAATCATTAATTATATGTACTTATCAACAAAGGGACTTAAAACATTATTTGAACATGAATAGGCATTCCATAGACAGGGCTAACCATAAATTCTAAAAAACCACACTTCAGCGAATAACAATTTCAAGACAAACTTTTCAAATGAAATCTAGGAGTCGAGGAACACTCTATTTCATCCAAATATTTCACTTTCAAGGATAAGAAAACATTCAAGATTCACAAATAATTGCATTCATAGAAGAGGGAACTCCTAGAAATCTTTGATTACAGCTATAAAGACCTTCAAAAAAATTATTTGAGCAAGTGCAAAGGGTATGATCAGAACAAAACCTCTTTGGCAGACTTTGGACAATGGTACTTTGAAAGGAGACTTCAAAAACAGTTTTTTAAGTGGCAGCAAGTAAGCAGGGAAAACCATAAATCATTCTTGAGACCAATTGTTTGAACTATTTCTGAAATAAACAAGCATAAGGGTTCAAGGGAGCAATTAAAAATTCTCTAGAATGCCTCAGCAGATGAAAACATAAAGACAGTGAAGAGAAAACATGTCTAAGGTGCTTCTAGGAGACATTTCTTGGCCTAAAATTTTTACTCTACTGTAGTAAGAAATGATGAAACAGAATGGAAAACAAGAAAAACATTAACAGATTAGAATACTTCACCAACAACCAAGCTCAGGGATCCAATGATAGATATTTCTCCATCAACAAATAAGTTAAAACATCCACAGGTTCGAGAACATCAATTTCCTTTCCAATTCAGCAGATCTATCTATTACTTCAAAGAGTCATTAAATGCCCACAATACAATGAGTTCAAATGTAGTATTTATGTTGCAAATGAGGAGGTGGAATTGATCAAGGGTTTGATATTCGTTAGCTATAGAGTAAATGCATTCCTAACCTTGAAAACCTAGAAAGGCATAAGGTAGGAAAAATGTTCAACTACTTCTCTGTTTTAATAACTCTGTCTTCACTTCTGCTAGAAATATAGGAGAAAAGATTGACTTTCGACGCTTATCCTATCTTTACAATAACTGTTTTGACAGTTTTAAAATATCTCATATCTATGTAATAATTTCCAATTTTCCCTTTGGGATAGAAAGTAGGCCATAAGTGGCAATTATATCTTTTGGGTGAATAACTGCATCTGTTTGATTCATTCAAGGCTGCCACTGGATGAATTTATCTTTGTTTAATCCATTAAAACTGAGTAATCGAGCCTTTAACTCTTGTTTTTCCTTAATATTTTTTCTTAGTTATTTATGACTGTTTTTATTCACTTTATCCTTTATCCTCTTTGTATTTACCCTTAATATATGATTAATTTTGTGTAACCAGCTCCAAAAATAGAAGAAAATAGATATCAATGCCTTAGAAGTAAGCCACTTCGAGGGGGAAACCTCCAATACATTACATAAATGAACAATTCTTGGATGATACAATTTAAAAAACCTCCTTTCTATATATAGGAGTCCATGTGGCCATAATGTAATCCTAGTGGGCCATAATGTAATCCTAGCCGACCTAACAATAATAATTTAAGGGCACAATAATAACAAAAAGGGGGTTACAAGGGTACAATAATAACAATAAAGGGGTTATACTAATAATAATAAGGGACTATACTGGTAATATAGGGACCTAACATGCCCCTCTCCTTCAAAAAAGTGTTGTCCTCAACGCTTGAGTAGCTTTGGGTGCTTCTGTATAAACTTCTCATCGTCCCATGTAGAATCTTCAGTGGGTAAGTTCTTCCACTTGATGAGATACTATGAAATTGATCAATTTCGTAGCTGTTGAGTTCTTGTTTCCGTGACCGCTTCAGGTTCCAATATGAATTCTCCTTCCTCATCAAGTTCTGGCAATATTGTTTTAACTGGAAGATTTTCACCTATAACCTTTTTTAATCATGAAACATGGAAAATTGGATGCACTCGCGAAGAAGTAGGAAGCTCCAATTTGTATGCCATAGTACCAATATTTTACAACACCTTGTAAGGACCATAGTACTTTGGCGATAATTTATTATCCTTCTTAGCTTGCTTGAGGGAAATTTCTTTGTATGGTTGTAGCCGTAAAAATACCCAATATCCTACATCAAAACTTCTCTCGCTGCGATGTTGATCTGCCTATTGTTTCATTCGATTTTGTGCCAAATTTAGGTTATCCTTTAAGAGTTGGAGAAATTCTTGTTGATGCTCGATGTGATCTTCCACTGCTTGAACCTTCGAATTTTCCCTTAAAGATGATGTGATAGATGGTGGATGATATCCATAAAGTGCCATAAATGGGGTCATCTTTGCTGCAGCATGGAAGGAAGTGTTATACGACCATTCAGCGAGAGGTAACCACTTGACCCATTGTGCTCGTTTATCAGATACAAAACAATGAAGATATCCTTTCAAACATTTATTGATTATCCCATTTTGACCATCAGATTGAGGATGATAAGATGAGCTATGAGCTAATTGAGCACCCAAACAAGAAAAGAACTCCGTCCAAAAATTTCTAGTAAAAATGGGATCTCTGTCACTCACAATAACCCTTGGGCTTCCATGTAGCTTTTGAATTCTGTCCATAAATGTAGTAGCAACTATACTTTCTTTAAATGGATGAGATAATGCACAAAAGTGTGCATACTTGGTAAGTCTATCAACTACCACCATGATGACACACTTTCCTTCAGACCTAGGTAAACCTATGATAAAATCCATTGAAATCTCCTCCCAACGTTGACTTGGAATGGATAAAGGTTGTAGAAGTCCCAGGGTCTTCATTGTGTCAACTTTATTCTGCTGGAAAACCAAAGCAATGGGTCTTCCTTCCTGCATTAAAACAGCACCAATTCCATTTCTTGAGGCATCACATTCCACAATAAAGGTTTTTGTGAAGTCTGGCATAGCTAAGACCGGTGCTAGGCACATTGCCTCTTTAAGATGTTCAAAGAGGCATTGAATTTAGCCCGAGTCATGAAAAATGCATCTTTCTTCCATAATTTTATTGGGGTGCTACTATTCTCCCATAATTCTTAACAAACTTGTGATAATACCCTGTTAACTCGAGAAATCCTCGCAACTGCTTTATGGTCGTGGGGACTTTCCATTCCTTAATGGCTTTAATTTTGTTAGGGTCTACTTTAACACCCTCGTGAAATACAATATGACCCAAATATTCCACATCTTGTACTCCAAAGAAACATTTAGATATTTTTGCATATAATTGTTTCTCCTGCAATATTTTGAGCACCCTGTCAACATGATCCTTCCAAGACTTGCTATAGATTAGTATATCATCAAAAAATACTAGCACAAATTTTCTAAGGAAGGGTTTGAAAATGGAATTCATCAACCCTTGAATTGTAGAAGGTGCATTGGTAAGGCCAAAGGGCATGACCAAAAATTCATAATGACCCTCATGAGTTCGAAATGCTGTTTTTGGAATATCTTCAGTCTTCATTCTAATTTGATGATATCCTGAACAAAGATCCAACTTGGTAAAATAAATTGCTCCATGTAATTCATCCTGTTAGAGTCAGCTTTTGCAGCCTTCCTCCAGTGATCAAACATGCTCTTTCAAAGTGATTTTAAAGTGTCAAAGTCAAATTTTGTCATTTCAAAGAGTCTTCAAGCAAAATTTGATCACTAGGCATTAGGTCTAGGGTTGGTTTTCACTCTTTTCAAATTTGTCCAAATGTCAGTCCATGTCACCATTCAGCTGAGTGTACCATCATTCAGAGGGTTGTCATCATCATGTCAGGTTCCAAAGAGTCATTTTACATCTCGTTCATGCTTCAGTTGTGCCTAGGTAAGGTCCATTTCCCTCTCCTAGGGTTTTGGAGGTAATTTCTCTTGGATGGTCAAATCATCGAAAAACTTGTATCCTGATGTTCATACACCTTCCCATATCATTAATTCACCTAATTAAACACTTCCCATCACTGAGATCCCCCAAATTCCTCATTTTTGCACAAACCCTAGTTTCTAGCCAAAACTTGGCAATTTTCTAGGCTAGGCCTGTGTTTCTCCCTTTTGGACCCCTTCCCCTCACTCAATCTCTGTGATTCCACTTTCCCCTGCTTCCTAACATCCCTCCCTACTTCCCAAAATTTCCCCAAGAATTTAGAAGCCCCCTATCCCCTTCATTTCGCTTCATTTCGACAAAATCCCTTGTTCCACACATCGGGAAAAGTTTCACTCAAAAGAGCTTTCAGATAAATAAAAGATGAATTTTGGAAAACTGAGAGAGGTTTTTGTCCATAACATGCCAAGGAAGAAAAAACTCATTCACTTTTTACACAGGTATCATGGTTTTATAGAAATGTCAAAAATATCGTTGCCTCAGGAGAATTGAATGCACCTCTGAAGTGACCTTGGGAAAATCAAGATTTCTCCTAGCATGTTTGGCCAACTGACTTTCTTGATGAGTCAAATGATAACTAGACAGAAATAAATTTCCAATGAGCTATCATGAGCTCAATTTGGAGTTGAGGAAGACCTTCAAAAGTTGACTGCAACAGCACTCTGCCTTGAGGCAGCCTCATTCTGCTCATTTTGACTAGTGTTGGGATATTTGACTTTTGACAGGGTAAATGGAATCCAAATTGCATAATTCCACTTTTGTTGGAAATTAGACTCCAATAGCTTTCCAACGAGCTATCACACGCCCGATTTGGACACCGGGAAGGCCTCCAAAAGCTTCCTGCAAGAGAAACGCGACCCACCTGGGGCCCGAGCAACCCACCTGGGGCCTGAGCGACCCACGCAAAGGCTGCGCGACCCACGCAGATACAGAGGTTCGAAACTTCATTTTGAGCGCCCAGTCTTGCTTGGGATCGATTCATCGGCCTTCAAACAGGTTATTTGCAATTGCTTGATGTTTTTAAATGCACCGGTGGCATCGTTGGTGGTTTCAAACATTTCAAATGGAGGATTTAAACCCCACAGTCATGGAAATATCGTTTTCAGGGTTTTAAAATGTATATGGATGGTTTTATGAGCATTTTACCACCTTGTATCATTGATATATATCCACCTTGGCATATGTGTTAAAACCCCACTGTTTTCATACCCATTATACCATCGTGGCCATCATTATTGCTTTACCATTGTCAAGGCTTGTGTTCCATGGTGATTATGGTCGTGTTGTGTCTCACTGCCCAATGATTAAAACATTCTTATAACTCTGTTTTCACTGCCCATTTACACTTATAACTCTGTTGTTATGGCCCATTGACAAACACGTTCATATGATGCATTGCTCCCTTTGACAAGATTTGCCCAATATTCTAAAGGCTGCCCACTTCCTTTGGTCAAGTTTCACTTGTAATTAAATAGAGATATTATCATTGCTTGTTTCCTTATGATGCTTTGACGGTGGAGAATATTTGTTGGGTGTTAAAACGCACATCATAACTTTGTTTTCACTGCATTTATATCAGTATACATAGTGCCAATAGCTTGTTCAGAGCCATGTCAGAGACAGAGTCAGAGTATGAGCAGGAGTCGGACAGTGACTCAATCGTTGAGGTTGATGTACTGAGATGGAGCATAGCAGTGCGCCAGTAGTGGTAGCATATCAGAGAGGCCACAGAGCTTTGTTTGCAGCATCACGAAGAGTACTATCTCCACATGGAGTGGAAGGGGTCTCGCCTTCTTCATTAGCGTAGGTACATTCACAGGATCATGATGGAGACAAAGACACCAAGGTCCCATTTCTCATTTTCAACAGGTTGAACATACACATTGCTACATCATGACTGACAACAACACATCATACAACCGAGACAGTGTTTTCATCACAGGAACTGCATGCACCAGGAGAGCACTAAAATGGCGAAAAAGGCCTGATCCACTCCGGATTTTGGCCGAGGCTTCATTGACTGAGCAAGATACATGATGGAGGGTCTTCGCTCCGAATTTGAGCAAATTCGGAGAAAATTTTGTCATTTTGAAATTTTTTGGTCTAAAAACAGGTTTTGCAGCTACGTGGGTCGCGCGCTCATGCGCTCGCTTTTTTTTGAGACACTTGCTGGAGGAGATTTTTACATTTTTGGATTTTTCATGGTTAAATATGCATCCTCTGAAGTCAACTTAGCATTTTAACAAAATCTGGATGGTCAAACAGCTCAAAAACACCATGAAAATCACCTTGCTGCCACCTTTTGCACCAGCAGGAAGTACCTCTGGGAGAATGCGGTTTTGGAGGGTAAAATCAACTCCAAATTCCTAAATTCTACTTGGGTTGGAAATTAGACATCTATAGCTTTCCAACGAGCTATCATGAGCTCAATTTGGATGCCGGGAGCTACCTCAAAATCAGCCTGGAACATGAGCGACCCACGCAGTTCAGGAGCGACCCACCTAGAAATTTTTCTGAATTTTCAGCTGCCAGCTCAGTTTTTCGCCTAGTATGGACCAATTTTGCTTATGGATAGAATTTTTGGGTTTTTATGATGTAAATTCATGTTTGGCATGTAACTTTGGCTTGTTTTTATCTCTTCTAGAAGATTCACTCTCAAATGAGTAAAAAATCATGTAATGGATCAGTTTCCACTCTTTTAGAGGCAAGTTGTTAGCCGCCTAGATTGTAGTTCCATGATTAGAATTGGTTGAAACTGATCCCTGAAGAGGGAATTCGACCCCTAGAGGTGGGGAAAGGTGTTAGAGTGATCTATATATTGTAATTTCTCAATCATTTTCAGAGGTTGGAGAGGTTGGACTCTTGGGATACTTTTGATATCATTGTACATATTTTTTATATTTTGGCTAAGGAAAGATCAGGGGTTTTGCGGCACTTGTTGGGATCCTTGTGGTGTTCTGTTCTTGATGGTGTTTCTTCTTTGTTTACTGTAAGTTTCTTCATGTTTAATGTATGCCATCCTTTCATTATGCTTCCGAACTAAGTTGAATGAGTGATTAAGGTTGAATCCATTGTTTACAGTGCTTGGCCTTTGAATTCAGTTAGTTCTATATGTTTTCAGCTGTTTGGAGAGGATCCAATTTCATCTTTGCCCTCTTCAGCTCCTCGTCGGTCTAATCTACCCATCTATCCATTTTAAAGCATCAAGATCATCACCTACCTCGCCCCAGCTTGAACTCTGCAAAGGTCTGACCTTATCCCCGGACCCAAAATTTTGTTTTCCCATTACTCCAGCGAAAACCCAAAAAACCAAAAATCAAACATACCTATCTCTTTACTAGCCTAAAATCAGTTCTTTTTGTAAGTCATCTCGCATCTTATTGCTTATTTTCTCGAGATTGACGGAGAGGGCCCTCTCCTGTCCTCGTAGGGCTAGCTACGAGGCTGAGCGTGGTTTGATGTAGCCTTGAGTTTTACTTCATTTCAGCCTGAGGTAGATTTGAGTGCTAACATAGTGGCGACCATACTGGGGAGAAACTCAAAACGTTTGCTTGTTATAGACGGAGTCTAAAGTCACGCCAGGTAGCCTTCGAAACGCTGTTGCTATGCATCAGCGAAGTAGATAAACGCTGCTTCAGTCGATCTCCGGTTTAACTTGTAATCGTAGCACTTAACTTATAAATTGCCCCAGTACGTGTATCAAGTTCAGATCTGATGGTTGATGGTGGACAACGATCAGACATAAGAAGGCTGAAATCATTCACCTGGTGACTCCAATTCGAAGTCTGGAGGACTGACTCTTTCTCTGAGAAAATGGAAGGATCTTACACGAAGTTCAGGTATCTGAAGTGGAATGGTATTCAGGATCTAATCTGCTTTCTCGTAAATTACTTCTTTGCTGGTCTTGAAGCTATCCTGAAAGTTTTTCAAAGTTTGTTGTATGAGAAAGGTCATCAAAATCTTCACTCGACCTATTCAAAAAGTGTAAATGTTGAGTTTCCCTTTGATCCCGGTCTCCTTACTTTTCCCACATCTTGTGATGACTCTCTAAAGAATGATGAACCAGAAAAAAAAACTAATCCCACAGCTCTTGTACATGCCCCTACACCTTGTAAAATTCCAGATCGGTACAAACCTCTTGTTTTACCTTCTGTTCTTCATGCTTTTCCTGCAAATTATGACCTATATCTACCGAGATTTGATGGTAAATGTAACAATGTCAACGCTGAGCAACATGTGCAGAATGTTGAGACTTTTCTAGATCTTTTTGAAGTTGATGATGAAGATGTTAGTATTAGGCTTTTTGCTCTTTCTTTGCAAGGCCAAGTGAAGAGTTGGTTCAAAGCTCTGCCTGATGCGAGCATCACAGATTTTCAGCAGTTGGTCAAAGTTTTCCTTGACAGGTGGATGATCGGACAGAACTTTTTGTTGATTATAGAGGAGTATAACCAGTTGAAAAGAATGCCAGGTGAGACAGTACAACAATTTTCTGCTAGATTTAACCAAGTTTATTATTCGATGCCAGTTGATATAAGACCTTCTCCTAGATCTGCTCTCTTGCACTACCCGGGTGCCTTTGATCCGGAAAGGGAGTTTCAGCTGAGAGAAAAGAATATTGCAACACTTCACGAGATGCAGAACAAGGCAGTGAATGTAGAGGCTCATTTGCTGATCTTGAGGGCAAGGTTGAAGGAAGAAGAAAAGAAGAATGTTTCAGAGCAGCTGACACTTTCAGAGGAAAATCTTGATCTTTTCGTAAACACAATAGAAGATATGGTGCGGAAAATGACTGCAAAAAATGAAAATGACATTCAAGAACAAGTTGCTGACCCAAAACATTTTGTTTCTGATCCCAGTAGTCATAGTGATTGTTTTGTAGATCAGTGTGAAGAAGAGAGAGCTGTTGATATGATGTGTATGTTTGATGATGAATTGCCTCAGTTTGATCAGTATGATGATGATTATGTTCTCCAAAAAGAATCTAATCTTGCAGACAAATCATCAGCTAGCTTGTGCGAAGAGGATGTTCACTTTCAGCAGCTCGAGTACAGTGATCAACCGATGCATATCAGCTATGGCAATGATGAGGAAAGTGCAGAAAGTTTTGATGTAAGTGAAGGATCTTTGCCTTTGTGTTTTGATTCGTTTCAGTTCATTAGAGATAACTTCCATGCAATCAGAAATCAAACGTCAACAAGTCTTGATTTGGACCATCTAGAGGGCAATGAAAGCCTTGTTCAAAACTTCTCATATTCAGATTTGCAGCCCCCAAAAGTCATTGATTGTCAAGTTGCAGCTGAAGATTTGGAAGTGGGCACACATGATTTAATGATTCAAGGTGACTCCGTACATTTATGTTTTGAATCATTTCAGTTTTTGAGAAAAAAATTGCATAGTAAATCTTCAAATGAGCAGCCCATAGGAAATCAGCAATCTCTCAGTGTTAATGTTGAGGATGAGATAGATGACGAGATTTTTGAGCAGCTTGTAGCATCAGATTTGCAGCCATCTAATGCAATTGAAGGTCAGATTACAGATGAAGTTGTGGAAGATGAAATACATAATTTGATGATGCAGGAAGATTCTATACCCTTTTGTTTTGAAGCATTTCAGTTTATAAGGCAGAATCTTCATAATATATCTCAAGGAAAAGATGAAAAGCCAGAAGGAGGTCATACAGTTTCAATGGATACATTACAACACTCTTCTCAAGTTTTTGATGATCCCATTGCTCGTGTGTTGGATGATGTTTGTTATAAAAATTCTGCTCCATTAGCTAACCATGTGCCCGAAAAGAATGTTGATGATAATATTATTCAAAGATCACCTTCATTGTCTTGTTTAACAGATTGTTCATTGCGTAGCACATGTCAAGATTTCCATTCATATGAGGAGATTGATGAAGGTGACTTTTGTTCAGTCTGGAATCAGCAACAGAGTTTCATTTTTCATGAATTTCAGGATCCTTTTGACAGCTTGCTGCAATCACCAAAGAAAAGCACCGCAGATGTGTGGAAAAGTTTAAGATCAAGGTATGGATATTATCTGGACCAGAGCTATGTTTATGAAGATCCATTCGCAATATTCTTGCAGTCATCCAGTCAATTTATGCTTTGCAAGTTTATCAGCAGTTCACTTGGTTCAAATTTTCCATGGGAGTTTCCTTTCGATTCTTTCCTTTTCCTGTGCATCAGTAAGCATGTGGGAAGAAATCAAACAACAACCAGCATGCTTACATGGTTGCATTGGCTGTTCCATTACAGTTGATCGGGTGGTGTAAAGTACAATTAGAGTAGGTTGTATTGAATAAGCTCTACTTTGAGCATCTTTTTCAGTTTGTCAGTTGTGTTTAAGTATCGAGTCAGTTTTTAGTTGAGTGAGAGTCAATTTTTGTCATCAGTTTTCAGTCATGCATTTCAGTTTGAGTTTTTGATTCCATGGCCCAATGGATGGAAGCACTGGTCTACTCTCCCAAAGTTCTACGGTTCTTGGCACCTCCACGGAGATGGAGCTACCATCCCCATTGGAGCCAATGTTAGAGTCAGCTTTTGCAGCCTTCCTCCAGTGATCAAACATGCTCTTTCAAAGTGATTTTAAAGTGTCAAAGTCAAATTTTGTCATTTCAAAGAGTCTTCAAGCAAAATTTGATCACTAGGCATTAGGTCTAGGGTTGGTTTTCACTCTTTTCAAATTTGTCCAAATGTCAGTCCATGTCACCATTCAGCTGAGTGTACCATCATTCAAAGGGTTGTCATCATCTTTTCAAGCTCCATCGAGTCATTTTACACCTTGTTCATGCTTCAGTTGTGCCTAGGTAAGGTCCATTTCCCTCTCCTAGGGTTTTGGAGGTAATTTCTCTTGGATGGTCAAATCATCGAAAAACTTGTATCCCGATGTTCATACACCTTCCCCTATCATTAATTCACCTAATTAAACACTTTCCATCACTGAGATCCCCCAAATTCCTCATTTTTGCACAAACCCTAGTTTCTAGCCAAAACTTGGCAATTTCCTAGGCTAGGCCTGTGTTTTGCCCTTTTGGACCCCTTCCCCTCACTCAATCTCTGTGATTCCACTTCCCCCTAATTCCTAACATCCCTCCCTACTTCCCAAAATTTCCCCAAGAATTTAGAAGCCCCTTACCCCCTTCGTTTCGCTTCATTTCGACAAAATCCCTTGTTCCACACATCGGGATAAGTTTCACTCAAAAGATGTTTCAGAGCAATAAAAGATGAATTTGGGAAAACTGAGAGAGGTTTTTTTCCATAACATGCCAAGTAATAACAACCTCATTCACGTTTTACACAGGTATCATGGTTTTAGAGAAATGTCAAAAATATCGTTGCCTCAGGAGAATTGAATGCACCTCTGAAGTGACCTTGGGAAAATCAAGATTTCTCCTAGCATGTTTGGCCAAATAACTTTCTTGATGAGTCAAATGATAACTAGACAGAAATACCTTTCCAATGAGCTATCATGAGCTCAATTTGGAGTTGAGGAAGACCTTCAAAAGTTGACTGCAACAGCACTCTGCCTTGAGGCAGCCTCATTCTGCTCATTTTGACTAGTGTTGGGAGATTTGGTTTTTGACAGAGTAAATGGAATCCAAATTGCATAATTACACTTTTTTTGGAAAGTAGACTCCAATAGCTTTCCAACGCGCTATCACACGCCCGATTTGGACACCGAGAAGGCCTCCAAAAGCTTCCTGCAAGAGAAACGCGACCCACCTGGGGCCCGAGCGACCCACCTGGGGCCTGAGCGACCCACGCAGAGGCTGCGCGACCCACGCAGATACAGAGGTCCGAAATTTCATTTTGAGCGCCCAGTTTCATTTTGGATTGCCTCCAACGGCCTTCAAACAGGTTTTTAATAATTGCTCAATGGTTTTTAATGTGTTGGGGGCATCATTGATGATTTCAAAACATTTGAAATGGAAGAGTAAACCCTACAGTCATGGCAGCTTTGTTTCTTCAGGGTTTAAAATGTATATGGATGGTTTTATGAGAATTTTACCACCTTGTATCATTGATATATATCCACCTTGGCATATGTGTTAAAACCCCACTGTTTTCATACCCATTATACCATCGTGGCCATCGTTGTTGCTTTACCATTGTCAAGGCTTGTGTTCCATGGTGATTATGGTCGTGTTGTGTCTCACTGCCCAATGATTAAAACATTCTCATAACTCTGTTTTCACTGCCCATTTACACTTATAACTCTGTTGTTATGGCCCATTGACAAACACGTTCATATGATGCATTGCTCCCTTTGACAAGATTTGCCCAATATTCTAAAGGCTGCCCACTTCCTTTGGTCAAGTTTCACTTGTAATTAAACAGAGATATTATCATTGCTTGTTTCCTTATGATGCTTTGACGGTGGAGAATATTTGTTGGGTGTTAAAACGCACATCATAACTTTGTTTTCACTGCATTTATATCAGTATACATAGTGCCAATATCTTGTTCAGAGCCATGTCAGAGACAGAGTCAGTGTAGGAGCAGGAGTCGAACAGTGACTCAATCGTTGAGGTTGATGCACTGAGATGGAGCATACCAGTGCACCAGTAGTGGTAACATATCAGAGAAGCCACAGAGCTTTGTTTCAACATCACGACGAGTACTATCTTCACCCGGGGTGGAAGGGGTCTCGCCTTCTTCATCAGCGCAGGTACATTCACAGGATCATGATGGAGACAAAGACACCAAGGTCCCATTTCTCATTTTCAACAGGTTGAACATACACATTGCTACATCATGACTGACAACAACACATCATACAACCGAGACAGTGTTTTCACCACAGGAGCTGCATGCACCAGGAGAGCACTAAAATGGCGGAAAAGGCCTGATCCACTCCGGATTTTGGCCGAGGCTTCATTGACTGAGCAAGATACATGATGGAGGGTTTTCGCTCCGAATTTGAGCAAATTCGGAGAAAATTTTGTCATTTTGAAATTTTTTGGTCTAAAAACAGGTTTTGCAGCTACGTGGGTCGCGCGCTCATGCGCTCACTTTTTTTTGAGACACTTGCTGGAGGAGATTTTTACATTTTTGGATTTTTCATGGTTAATTATGCATCCTCTGAATTCAACTTATCATTTCAACAAAATCTGGATGGTCAAACAGCTTAAAAACACCATGAAAATCACCTTGCTGCCACCTTTTGCACCAGCAGGAAGTACCTCTGGGAGAATGAGGTTTTGGAGGGTCAAATCAACTCCAAATTCAGAAATTCCACTTGGGTTGGAAAGTAGACATCCATGGCTTTCCAACGAGCTATCATGAGCTCAATTTGGATGTCGGGAGCTACCTCAAAATCAGCCTGGAACATGAGCGACCCACGCAGTTCAGGAGCGACCCACCTAGAAATTTTTCTGAATTTTCAGCTGCCAGCTCAGTATTTCGCCTATTATGGACCAGTTTTGATTATGGATAGAATTCTTGGGTTTTTATGATGTAAATTCATGTTTGATATGTAACTTTGGCTTATTTTTATCTCTTCTAGAAGATTCACTCTCAAATGAGTAAAAAATCATGTAATGGATCAGTTTCCACTCTTTTAGAGGCAAGTTGTTAGATGCCTAGATTGTAGTTCCATGATTAGAATTTGTTGAAACTGATCCCTGAAGGAGGAATTCGACCCCTAGAGGTGTGGGAAGGGGTTAGAGTGATCTATATATTGTAATTTCTCAATCATTTTCAGAGGTTGGAGAGGTTGGACTCTTGGGATACTTTTGATACTATTGTACATACTTTTCATATTTTGGCTAAGGAAAGATCAGGGGTTTTGCGGCACTTGTTGGGATCCTTGTGGTGTTCCATTCTTGATGATGTTTCTCCTTTGTTTACTGTAAGTTTCTTCATGTTTAATGTATGCCATCCTTTCATTATGCTTCTGAACTAAGTTGAATGAGTGATTAAGGTTGAATCCATTGTTTACAGTGCTTGGCCTTTGAATTCAGTTAGTTCTATATGTTTTCAGTTGTTTGGAGAGGATCCAAGTTCTTCTTTGCCCTCTTCAGCTCCTCGTCAGTCTAATCTATCCATAAATCCAATTTAAAGCATCAAGATCATCACCTACCTCGCCCCAGCTTGAACTCTGCAAAGGTCTGACCTTATCCCCGGACCCAAAATTTTGTTTTCCATTTCTCCAGCGAAAACCCAAAAAACCAAAAATCAAACATACCTATCTCTTTACTAGCCTAAAATCAGTTCCTATTGTAAGTCATCTCGCATCTTATTGCTTATTTTCTCGAGATTGACGGAGAGAGCCCTCTCCTGTCCTCGTAGGGCTAGCTACGAAGCTGAGCGTGGTTTGATGTAGCCTTGAGTTTTACTTCATTTCAGCCTGAGGTAGATTCGAGTGCTAACACATCCAATAATTCATAAATCACAGGAATGGGAAATTTATCTTTAATGGTGAGCTTATTGAGCTCCCTATAATCTAGACACATTCGCCATGATCCATCCTTGTTGTGTACCAATACTACAGGAGCAGAGAAAGAACTTTAACTAGGTTTAATTATACCCGTCTCTAACATTTCTGCAATCATACATTCAATTTCACTCTTTTGGACATAAGGATATCTATAAGGCCTGATGTTTGGAGGAACACTTCCTGGAATCAAATGAATAGCATGATCATGATCATGAATAGGTGGGAGTCCTTTGGGAGTTTCAAACACCTTGGAATGATTGTCCAAGACTTGTTGGAGATCTACAGAAATAGATGATTTTGATGTTGGAACTTCTAGTGATCATAATTGTGCAATTACACCTCGTTGTTATTTCTTTAGAATATTTTTCATGACATTAGAGCTTATTATCTTTCCCTACTTTCCCCGCGCACTCGTAATTCGACTTCATTTACTAAAAAAATTTCTGCGTCTCTTGTTCAAAAGCTACCATCCCCAAAGATTGTAACCATTGTACTCCTAGTACAACATCAACACCTCCTATAGGAATGGAAAGCATTGGACTAGTCAATACATATTCTCCCATGGTTAGCTTGATATTATGGCATTTTCCAAAGCAATTTATAGTTCCTCCATTTGCCACCATCACTTGACATTCTGGTGCTGGGTATAGGAAACAATTTAATTCCTTGGCTACCTTGCAATGAATAAAATTATGGGTGCTACCTGAATCAATCAACACTATTACCTTTTTCTTCTTGATATGTCCTTCTATCTTGAGATTTTGAGGAGTGGTAATGCCTACCAGTGCATTACACAATATGGCTGGATTCATTTCTTCCTCTTCTAGGGCTGGTTCCTGGTGTATATCCTCTTCTTGTTCATTTTATTCTTCCTCTTCACAATCTATGTAAAATAATTTCTTCTTAGCACACTTATGACCTTTAGTGTATTTGCTATCACAACTATAGAAAATCCCTTTTTCTCTTTTTTCTTCCAATTTTTGTGGTGTCAACCTTGTAGGTTGTGGAAATCTAGGCGTAGAAACACTTCTTTATAGAAGTGAGTGGTAGGCTTCCTTGTCGCCATAATTTTACATTCAATTTTTCTTGCCAACCTGAATGCCTTCTCCAATGAATCAGGTTCCAAAATGCGAACTTCATGTTGGATTTCATCCTTTAACGTGCCTATGAAGAGATCAATCCTATGCTCCTCTGGAATATCAGTTACCCTTATATTCAATTTTTGGAAGTCCTCAATGTGCTCCCCCACTAAACCCTTTTGTTTGAGATTTATCAATTGGCTAAAGAAGGTGTTGCTCTTTGTATCCTCATAATGTGCTATCATTTCCTCCGTAAAAACTGACCAAGTAACAATTTTTTTACGGGACCAAAGCCATCGATACCATACAAATGCATTTTTTTCTAAATGTAAAGTTGCAATGCCTACCTTTTGTGTGTTTTTCACATTATGGAGATCAAAATATTTCTCCATCTGTAGTATCCATGTTACAGGATCCTTTCCATCAAACTTCCTAATATCCATTTTTGGAATATGGTGGTTATTCCCACCAACATTAGAGTTTATGAAATCACGATTAACATTTATTTTTTACTCATCATGAGTTTCCTCTACTATCTTTTCACCATTAGGAAACATTTCTTGTATCAACTTTGTCAAACCTTTTATGTATTCTTTTAGATCATTCTTCATGTTTTCCATTTTAGATTCCATGCCCGCTTCCATGTCATATATCTTAGATTCAACGTCTTTCTTCAAACCATCCATATTATTCTTCACACCGTCCATCTTTGCTTCCACGCCTTTCTTCAAAACCTCCATTTCATTTTTTGCTGCTCTTTGCGAGAGCGAAATTTGGTGCATTTGCTCTTGTAATTTTGATAGATCATGTTGCAATTTTTCATCTTCATGAGTCATAGTAGAGCCTTCTAAAGGCTTAATGGGTGTTGAATTATTTTTACAGGGCATTTTTTAGAACCCAATACTAATATCTATTCTACAATATTCCCTTGGAATCAATTCAAATTGATTTTTCAAACAGGACTTATGCAATTCGGAAAAAAATACACACCTTTTTCTTGCTTTTGAGGAGCTTGATATTGAAATTTGATTATCTCTGTGATTGCAGCTCTTCAATATCTAAAATTTAGCACTGAAGTAGCCCTATGAATTCTCTTTTGAATGCCACAGGTCTGACCTGATTTGGATTCTCCAAGACAAAGTTATGTACAATGACCTAATTATGGACTGGTTCCGTAGAGTGAACTTGTACGACTTGCCACGTGTCATTGTTTCCTCCTCCGCCTCTGAAATTAATAGCCAAGAAACTATAGTTTGTGCACTTGTGACCACTTTTTACAGCACTCCAATCCGATGCTTAGAGAGAGAGTTATTGAACTTTTCCCACGATCACCTCTTTGAGATGAAATTCGGGAGCCTGAAAACGTACCACATTCCACAGATCATATCTCCAAAAATATTGCGAATCAAGATCTGAAATTTTTTGACGAGTTTCCTTAGGATTTAAGATTCACACCCTAGATATTTCAGATCCTTAACCTTCGTATAAAATAATTTATAGCTAAAATTCCACGATGACTTGTTTAGGAGCCTGAAAAAAGACCTAACTTCCACAGATCATATCTCCAAAAATATTGTGAAACAAGCTATGAAATTTTTAGACGATCTTGCTCAGGATTTCAGCTTCGGACCCTAAAAATTTCAGCTTTTGAAACTTCGTAGAAAAAAATTTATAGCGAAAATTCCACGATTACCTGTTTGGAGCAGCGAAACCCTAGAATCCAAAGCTCTAATACCAAATGTTGTGTAATCAGCTCCAAAAATAGAAGAAAAGAGATGTCAATGCCTTAGAAGTAAGCCACTTTGAAGGGGAAACCTCCAATACATTACATAAATGAACAATTCTTGGATGATACAATTTACAAAACCTCTTTTCTACATATAGGAATCCATGTGGCCATAATGTAATCCTAGTGGGCCACAATGTAATCCTAGCCGACCTAACAATAATAATTTAAGGGCACAATAATAACAAAAATGGGGTTACAAGGGTATAATAATAACAATAAAGGGGTTATACTAATAACAATAAGGGACTATACTAGTAATATAGGGACCTAACAATTAAGGTTTTGATCCGTTGCTCTTCTCTTCTTTATTGATTTTCTTTGTCTTCTTGTGCAAGGTTTTTTCCTTGTATTGGAGGGTTTATTGAATTTAATCAATGTCGATGATGCATTGATTTAAACTTTGGAATCAAACCCTGGATCCCTCATCTTGCTTGTTAGAACCCTGAGGATCATCATCCCAGGTGTTTTCAACTTAGATGTTGTTGTGGGCGAGCCTATAAACTTCAGGTTTCCATTAAACTTGCACTCAAACATAAAAAAAATTATGAAAACCTACATTTTTTGGATAAGCTTCGATCAGAGGCTTTAGGAGGGGTGTTGGAGCATTTTCAAAGGAAGCGAGATGTGCAGGGGAGGGGTTCCATATGCAAAACCAAGAGAAAATGGCGGAAAATTCAAAATACGGGAGCGAAAATGAAAAAGTGGTTTTGGAAAACCACAAATGGTTTTCGCGTAAGAAAAGGGTGGTAAGTATTTTTCCCCAAATCGAATTCAATATGGTTAATTGGATGACATGTGCCGCCTATGAAACCACCTGTTTCATGCGGAAGATGCACGTTTGAGGAGTTTTGTTAGATCTGGCGCGAAACGGTGCGAGGACCGTCAGATTTGGGGGAGCCAGATCGACAGTCCAAGATCATCGCGATGGCGAGGAGATGTGCGGTGACGGGGGATATTGGAGGACAGGTTTCAGATGGTGAATGAGTTGTCAGGAGGATAGTGGAAGGTGGGCCCTGAGTTTATGTCAGCTTTTTGTCCCGAGGTGAAAGGTTGATCGAGTGGAGTTTCGAATCATGGATCTGCGGGAGACGTCAAATCTGAAGGATCAACGGTTGAGATGTGTTTTGCGCAGATGTATGAGGAGGGATGGCCGGGTGATGGATGGTGGGGGAAAAAGCAGAGACCGTTGGATCTAGGCCAAGGGGTTAGATCTACGGCTGAGATGTCTCGAGGAAAGGTAAGGCGGGGTGGGGGAGAAAAGGGCTCACCTTTGAATTTTTAAAGGTATTGGGAGTTAATAAGGTTTGGGGTATGAAAATAATAAGGGCAGAGGGGTAAAGAAAGAAGCAGGAGAAGTAAGGTCAGATGGGAATAGACGGAGCCAAGGCTTTAAGGAAAATGGGCGAAGGGTTAAGCCTGCAGGGGCTTAAGGTCCATTTTTATGGAAAGTCAGAAAATAGGCCGAAAAGTGGGTTTTTAGCCCTTTTTTGGTGTTCCGATAAGTATAAAAAGGAGGATTAAACCATTGTAAAGGGGTTTTAATGGTTTAAAAGGGTTTTTATGAGGAATGGAGGGGTAATGAGAAAGGAATAAAACCCTTTTTGCAAGGGGAAAATGACTGTTTGGATAAGTGAAAATGAGTGAAAATGGGCAGATATGATGGAGGTGAAAAAATGGGAAATATAGCCTGAAAACAATTTCTTTCTGAGATGACAGGATAACTTGGAGGATTTAAGTGAAGATATTATGTGAATTGATAGACTTAGGATAATCAAGTCTGTGAGATTTCTAAAACTCACAATTTCTCTACAAATATTGTTTCTAGAAATCTAAGTTTTTCAATTTTATTCATCTTTGGATAAAGTAAAAACTATGGATGACTAACAGTGGCTAGACTTGGGGAGGAAAACTATCCTTTTAGGTGTTTATAACCTCATAAAATAAATCTTTAAGTTTTAGCAGACCAGTTCCTTATCCATTGGGCAGATTTATTCTTTTTACTTGTTGATCTTGCTATGAAAAAGACAACTTTTATCAATCTGCAACAGCTAATTTCTTTAAACAACATCTCTTCCTACTCAATCCTACTTGTCCTAGAATTTTCTCTTATTTGAGTGTGTTGTAGAGGTAAATCCCCTCTACAGATAGAGGTGATCCCTACTAGCCCAGATCGGGTCTAGCAACAATCATACCATGCTAAGGTGCAAGTTCCTAATTGAAATAGACCAACTTGCGATGAAGGCCTACCTCAAGTCCAACGTTTTTGTTTATAGGGAAGATGAAGCTCTCGTTCCCTTGCTCTAGCAGACCATAATCCTCTCGCTTTTCATGATCGAACACCTGCACACACAAGAAACATGACAAACACAAGCGTAAAACCCGATATATAAAATTATGTATCAATAAGAGAAGACACAACTCATGATCATAATGAACAATATGAGTGGAACCATAACCAATAGTTGCTTATCATTAATTCATACAAAGTAAAATAAAACCTAGCTCTGATGTTGAACCTTCCTTCGGCGGGTCGTCAGCGGAATACGTCTCGGTAAAGCTTGTCGGGAATGGGGACAAGCCTCTCTCCTCGATCGTCAATATCCTTGCTATGGATTTGGCACTATGAGGACTATTGCAGCATTCTTTAGGCTATTAAAGCTCTTGGAGACTAGCTTGCAAAGGGAAATGGCAAGCTTATATAGATGGTGGAAGAGGAGTTGGGATCCCTACAATTATGGGATTGGCCCTATCCTCAAGGAAGCTTCCATGAGAGGTGGCAAACTACTTCCTCTACATGGAAATCCAGAGCCAAACGTCCCAACCCAATTTAGAGACCAGATCAGGAGTTGGTTGGAGTCAATATTCCACCATTTATTTTTAAAAAACATCCTTTATTAAGCCTAGCGCGAGTGCGACTTTGAGACAGAGTGCCAATTGGCACGCCCTATTTGGAATATTTCCCCCATTCGCATGGGTATAACACTGGCTAGTTGCGCCAAGGATGAAAAGGCTATTTTTAGGGTTTTTCACAAGGAGATATCTTTAGGGGAATGAAATTCCATGCCTAGGGGAACGCCATGAAAGTGTTTTTAGATCATGTCACTGCTCATAGGTCATGGAATAAGCCCTCCAATGTGTGGGAAGGGGAATTGTAGGGACGGTGACAAATTTCTATGTAATAGATGCCCCCTAAAGCATGAGGCCCGAAAGAGAGAGAGGGGTGAAATGCTTTATGAGAACGTGTCCAACTGAAAACACTTTCGTCGAAAAACCTACGTAGAGAAGTACAACTGATATATCAAATACATGATACATATGTGGTATGGGTGCAACCATCCATAACAGAGTATACAAGAATCCAGATCCAAGGCATGGACACAGCCATCCAATAAGGACCGATAAAGAGACTCAGGTATGGTCGCAGCCATCCAATCAGTGAGTCATGTAACCAATCATAATTATCCACAAAAACGCAGCCTGGATTCCAACAGACAAAATCCAGGGTCTTGCGCTCCATCTCGACCCGAAAAAAGTACAAGTTCAAGCATGTGAATAAGTGAACTGAAGTCGAACATGCAAGAAAATCGCCTGATTACCAGCCAATGATGAAATTTGTTAACAGATGCAAGACGTACCATTAATAATGACAATGGCCCTCAAGGTACTACAGGTACAATCTACGGCATGTGAATCAGTGAGCTGGCATCGAACACCCGTAGAATCACTCAATCAAAGGCCAATGATGAAAACCTCATGCCGAACGTGAAGAACCTACCATTGAGGCATGCAGGCTCTAAGGTACTAGAAGGGAGTCTCTAGATCAGCTTCCTGGATAATGAGCTAAAGTCGATAGGAAGTGACCTTGGTCGAAGGTGGGCCATAGTGTTTTCCACATCATCGACACGAGACAAAGGAACATAATGTATTTGTGAATCATGATCATATGAGAATTAGAGGAAGGTTGAAATTCTGTAGAGGTCAACTTCTCTTGAACATATCAGCGGCACGACAGTGGATTTGGCAGTATTTGACATCAAAAGATCAAAGGTCATGATGACAAGGAAAATATCAGATGATAGGTCAAAAGGGATTACCCAAACCCAGGGAGGCAAGTGAAAAAAGAGATGAGATTTCCCCAACCCGATAGGAATGCAGACAAGTGCCATGTTCAAAAGTGACATACTGCCGACACGACAATGATGCTGGTTCTATTTTTTCCCACCATTTCTGGCAAGTGCCCCAATTATTTTTGAAAAAAATCTTGAAGGGGATAGCATATGCTTGTCATATAAGTTCAGCCTTTGGACGAATCCATCCTAGTACATTTAATGAGCCCTAGGAAGGAGGAACTCTAATATCGTCATTACGACTGGATCCGATGTCATCAGGGTTTAACAAGTCTGACAAAGGAATAACTCGGCGTCTTTTCATGTTTAGAGAGTTTGAAAAGATAGCAGAGAAGTAAACTCCAACAGTCCCTTTCATAGATAGTTCCTCAATTCTGAAAAGGTAGAAAACTATGTCTGAGGAAACCTCCTAGTTGCGATAGGCTAGGGTATTCCTTTTTCGTAAATAATCTATCCCAACTCGAAAAAGGGGTAAACGTATACTGGGTAGATCTCGTTTCGTAACCACTTTAACGAGATCAAAATGAAAAGTGAATCGACAATATTTCATGTTTAGAGAGTCGGAAAAGAGCTGAAAGATGACTCCAAAATGACTTTTTTGTGTTTTTACCGAGTCCGAAAAAGTATAAAATACAACTTGTATCACTGTCCAAGTCGCGTAAAAACCTGTCGCTGCACATAAAAGCAAGTGTAAAATCCATTTTTCGACAAAATATATCAAAATATTGAGAAAAATTACATTTAAAACCTAATTTTGACTTAAAAAGTTATAAATAGGCTTCAAATGGTAAAACCAATTTAGTTTTACTTTTTTACCTCAATGGAGAGCAACAGTGGTCTGTTTGTGTGCAAACTTGCGGCGGTGATTGCGACTGATCTGGGACATCATTCAGCTCCTCGTCTATTCCAAGTAAAAGGCACTCCCTTAAGCTCCATTTTAATCCATTTTTTATGAGATTTCATTGTGTATTAGACCTCTGGGGGGACCCTTTTAAAATTTTAGGGCTCGCTCCATTGGCGCAGGTATCGGGCATGGACTCAGGCGAATGGAAATTTCCTCACAAAGGGGTCGCGCCAATTGCGCGACACAATTTTCAGCTTAAAAATTTCAAAATGTGAGCTACCCATGTGGATTTTGAAATGCACCAGAGATCTAACATAGAATTTTTTATTGTGTTGATGCAGATATACAGGAAAAATGGTTATCTAATGGAAGGAGAGGGAACATGGGGAGGAAGATGAAATGTCTATGGAAAACGAAGCCTGTATGAATGCACTAAGGAACTGTGGGCTCAAAAAATTATTCCTTACTCCATGTTTACGAGCTCAACCTGAGCTGCTATAGTACTTGGTCAGCATATGGGATGAAAATGAGGAAGTATTTAAACTTCGGGACCAAGTGTTGGAACTTGAGGTCTCCGATGTTTATTTCATCATCGGGTTGTCGCGGAGAGGCCCAGTACCCATTCTGATGGGAAGCAGACCTTCCGGAGAAAAGATGGAGCAAGTAATGGTGAGGGTGTCCCCGGGGGCACGAACCGGATCAGGAAGCAGGAAGGTGGATATCCATACTATCCACAATCTAGCACTCAGAGTAGTGCTACACACCATTACACGAGCTGCAGGATCACAAGCTCCACATGAGGCAACCAAGGCCCAAATCATACTAGCCTCCGAGTGTATGAACCCCACATTGTTCGATTGGGCTACTGCAGTGACGAGCAATATCAAGAGGCAGATGACAAGATGCATGCAAGTCAAACTAAAGCAATTTGGCTACAGTTCCATTTTGGTGTCGTTCATCCTGGAATGACTACCCATTCTCCAGGGCCAAGGGGCCATAGTTGCTGAGCTGATACCGAGAGAGTCAAGGATGGCTTGCTAGGTAGCACTTATGCCTAGGTCAGGAGGAGGCCAACAGATGTCCTGGAGGCCAGAGTTCTTTGGGTGGTTACAGAGACAACTGATCATGGTCGAGGATTGGCCCTATGCTGGGACCGATTTCACCAGAGATCCCGATCTTCCACTCCCGGAGGGTTAGGATTGGGATGAGGAGTTGGGTATGATACTCTATTTTATTTTTTATGTTTTATGATTTTTTGGTAATATATGTCCGTTCTAATGACAGTTTTATGTGTATGCAGATGTCGGCCCAGAGAGGCCCGTGGGCATGTCGCCCATTGCGCATTGGACCCATGTCGCACATGACCCTCAGGTTGAGGGTGGCGAAGGGGGCGAACTGATCCAGAAAATGGAGGTGTTGGCCGGATAAATCGTTCTTGCGGACAAGACCGATCTCCCTAGTGTCAGAAGACAATCTAGCAACAAACGAACAACTAAGTTTGCCTTTCTCTAGATATATTTGTTTTACAAATAAATGTTATGAAGGTGTCGATCCTACCTTAGATCCAAGTGCTTATTTGTGGTCGCAGTGCTTCCGTTGCATCAATAATCCTTCATTGCAACAAGGGCCCTTTTGTCACAAGAAAGTATCATCTTTCGTTGATCTGCAATCACAAACAAGAAAATATCAATAGCACCTGTATAACAAATAATTATAAAACATACCTATCATATTGATCAAGGAATCTATGAAATAAATGATCAAACGACAGCTTATTGAAATAAACAATCGAACGACAATTTATTGAGAAAAACAGAACTTGATTGTATTAATCTTAAAATATACAGAAGAACCTTACAACCTTAGCCTTGATGTTCGAAAGGCCTTCCCGGGGTCCGAAGCAGGAATCTCCTCTACTTTGATAAGCCTTGCACTCTTCCTTCAGGAGCATAAAGAGGTATGTGATCTTTCCTCTCAAAAGCTCAGCAGAAGGAAATCTAAATCTCAACAGCACTTCAACTCCAAAATCTTCTCCAAAAAACTTAACCCTTTTAGGCTACCCAATGCCTCCTTTTATAGAGCAAATGAGGAGGTTAGGATTCCACCATTAAAGGGATAGAACCCTCCTTCAAAGGGATAGGCTACTCACATCAAGGGATTAGTTCCTTAAGGTGTGGGATACATGCACCTTATCAAAGCGTACTCATCCCCAAAAAATCTCATCCAGAACCTTCTAGAATTGACCAAAATTCAACTTTTTAATCTTTTCTTTCGCGCTTTTTGACTTTACAGGGGTACCGCACCTATAACACAGAGAAAGTGCGTTCTAGAACGCAGTTTATCTTCACATTACATGCGTACCCAAGCTAAAAACGCATGCAGGCTTCATGTTACCTGCGTACCCAAGGCTTTTTTGAGTTTTAAGGGTTTTTCCTCCAGTTTCAGGGCTTGGAATGAAGAACAAAGGTTGTAAGACTTGCAAAGGAGGAATGTATGAGTGTTATTGAGCTCATACAGTCAGCAAAATGTCAAGGTGACAATTTTTAGTGTAACAAATTGCCCCCTAAAGTGCGAAGTTTGAAATAGATGAAGATGAAGTCTGTCATATATGAAGAGTGAAGTACTTTATCATTTCAAGGATCATCCTGTGGACACCCCAGTCGGAACCTGTAAAAACATTCAATGCAAAATATATATATATGTAATCATATCATCACTGAGGTAGGCATTCCCATACTCAGATCAAAACTAACTAGAAACTAACTCTAAATTGTTCTGATACAGGAATGATTTTGAATACATCACAGTATAGACATATGTCGACACAACATGGACGCAGCCATCTGTTTATAAATAGTCCATTGTATAAATGATAACAAAATTCCTCGCAGCCTGGATGGTGGAAACTAGATCCAGGGTCTTGATTTCCGCATCTCGAACTAGTACGATTCTATCCATGTGAATAAATGTGTTGAAGTCGAACATGGTAGAAACCACTTGATTACCAGTCAATGATGTGAACTGTTAACAAGTGTGAGAGAAACCACCAATAATGTCAATGGCTCTCAAAGTACTCAGTACAATCCATGAAATGTGAATGAATGAGCTGAAGTCGAACATGTCACGGAATCATTCGATCGAAGGTCAATGACGCAACCTGTCGTCGAAAGCGAGAAACCTGCCATTAAGGCATGCAGATTTCAAGGTACTGACGATTTCTGGATCAACTTCCTAGATAATGAGTTGTCGTCGATAGAAAGTGATCCGTCGTAGGAAAGCCCACAACACGAAATCATAGATCAAGTTTTGAAAATATATCGGCAAGGACTGACTCAGGGATGGTCAAAATGGATGACAGATATTTTGCAGATGAATGGTTTATTTAAACTGTCCTCTTGAACACATAACGACACTGCAGATGGCTTGGTGACAATTGACCCAAAGCTAATACCCAGAAACCGGCTGAAGACTTTCAATATGGTTTGATTAACTGTTAGGCAAAGGATTTCTTAACCCAGGTGGACAAAAAGTGTCGTGTTCAAGAGTGGTTAACGATTTTCCGAATAATCAAAATGTAACAAACAGGTTCGTTTTTCTCTCTTTTCCCCCACCATTTCTGGCAAGTACCTCTTTATTTTTTATAAGCTTGAGGAGGATAAAGTTTTCTTGTTTATAAGCTCATCCTTCGGATGAGTCCAACTTAGTTTAATATTTGAACCCTAAGAAGGAGTGGTTCGTTCCCGTTGAAAATTAAACAGGTCCTTTACTGCTAAGTTTTAACGAGTCCAGTATAGGAGAAACTCGGTGTTTTTCAGTTTTAGGGAGTCAGAAGAAAAACTTAAGAAAACTCCGTGGGTGTACTTTTTCGTAAATTTAGTCTCTCGAGCCCGAAAAAGGATAAAATAATGCGGGAGAGAACTCTATTGACCGGATTTAGTCAACGTATACCTTTTTCGTAAATAGTCCATTTCAGTCCGTAAAAGGGGTAAACTTATACTGAAGGGACGATCATTCATTTACTTTAACGAGTTCAAATAATCAAGTACTCGGCAATCTTTTCATGTTTAGAGAGTCTGAAAAGGGCTTAAAAGAGGACTCCAAGGTTTCGCTTTTTCAGTAAGTTTTAACGAGTTCGAAAAGGGGATAAAAATGTACTCATGGTTTTCACTTTTTCGTAAGTTTTAACGAGTTCGAAAAAGGGATAAAAATGTACTCATGTGGCCGACTTTCAATTTAATTTATGAGCAGGAAAAGACGGAAAGAACTCGGCATTTTCATGTGTTTTACGAGAATGAAAGATAGCAAAATAATCTCGGGATTTTCATGAGTTTAACGAGTCTTGAAAATAACCGAAATTGACTCAAAATAGGTTTCATTTTTACAAAAGCTTGAAACAGAGAAAAACTATGCTTCAGAGTGGTTTCATTTTTTCACAAGCTTGAAACAAAGAGAAAACTATGCTTGATGCCCCCTAAGCGTAACTGCTAGAGTGCATGCCCCCTCAGCTTCATTTCATTCAACTAAGTACACTAGTAATAAATAGCTGGATGGAATGAAGGTTCATTTACGAGATCATATGAAAGACCCGACCTAAAAACTAACCTAAATATACTACTTAACATTTATGAGGTCTATTCAAAGACTCGACTCAATTAAGGGAGGATTTGTTTCATTTTTTAACGAGCTTGACACAGGAAAAGAACTATGCTCATGGCAACGTGTTTCATTTTTTAACGAGGTTGACACAGTAAAAGGAACTATCCTCAGCTACATGTTTCATTTTTTAAATGAGGTTGACACATTAACAGGAACTGTCCTCAACTAACTACTTATTTCTAATCTACCTACATAACCTACTGATTCATTTTTTAATGAGGTTGACACAGGAAAAGAACTGTCCTCAACCTAATTCATTTTTTAATGAGGTTGATTCAGTAACAGGAACTATCCTCAGACCAACTGATTCATTTTTTAACGAGGTTGACACAGGAAAAGAACCATCCTCAGACCACTGATTCATTTTTTAATGAGGTTGACACAGTAAAAGGAACTTTCCTCAAACCACTGATTCATTTTTTAATGAGGTTGACACAGTAAAAGGAACTTTTCTCAAACCAACTGATTCATTTTTTAATGAGGTTGACACAGTAAAAGGAACTTTCCTCAAAACCTATTTATTCTAATCTACTAATCTACCCTCTACAATCTACCTACTGTTTCATTTTTTAATGAGGTTGACACAGGAAAAGAACTGTCCTCATGGAAGCTTGTTTCATTTTTTAAATGAGCTTGACACAAGAAAAGAACTATGCTCTAAACTAGCTGATTCATTTTTTAATGAGGTTGACACAGGAAAAGAACTGTCCTCACACTCACTGATTCATTTTTTAACGAGGTTGACACAGTAAAAGGAACTCTCCTCAGACACACTGATTCATTTTTTAACGAGGTTGACACGATTACAAAGACTCTCTCCTCTCACTGGTCATTTTTTTTATGAGGTTGACCTGGTCTGGAAACTCTCCTCACCGTTCACTGATTCATTTTTTAATGAGGTTGACACAGTAAAAGGAACTCTCCTCACCCACTGATTCATTTTTTAACGAGGTTGACACAGTACAAGGAACTCTCCTCACTCAACTGATTCATTTTTTAACGAGGTTGACACAGGAAAAGAACTGTCCTCAGACCTAATTCATTTTTTAATGAGGTTGACTCAGTAACAGGAACTATCCTCACACCACTGATTCTAATCTACAGCCTGTTGGAAGTTTTCTCAACACAACTAACATTTACAGCCATGGTTAGTTGGTTATGTTGAGATGGTGAACTCTGTTTAGGTGAAGCATTCGGTTGAGGTGAAACAATTGGAGTATTCGGGGCCAACGAAGTTGAAAATAACCATATCGGTAAACCTATTGTAAATCCAGGTAATGACAATGTAGCCATATAAGGAGGACCAACATTTCCAAAGCAAGGAAAAGTACTAGGATTCTCGTTAAGAGGGATTCCTTGGTTGGTAAATTCTGGAACAGTTGTCATTATATTCAACTTCAGTGAATTTTATTAACAAATTAAAAACTAAAATTAACAATTAACAATTAACAATTCACACCTAACAATTAAAATTCACAATTCACACCTATGGTCTCTAAAAGTAAAAACAAACAAATTAACACGCACTATCAAATCTAGTAGTCAAACCACACACAAACAGTAACTTCCCGTACTAAAAACACTAGTTGGTGATGAAATCCAACATCGTAGAATTTAATACAGAAAGGGCGGTTGGAACAGTTACCCCGACAACCTGCTTAATGAAACAGACTGGCACAAGTTTCTTCACAAAACCATCTCGAGTGAAGAGAAACCCCCCAGAGAGTCCAAGTGAGTCTAGTCGACGTCTGCTCCAGGTACAGTGGGATCTTCCCTCCACCGTCACCTTAGGAAAAATCCTAAAGATTATGGTCACTAAGGTTACCAACTGAAACAAATATACCTGGGGGAACAGTCTACGATCCGACACACACGCAAGGGCAGAGTAACAAAGCTCAATCCCCTTGAAGGCTCCTTGAACGGAATCCAAGGTTTACCGACAAGTGACCCCTGGCTCCTCGACAATGGTCTATCCGAGGTTTACCGTTTTTAATACGTGTATATCTTCTATCGTTCCCAATGAGGAAGGATTGATTACCCCACTGGTTCAGATATGATCTCGTGCTTAACTCCTTTAGGAGGAGCTTCCTAGAGCATACATGCAACAATTGGAATTTTTCCTACCGCAAGATCGACTACTTGTTTGTTTTTTCTATCTTGGAGAGTTAACTAAAACCTATTCCAAGACACTAGCCTAAGCTATGTTGGTGGAAAGAGCCCTAAAAATGTAAAAATTACTAGATGAATTTTAATTAAGCGCTGTGTTATTTAGGCTGTTATTACTCAAAAGGGTAAATGGATATGAAACCAATGGTGTTATGACCCGAACCAAAACTGAATGCAATCGAATATGATAATGTAATCTTTTCAATTTGATGAATCCTACCTAAAGTAAGGAGAGAGTTTCCATTCACTTCCAACAATGCAAAGATTGATAACTAAGAGAAAATATAACAAATTCTCTAATGCACTAATTTCATCAAGAAAAACTAATGCAAATCAATCCCAAAACAATATTTTTTTTTTTTTAAAACAAACATAAAAACATCTAAATTCAAATCAAAGAAAAAATCTAAATCTACAATTGATTTTTCAGAATGTAAACTATGCAATTGTAATCTATGCACAATTCACATGAAAAGTATGCAAATGTAATCTATGCACATTTTTCATTCATATTCTGAAAATGAGAATTCTAATTATGCAAATGTGATCTATGCGAGAGAATTCTCAAACACAAGATGATTCTAATGTAATCTAAGAACCAATCAAGTGGAAGTCAAGAAAATCGGGTGAGAGTTCCAAAGATCAAAAAACACTCAAAGGCGATTAACACTCATACACAATTTAGCAAAAACAAAAGCAAAAAGATGCAAAATTGTGAAAAGACTGAGACAAACCTTCAATTAATGACCAAAGGAAATCAAATTAAGAATTTCTCAAAAAAGAGACTCAAAACACCCAATTAACTTAATGGAGATTGATGAGATGAAGAATTTGCTAAAAGAAACTTAGAAACAAGAGATTTTTGACAGAGAAATACAGATCTGGGTAGATGCTAAGAATCCTAAATTAAATCTAAACTAAAATAGAAAAAAGAAATCTAAAGTTTTTCCAAAATTTAACAGGGTCCGCAGGCTTCCAGAAGTAACAGGTGCGGTACCGCGCTGTTTACTAAAGGAAAGTGCGGAGATGCCCGCACTGTGTGTGAAGACAAAGTGCGGTCCCCTGAAAACTTCAAGAAAAACATAAAAGATTTCAAAATTTTAAAAAAAAGAAGAAAAACTAAGCTACCCAGGCAGATATCCATCAATCAAAAACCAGGAAAAACTTTTCCTCAAATCAAAATAAAAGAGAACCAAAAACAACAAGTTTCTTTCCCCAGTGGAGTCACCAATTTGTCGGCCGGATAAATCGTTCTTGCGGACAAGACCGATCTCCCTAGTGTCAGAAGACAATCTAGCAACAAACGAACAACTAAGTTTGTCTTTCTCTAAGTATATTCGTTTTACAAATAAATGCTATGAAGGTGTCGATCCTACCTTAGATCCAAATGCTTATTTGCGGTCGCAGTGCTTCCGTTGCATCAATAATCCTTCATTGCAACAAGGGCCCTTTTGTCACAAGAAAGTATCATCTTTCATTGATCTGCAATCACAAACAAGAAAATATCAATAGCACCTGTATAACAAATAATTATAAAACATACCTATCATAGTGATCAAGGAATCTATGAAATAAACGATCAAACGACAATTTATTGAGAAAAACAGAACTTGATTGTATTAATCTTAAAATATACAGAAGAACCTTACAACCTTAGCCTTGATGTTCGAAAGGCCTTCCCGGGGTCCGAAGCAGGAATCTCCTCTACTTTGATAAGCCTTGCACTCTTCCTTCAGGAGCATAAAGAGGTATGTGATCTTTCCTCTCAAAAGCTCAGCAGAAGGAAATCTAAATCTCAACAGCACTTCAACTCCAAAATCTTCTCCAAAAAACTTAACCCTTTTAGGCTACCCAATGCCTCCTTTTATAGAGCAAATGAGGAGGTTAGGATTCCACCATTAAAGGGATAGAACCCTCCTTCAAAGGGATAGGCTCCTCACATCAAGGGATTAGTTCCTTAAGGTGTGGGATACATGCACCTTACTAAAGCGTACTCATCCCCAAAAAATCTCATCCAGAACCTTCTAGAATTGACCAAAATTCAACTTTTAATCTTTTCTTTCGCGCTTTTTGACTTTACAGGGGTACCGCACCTATAACACAGAGAAAGTGCGTTCTAGAACACAGTTTATCTTCACATTACATGCGTACCCAAGCTAAAAACGCATGCAGGCTTCATGTTACCTGCGTACCCAAGGATTTTTTGAGTTTTAAGGGTTTTTCCTCCAGTTTCAGGGCTTGGAATGAGGAACAAAGGTTGTGAGACTTGCAAAGGAAGCATGTATGAGTGTTATTGAGCTCATACAGTCAGCAAAATGTCAAGGTGACAGTTTTCAGTGTAACAGGAGGGCATTTCTTGGGGGATCCTAGACTATGCACGGCTAGCAGATGTTCCTCTATCATACCAGGGACACATTGTGGGGGTGCCTAGTCGCCTCCACCGACTACTGAGACGCTTAGTGTGCGCGGTGGCTTGTTACCACGAGCACCATGTAGATTAGACATCTAGGGCTTTTCCTGCATATTTTTTGAGGGACATGTCGTCTCCGGCTGTATTAAGATGAACATGTATATTTTTTTATTTTATGTGATGCACATTATGTAAACATTTCGACACACACACATATATATATACCTATTTCTGGATGGATATTTTTACATTTGATGATGTTTTTATTTATAAATTGTGCAAATGTCTATCTAAAACCATATTAGCTACTGCATCTGTTAATGTATTCATATGTCTGGGTATGTGCTGATATGTCATATAAACAAAATTTCTTTCCAGTAGTCAAATACGTAGATACAGACGTAAAATGGATGGGTTTCTAACCGAATAATGACCATTAAGCTGTAAAACTACAAGTTGTGAGTCGAGATACACAAGTAATTCATGAATGCCGAGGTCCAAAACCTCGGTTAATAATTCCAACATGGCACTATATTCCGTGATATTATTTGTAGCAGGACCCAGACACACACCTTGCAGGTTGAACAACTCACCAGCATGATCATAGATTACCCAGACTGTTGAGGACAAATTCCTGGTACTGCGGGAGGCACCATCCGTGAAACCCACAAATGGAGTAATAGACATCTACACAATCAGGAAGACCCGATCAGCAGAAAGATTCTTACATCGCACACCACACCACACATGCACACAAATGAATAAACACACCTATGTACACACACCACACCAAAAATAACTCAGGCGTAGTATTTTTTAAGGTACAACCCATTTGTAGGCTGCACCAACGGAACTCCTTCATAATCAATGAGCTCATAAGCCCCATTATTCAATACTCGTTTTACAATGTAGGGCCCATGCCACATCGATTGTAACTTTCATGCTCCAATTTTGTCATGCGCTTGGTCGTATAGGAGGATGAGGTCCCCTTCAACAAAGGAACGTGGAGATACAGATTAATCAAATTGGGCTTTGACCTGCTTCTTCTATGCTTCAATCACTAAAGCAGCCAAGCGGCGGGTTTCATCCAACCGTTCCAAATACAAGAGACAGTCTTCTTCAGGAGAAGTGTCGGGTAAAAGTTCGATAGCCAACTTTAAAGAAGGAATTTCACATTCAACCGGAAGAGTTTCTTCCAGACCATACACCAATTGGAAAGGTGTGAATCCAGTCACACTCTTTTCTGACGTCCGGTAGGCCCATAGGGCTAAGAACAATTAGAGGTGCCAATTGGATTTATGGATTCCAATTGTCCATTGAAGCATTGTGACCAAAAATTTGTTTACAGCCTCAACCTGGCCATTTATCTGGGGGTAATATGGCGTTGAGCTATCATGTCATAAGCCCAATCTTGATGTCATCTCGGCCATCATGTAATCTCGAAAATGATTACCATGATCGGTAACAATGGCCTGAGGGACCCCGAAACATGCAATAATGTGGTTGAAAATAAACTGGGCAGCTGTCTTACCGTCAGCGGCTAGTGTAGGCATCTCTTCGGCCCACTTAGTAAAGTAGTCGATAGCAACGATTATATATGCATGCCCCCCGGCTGAATGAGGGTTACACGTCATGAAATCTACACCCCATTTTGCAAAAGGGCCGACAGTAATGACAGGATGTAGAGGGAGAGACGGCGCGCACATTTTGCGCTGAAAAACCTTACACGCATGACATTTTCAAACTGCAATAATACAGTCTTTGAATATCGACAGCCAGAAGTAGCCTGCACCCAGAATATTCTGGGCGGTGGCATATCCAGACATGTGACTGCCACAGGCGCCACTGTGACAGTCATTCAAGACTCTTTCAGCCTCCTCCAGGGTGAGGCACCTGCGGAGCACTAAATCTACTCCAACGCAGTATAAAGTATCTCCTACAATATGTTAGGGTTGAGACTGATGCCGAATCCAATGTCGGGTGTCCTTGGTCAACTCAATCCAAAACGTTGATTTTTGAAGATACACAATAATATCATCTTACCATGGATCACGAGTACTGATAAGGAAGAGGGTTTTGTCCGAGATATTTTCCTTAGAGTGAGATGGAGTGGAGTTTGTCGGGAGGGAGAAAATGAGATCCGCAAAAACCAGTGATTTGGTCGACATAGCAGTGGTAAACTCTAAGTAGAACTCCTGAAGGATAACGATCCGTTTAGAGTATTTCCCCCCCAGTAATTGTTGAGATAGAATGTATGTCAATGGGTTGCAATCTGAAACCACGGTTACTGTACGCAGTAGGATGTAGTGGCGGAAACGCTGCACAGCTTGCACTGCGGCTAATGCCAATTTCTCGACGTGAGCATAATGTGTTTCTGTGTCAAGAAGATTCTGTGAGAGATAATAAACAATGTTGTCACTACCATCATCATCATCCTACACCAGAACCATAGCTATGGTGCTAAATGCGGCTACCAAATATAGAGTGAAATCACGGTGATAGTTTGGAGGACGAAGCAACGGAGCATTAACAAGTAACATCTTAAGCTTCTCAAAGGATCACTGAGCAACCTCATCCCAGCGAAAGGGAACTTGTTTCTTTAAAAGACGAATGAATCCTTTGGCCACTTTCGCGTAGTTCGAGATGAAGCGTCGAAGGAAATTAGCTTTTCCCTGCAGACTCTGCAATTGATGTAATGAGGAGGGTGATGGGAGATTGACAATAGCCTCGACCTTTAGAGGGTCGAGGTGAATCTCGTCCTTGGAGACTATAAACCCCAAAATATGGCCAGAATCCATGCAAAAGTTGCATTTATGAGGGTTAAGCCGGATATTATAGCGTCGACAGCAAAGAAAAATTTGGCGGAGGTGTTTGGTATGGTCCTCTCGCCGAGCTGAGTGAGCTAGCAGATCATCCAGATAAGGCTGAAAGATATGGCATATGTCATGGAATTCGTAAGACATAGAATGTTGGAAAGTAGCTCTAGTGTTCTTCAAGCCAAATGGGAGCTTTTTATAAGCAAAGGTACCCCACGGACAGATGAATGTAGTCTTGTGTTGATCGGCAGGTAAAATATTTATCTGATTATACCCGGAAAATCCATCCATCAGGGAATAAATCTCACTCCCAGCACATTCGTCAATGATTTGATCTATGAAAGGAGTGGGGTGATTGTCCTTAGGACAGGCTTGATTAATATCACAGTAATCAATGCATACTCTTATAGTGCCCTATTTCTTATCTACAGGGACAATGTTTAAGACCCATTATGTGAGGGGAATCGGGTAAATGAAGCCCGCGTTCAGAATTTTTTGAACTTCTGCTTTAATGGCAACAGCTTTGCGAGGATGCACTGGGCATAGGCGTTGGCACAAAGGTTTCGCACCGGGATAGGTAGGAATCTCGTGCACTACTATGCTAGGATCAATCCCAGGCATATCCTCATAGGACCAAGCGAACACATCTCTGAATTCATAGAAAATATCAGTATAAACTCGTATCTCGTCAGGAGAACAAGTCACTCCCACATGTATATTCTTGACTATCCCCGGTTTGATGGAGATGTCGATCGGAATGGTTTGGGTAATGTTGCTCAGGTTTCCTTCCTAAAGAACCTCATGAGTCAAAATGGGCGTCTAGAGAGGCGGAGTAGGAACCTAAGATGAAAAACACTCTAGACAATCTGACATTACCCCCAGGCTAGGCATGAAGGAGGAACAATGATGTCCATCGCTCCAAGGTAGCTCCTCAAGAGACATTGTTTCAACAATGGCTTCGTCAGAAGGGAAAGTCTCTTTAAGAGGATCAGGCGAGTCGGCCTTGGCGAGCCAGGGGGATTGAGAGTAGATATCTAAAGCCATGCTTGAGGGAGCATGTCGAGAGGGAGGAGGATCAGATGCGGTGACGATTTCATAGTAATTAATCTCTATTGGATTTAAGGCATCAATTCTCCCAAATCAATCACCTGTTTAGGTGAATGGATGATCCATGGGTCGTCAGACCTAGAGACCATATTAACTTGAACGGTGTGTGGTGGTGGCATGGGAAAAATACCCATGAGGATGGGGTCCCTGCAGAGACCAGGTCCTACACTGTCAGAGGGATTGGGGATCTTATCCACATAAGGAACGTTGTTCTCAGAGGTGGAGGTGAAGAAAGACAACTGATCCACAGTAAAAAAATTTCCCTCATGAGGGAACTTCAAAAGCCGAAAGAGGGTGGACGACACGCATAACATGGTGTGAGACCAACTGCAGCCGAGAAGTAGATTGTAGTTAAGTTTGGCGTCAAATACTTCTACTTATACGTTGACTGTCTTCCCTTGTAACGTAATCGGCAAATTCTCGAGAACACCCAGGGGTTTGGATTCCCAACCATCGAATGCCTCTAAGGCATTGGGAGATGATGAAATCACTGGAGAGACAATGGCCTTCCAGCATGCGGACGACATGACACAGGTAGAAGCACCTTCATCCACAAAGGCCCTATGGATGTTAAGACCGTTGATCCCGACTTGAATAACAAGAGCGATTTGATGTGGAAGTCAGGGGGGGTAAAATTTTCTAAGTCTAAGGTGAGAAGACTAGAATTGGTGGGATCGATTCCACCGATTGCAGACAACAAAGCTTTCTGTTGTGATGGGCAACTTTTAAGAACTTCCAATGCAAACATAGCAGAAGGTTCCTGTGCCAAATCCTCAACAATACTGTAGTGCTGAGCGGCACGGGCATTTGGGTTGTAGGAAGACCTTCGCAGAACACCTTTAGAAGGTGGCCTCAGAACAGGTTCAGCAGTAGGCTTCTCAATCTCCAAAGAACCGGAGACAGGAGGAGGAGGAGGTGGGCCATCTACAATATCCTTCCCAGCTAGCTAATGCGATCTAGCATAATCCTTTAAATGTGTAGCAATTAAGACAAGTGTTGCGCCATTCATCATAAAGACCTGGGACCCAAATGGTGTAGATGGTGAGGGCTGATCAACCATCTAGGTCTACTGAGACGGGAAAGGTTCTTTAAGAATTATCGGAGTCCCTTTGGAGCCTTTCAAAAGTTGACTAATTTCAGATCTTTGAGGACAATCATTTTTATAATGATCTCCTTCACAGATAAGGTAGGGGTACTTCGATTTACGTTGGGAACCGTCATCAGTACGAGGCTTGGAAGACTCTGACTTTGGGGCATCGGGTTTGGATTTTCCTTTTCCCTTATTTTTTCCTTTGGAGGCTTTTTCCATAGGATTAGCCTAAACGACGTTAACCTCCGCAGCTTTTCCAGAATCTGGAGGAGTGGGGAGAGCAGAATTATTGGAAGAATTAGACTTCTACTTCCCATTCGAAGATTTCCAGGAATTTTCAGACACAGAACCAATAACACCATCCACCGCCAGGGTAGGTGGAGCTTTAGAGGTTCCTGGTCGTGGAGCATCAGTCAAAATATCATACAGCGTGCTGGACTGAGAGTATACTAGATCAAGATACTGGGCACACGCAATGGCCTGTTCTTTAGTCACACATGCCCCCATAGAAATATCTTGAGCGATTTTTTTAACCGAAGGACCTGGTGAACCAATGAGTTAGTAGTTGATCACGTATATCAAACTTGATCAACCTATGACAATGTCGCCACTCATGAATATGATTGGATATGTGGGTGGCTTTATCCTGCTTCAAGGAAGTCAGGAGATGTGTCCCGTCTTCATAGCAAACCAGTAACTGAAAGTGGGTGAGAAAAGCCATTGCTAAAGTATTGAAATCCTGAAAGATGCCACGGGGTAGTTCAATATACCACTTAGCGGCAGCACCGGTAAGAGTGCGCTGGAAGAGACGTAGAGGAATTGAATCATCGACCCAAGAATTAGACGAACACCACAAATGGTAGGTCATTACATGAGCTTGGGGGTCTTCACCAGCTTTACCTTCAAACTTAGGGTAGTCGCAGGGTACCTTGGTTGGAACTGGAGGCAAATAAATATTATGAAGAATCAGATCATTGGTTAATTTAGAAACGTCTGGTAACTCCAAGGTAGCCAAGAACAGAAATTGTGGATTGAACCGCATGCCAAGCCCTCGATAAGGACCTGTACCTACACTCCACACTGGTTGAGTGTATCCTTTCCCCCATGGATTCTGTCCTGAACAATTATGACCATAGGGGGTATAGGGTGTATAACCAGTCTGATTCGGTTGCTGGTAACCAATGTACGGGGCTTGATAACCAGAGTATGGACCATGATTGTATGTCGGCCTTGTTTGAGTAGTTTGTGGATTTGGCTGCTGAGTATAGGTGTAGCTAGGTTGTTGAGTGCAATAATGGGAACCTTGGGGCGGATTATAAGTCTATCGAGATTGACCGTGAGGATAGTAACTGCCTTGAGGTTGAGCGAGCTACTGATAGGTGGGACCCTACTAAGGGAGATAATTAGGATGCACTGGTTGATTCGGTTGTGGCATCGAGTAAATTGGCTATTGAGCAGGGTTGACATGATGTGTAGGTTGGCCTGGTTGGACAGGCTAGCCAAGCTGAATGGGTTGACCTAGTTGAACAGGTTGCCCTGGGTGAACAGGTTGTGCAAGCTGACCTGGCTGATGTGGAGCACTGGGTTGTGCCGAATGGGTCGGTTGGCCTGGTGGTGGAATGGAGCCAGGTGGTGGCTGGTAACCGATTTGACCTGCAGCAGGACCATAAGATGATCCTCGCTGATGTGCAACATTTGGCGCAATAGGATACTAAGGTTGCATGGGTTGTGAAGGCTGGACTTGCCCCCCAGGACCATATACCGGCCCTGGTTGGTACCCCGGTTGACCTGTGAGTCCTTGAGGTTGCCCAGGTTGGACTCCAGGGAGAGGCTGCATGAGTTCACTTGAAGGGTTGTAATACTGTCCTTGCGGACCGTATAATGGCCCCTGCTAGCTTGCAAGGTAACCTTGCGGGTCATAAGGATAGCCAGGCTAGCCCGAAGGTTGGCCTTGAAAAGGTTGTCCTTGCGGGTTATAAGACTGCCTAGCCTGGTTATACGGTAAACCCTGAGCATGAAGTTGAGCCTCAGGAGCGGGTAAACGTAAATAATTCTCGTATTCATCGTACTAATATGGAAAAACGTACACGGGCGTACCATCCTGTGCATAATGTGATAAATATGAGCGGTTGGGATCTTGAAAGGATTTTCTGACCTTGAGGTTCAATTGTTGTAGGGACAATCGATACTCCTTAGTAGAGATGTTCTCTGGCATAGAAGAAGCTATATAGACATCTTCGGGAAGCGATGTGGTCCTTACGGACTGAGTGATAACAGAAGGTGTAGATGCAACCACACAAATAGTGGGCCTGACGGGTACAGAAGTGACCTGAGGGGACAACGTGATGGGTGTCCTAGGAGACATCCCCAGTGAAGGAATAATTGGCCTCGTAGAAGAAGTTGATGCTCCCATAGAGGCAGCGGTAGCGATAATCTTACCTAAGGATCTATACCCTGCTGGTAGTGAGGGATCGAGCAAAGACATAACAAATGATTCAGGATTGTCTTCTGGGAATAACTTCCAGGTTACTTCTGGGAATATCTGGTAATATTCACCAGACGTGGGGATTTCCTTGCTAGGAGAATGGCTGGATTCACTCATATTTGAACCTGCTGATAGATCTCGTAACAAACGGCGAGGACTAGGAGGAATAACAGCAGCTAAAAAAGGCAAACCCGATGTAAGAGGAGGAAATGTTCGCCTACTCCAAATCCAGACCAAGGGTTGTAAAAGGGCCAATTGAACTCAACTAGTCCTCCAAAGGGAAGCTCAGACAGAACCGGTCCCCCATCAAGAAACTTGAAAACGATGGGTTGTTGTAGCTCAGCAGAGGATTGCAACACCTCTATTGAATCGTCTGTATATGGACTACCAGTAGACAAAACTGAAGGTTCCGCCACTGTGACAGTAATGACGAAAGGAAAAGATCAAACACAAAACATGGGCTGAAAATACTCAAGGAACATAATCAATTGGCCAACAAGCAAAATCTAATAGGGCGTGTGATTGCGGGTGATTTATTTTACGACATTGAAACTTAGAAACTTCACTGTTTCATGTTTTAAGAGTCGAGAAACGGATGAAAGATGACTCTATCTCTTTCAGTTTTGACGCAAGCGTGAAAAGACAAGTGCTCGGTGATCTTTTCAAATTTAAGGAGTCAGATAAGATCAAAATGACTGCTCAGGAATGCTAGGCAAAGGGTGTACCAAATAATCGTGAACTGCAATATACACCTTGGTTTGAAAATGAAAGAGAAATCAACCAAGGAATTAACGTACGTGCAGGAAATCTCCCCGAATGATGTGTTCGGTGTATCACGGGTATAGCGCAGTAGACTCGGCTTCCTATGGATAAAGGATAGAAACCTAGTGGGGTCTCCCTTTATATATGTGACGGTACGGGGAGCACAAGTCCATACTCGTGTTGTCTAAAGCCAAGAGGCGAACGACAACTACTAGGTTTAAAGACGTTGGAACACGTCTCTAGCCTAGACCTCTAAATATTTCGTTAATGTTTCAATGTTGTCTTAGTGTAAATTGAATGAATTTTAATGTTTATCTTCAATTATGTTTCAGTTTTTAGGCCCTAGCGAGTGTTATGTCTCAAAATCTCCTAAATGCACACTACATGCCACAGTATATCAATTCATTCGATGAAAGCTAATTACGAGAGTGTTAAGAGCTTTTCACACAATAAAAAAATGACCATACAACAACCAATGATATCTCTAATGCAGCTAATGGAAATTAAAAGCTTTTCTTTCAAAGTTACTAATCACTAATAACACCGAAAAGATTTAATTCACACTAACTAATCCAAAGAAAAAGAGATTTTTTTTTGTATTTTCAATGTTTAAGAGAAAAATGCACTAACAAAATGAAAACTAATGAGAAGAAATTCGAGAAGCAAAATCAAAAGAGGAAAAAAATCAAATTTCACTCAATGCAAGCACATAATTAGATCTCAAATCGACAAAAATTCCCTCAAATCAAAAGACACCCAAAGACTCAAATGAACCATGTGATCTAGGCCCAAAACGAGACAAGGAAGAATTTGAATGAAGAAGGATCCAATCACTCAAATAACGCAATGAAATGATAGAAAACCACCAAACGAGTGTAGAGAAGAAATCACAAAGCTGACTGAACAGACAGAAACCAAAAACTCCCAAGGGAGGCTCGACGCACAATAACACCTAGATGCCCTAGGGCTAATATGTAAAATCTATAGAAACGGGAAAACAACCAAAGGATGAAGGTCACAATCAGTCAAACAAGGCTCCAGAACACTTAGGCGGTCAAAAAAATGAGACCAAAATCCCAGATCAAGCTTAGAGAGCTCAAAACTAAGAAAAACCTAGCACTTCACAGCACTGGCGCGACTGTCAGGCTGAAACTAGCGCCATAACAGGATTGGCGCGAGTAGTAAATTGGCAACTAGCACCAATTGGCGTGACTGTCACGCTAATAAGTGCGCCAGTCAAGTTTTCTATGCAAAACTAAAAAAGAGAAATCCAAGATGCAGACCAGTGATGTTGAAGCTCAAACCAAAAGCCAAAATCATGAAAAGAGCCAGCCAAAAGAGCTGACAAGCAAGCAAAGTCAAGAATCGACCGAAAGACAAGACAATACTCCAAGTGTTCAGTTCATAAACTAAACCGGAGATTTACTAAAGCAGCATTCATCTACTTTTGCTAATGTAGAGCAAGAGCGTTTCGAAGGCTATCTGGCTAACTTCAGGCTCCATCTGTAGTTTATAAAGCAAACAACAAGCTAACTCCCCATCAGAGTCACCAATTTGTTGTAAAGGTAAATCCCCTCTGCGGACAGAGGCGATCCATACTAGCCCAGATCGGGTCTAGCAACAATCATACCACGCTAAGGTGCAAGTTCCTAATTTCAATAGACCAACTTGTGATGAATGCCTACCTCAAGTCCAACGCTGTTGTTTGTAGGGAAGATGACGCTCTCGTTCCCTTGCTCTAGCAGACCACAATCCTCTCACTTTCCGCGATCGAACACCTGCACGCACAAGAAACATGACAAACAGAAGCGTAAAACCCGATATATACAATTATGTATCAGTCAGAGAAGACACAACTCATGATCATAATGAACAATACGAGTGGAACCATAACCAATAGTCTCTTATCATTAATTCATACAAATGAAAACACAACCTAGCTCTGACGTTGAACCTTCCTTCGGCGGGTTGTCAGCGGAATACGTCTCGGTAAAGCTTGTCGGGAATGGGGACAAGCCTCTCTCTTCGACCGTCAATCTCCTTGCTATGTATTTGGCACTATGAGGACTATTGGAGCATTCTTTAGGCTATGAAGGCTCTTGGAGACTAGCTTGCAAAGGGAAATGGAAAGCTTATATAGATGGTGGAAGAGGAGTTGGGATCCCTACAATCATGGGATTGGCCCTATCCTCAAGGAAGCTTCCATGAGAGGTGGCAAACTACTTCCTCTACATGGAAATCCGGAGCCAAACGTCCCAACCCAATTTAGAGACCAGTTCAGGAGTTGGTTGGAGTCAATCTTCCACCATTTATTTTTTAAAAACACCCTTTATTAAGCCTGGCGCAAGTGAAACTCTGAGACAGAGTGCCAATTGGTGCACCCTCTTTGTAATATTTCCCCCATTGGCGCGGGTATAACACTGGCTAGTCATGACAAGGATGAAAAGGCTATTTTTAGGGTTTTTCACAAGGATATGTCTTCAGGGGAATGAAATTCCATGTCTAGGGGAACACCATGAAAGTGTTTTCAGATCATGTCACTGCTCACAGGTCATGGAATAAGCCCTCCAATGTGTGGGGCGAGGAATTGCAGGGACGATGACAAATTTATATGTAACAGAGTGCATTTGAACTAGAAAAATCTTTGACATTTTATTTTGAAAACAGAAACAAACTATCTAATCCTATCCTTATTTCTTCCAAGAGTCCAGATTAAACTGTTGAACTCTTTATTTCTCTACCTAACTATCTATCTATCAAGATTAGGTTGTTTGAGAGATTTTCTTCTCTATTTCTAAGATAGGAAATTTAAACACAGTCAAATCAGGATTAGACTGTCTGATTTTCTATGGTGTCTATGGCTGTATGTACAAGCTGCACATAGAATTTATTTGCAGAAAATTTAAAAAAAAAACTGTGAAGGCTTAAGATCTGAAAATTAAGAATATCCTTCCTTCTTTCTTTGGTTCAGGTTTTGAGCTTGTTAGAACCATTTCCTTTCTATCCTAATCTTTTCTACTGATAATTCAAGTCTGAAATAATCCTATCAATCAGTGCTTCTACTAACTTATCAACATAAATTTAAAGTATGTTCAGCCATGATTAGGCTAGATGAATGAACAATATATAATTTTTTCTAATCAACAGTGGAATTTAGATTTTCTCACTTTCAGAAAATTCTCTTTTTTGAGTATGGGTTTGTACCTCTTTTGAATCTACCCTATTTTCCTTTTCTGTTCTTTCATTGTTTTTTGTATTTTTCATGATTTATTTTCAACTAGGTTATGTACAATGAATAAAAAACTTTGAAACTAAGACTCTTAACAGAAGTAGTGCTTGAGCATCCTGCCATTGACAGGACCTCCAAATATGTCTTCTCCATTCAAATCTTGTAGAAAGAATGCAGTATGACCCTTGATAGAATGAATAATGTAGGGTCGATTCCACAGATTCCCAAATTTTCCATGTTTTCCTTTTTCCTCCCTTCTAGAATCCCATTTTAGAATTATATTTCCAACTTGGAAATCATTTGCTTCAGTCCTTTTGTCAAATAACTTCTTGATTCTTTCTTGGACTATTTGTGTTCTCTTGTACACTTCCTCTCTAGACTTTTGTAAATGAATGGTCTGATTTATCCTTCTATGCATATCATTTTCCTCAGATTGTACTTCTTGGAGGAGTTTCATGGCTGGAACTCCTAGAGAGGTTGGGAAGATTGCATCCATGCCATAAACAAGCTGATAGGGGGACATATTTATTGACTTTTTGGTGGTTAATCTATCAACCCATAAAGCATGAATAAGCTTACTATGCCATGACTTTTGATTCTGCTCCAACAATTTTTTGATAATATTGACAAGGATTTTGTTGGAGGATTCAACTAATCCATTTCCTTGGGGATAATAGGCGGTAGAATGATGCAATGTGATATTATATTTATAACACAAGTAAATAATTCTTTTAGACTTGAAGGCAGTAGCATTGTCTGTGATAATTTTTCTAGGACAACCAAATCTAGATAGTATGTTCGTTTCAAGGAACTTGATAATGACATAGTCAGTAGCATTCCTAGAAGGTATGGCTTCTATCAACTTGGTAAAATAATTAGTGGTAGTGAGGATCCACTTACATTGAGCTGAATAATATGGGTGAATTTCCCCAATGAAGTCCAAGCCCCATTTTTGAAAGGGAGCCTCAACACTGACGAGATGTAAAGGTAGAGGTACGAGTTTTCTCTTGCCATAAAAAAATTGACACTTATGGAAAGACATGACAAGTTTTTGAGTGTCTGGGAAAAGGGTGGGCCAATAGTAACTACATCTGAGGATTTTATTTTCTGGAGTCTTCCAGTAAAGATGTCCTCCACATTCTCCCTCATGCAGCTCATGCATGATTTTTCCTGCATCAATCTCAAATAAACATTTGAGCAATATTCCAACATCATTCTTCCAATATAAAACCCCATTTAATATGCAATAATTTAAAGCCTTCTGTTTCAAGAATCTAGCTTTAGTTTTAGACAGAGAGAGAGGGGTATTCAGATAAAGCAGCACATATATGATATCAGCATACCAAGGTGAATTCACAAAATTTTCTTCAATAAATGGAGTTGTGAATTCTTTTATTTCTTCCAAAATATCAACCATATTAATATCCAATGCTTGGAAGTTTGACTTAGCCATGAGTTTTGCTAATCCCTGCCCTTTGATTAGTTTGGTGGGCCTGATTTCTAAGTCATATTCTAAAATAACAGCAATCCATTTTCCCCTTTTACCATCAGGGTATTGACTTAGAATATCCTTGACAACTGTGTGTGGGACAAAAGCAATGATACGAGAATGCAAAATATAAACTATAAAGTCTTTCAATGCTTTTACCAAGGCTAAGGCTTATTTCTCCATGATGTTATATTTGAGTGGAGCATCTCTTAATGCCATACTAAAAAAGAAAATTGGTTTTTCTTGCCCCATATTTTTTTTTTGTAGTAATACTGCAGCTATTGTATGTTCAGATGCAAAAGAAAAGATGTAGAAATATTTGGTGAAATTAGTACTGATAAGAACCAGTGTTTGAGTAAGAGCTTGTTTCACTAGTTCAAATGACTGTTTGGCTTGTATTTCCCATTTAACACCTATTTAATTCTTAAGCATGTTTGTGATATTTATTAATAGATCAGCAAGGTTGGGGATGAACCTTCTTAAAAAATTTATCTTCTCAATGAAAGATTGTAATTCTTTGAGGTTTCTAGGATGGCCGATTTTCAATATGCCATCAATCCTTTTAGGGTCTATTTTGATTCCCTCTTCAAAGATTATGTGACCAAGAAGTTTTCCTTCTTGGAGACCAACGAGTGTCTTTTTGGGACTCAAGGATAAGCCATATTTCCTACATTTCTCAAAAAAAATTCTTAAATGAATCAAGTGTTCTTTATCAGTTTTGGAGAAAACAGTAATGTCTTTTTTTTTTACGTCAGAAGCATTATATTATATCAGGAAATAGAAATTACAAGAGAGTACAAAAGACCTGCCAAAGGTTTTCCAGATAGCATTCTAGGCCTGCTCCTATGCAAGCTGATGATCAGACTAAGATTCTTGGGCTGTGGAAAGCCCTGTTGTGAAGGAGCATTAGAACATAGCCAAAAAACAACATACCCACCTCGCAGGGTGGCCTGTAAAAAGAGAGACTTGACCACAATACTGAGGGCTATAAGATGGCCCGATACATGCCGACTGAGACTATCAACACACATAACATAAAAATAAACATAGTTATAGACATAGTGACCGAAAGGAAACAGAACCAAGAGGGTACCATGATCATCACTGAAGGGGATTTGAAGCTCCGGATTGTCCGACAACGCTTGAACTTGCTTCCTCGCCACCTTTGGACTGAATTCTGGGCTTGAATCTTCGAATGATGGTGGTCTGCAAGTCATCTGTCAGGATTTCAATGGATACATTGAGGACGTGTCGGAGGTAGAGATAAAATCGACGGAAGAAATTATCCATGGCCTTGCCGTGCATACGAAGCTCCTCTGTTAGTGACTTAAGGGCAGTTTCCAGCTTGTCCAAACGCTCAGTGTTTTTGGCCGATGTGATGGAATTTGCAGCAAAGGTCTCCTTTACTTCTACTCCCTGCATGGCAATTGCCTTTGCCAACATCGTCTTCATCTTCCATGCCATATTTTGGGTTTGCAAAAATTGTGTGTGGCGAGTCGATGAAGTTCCTGGATCAACTAACCAGTCAACCTCCTCACTGATAGCACTGTCATCAATCTGAGCTTGCAAAATATCCACTTCTTCCTACAACACTTCGATAGTTTTCTTCTCTCATTTGGAGACGGAGGCCTCATAACTATCCTTGTCCCGCTTAAGGGCTTGCGAAGCTTTGATGCTACGAAGTTTGTGATCAGCCATAGAAACCCGGTGCATGTATGCAGAGCACTCGCAGAGGGGGATAAAGCCGAAATTAGCTTTGGTGTAGAGATACCTTAAGGTGAGATGGGAAATGAGCAAGGGAAAAAAAGAGATATGGTAAATAGACTGACGGGAAGTGGAGAAGAGAGTGCCATTTGAGAGCCATTTAATGTTATAATGCATGCCAGCATGTCGTCTGAGCCATCCACTCGAGCCGAGGTTATGAGCCAAGATCTTCTTCTCCTGCACGATTCTCTCCCATGCCTGAAGCCGCCATATGATCCACTCAAGGGATCAGTTGCCCCTACGATTGTCCTTACACATGCTAAAATTCCAAGCCCGAGGAGTACTTGGTGACCTCTTCGGGCTCTGCCAACTGACGTGATCAATCACAATGGGGGAATTCATGATCTACTTATGAGTGATAAACTGTTGTCCATCCCCACGATAGTATCGGTAGTTAATTCTTGCCTGGATATGACATGGCACTGATCTCGGAGCATACCCAGCATTAGGTCCTGCCACCACATGTCCTGGGCGTCATCCGGATAATCTACTACATGGTTAGGAAGATGATCTGCTAAAGAGTTGGCTTTCCTTCTCACGGCCTGAAGGACGATGCCTTTGAGGGAAGCAAGGTAATGTGCTATGAGCTCAGTAACAACTGCTAGATGCCAGTTTTTAATTGCCTTGCTAGGATTCGTGGCATGCTGAATTTTCTTAGTAGTAGTGATGGCGAGCTGGGAGTCCCTTTCTACAATAGCCATTCCTTTACCAAGCCGAATGAGAAGCCTTAACCCATGTTCTAAAGCAGTGAATTCAGCTTCGTTGTTAGTCGTATCTCCCAAGTCTCTGCAGTAGATATACAGAATTTCTCCCTCTTCATTGCGTAGGACACCCCCCATCTCGGTAGGGCCTGGGTTACCTTTTGAGGCTCCATCAAAATTTAGCTTGCAGTATCCTGGAGGAGTAATATGCCAGTTGACCAGGGAGGGAGCTGGCTGGATGGAGCTTATCTGCATTCTCCACTCCACCTCTTCAGAGAGGCCAAACGTGGCCAGAATCCTAATGTCATTAGAAGACAACGAATTTTCTTCCTCAGGCTTGCAACAGGTGAGAGTGGTTTCTTTCAAATTCTGCATAATAGTGGTTTTTATCTCCTCGAGCTATCTGATGCTATGTTTTTGAAAAATGCGATTATTCCTCTCCTTCCATACCGTCCATAATAAGAAACCAGGACTGGGCCTCCAAATATTGTTTACCATATCCATGTTAGAGTAGTTTAAGCGCCAGTTGGTTATTGTATCATGAATGGAATTTATACTCCAATCCGTTAGGTGAAAAATATTTTGAAGCTAGTCCCACAGGTTACTGGTCCAGCTGCAATCATTGAACAGATGATTCATTGTTTCCTCCTGCTCCTTGCATAAGGTGCAGTGAGAAGGTCCTGTGAACCCTCTTTTAAGAAGGTTTTCGCAAGTTAAGACCTTATTATTTCGCATTAGCCATAGAAAAGCTTTAATTTTGGGCCAAAGGTTACAATTACAAACATTGTTGAACCAGGGAACCTTGTTCTCATTATCTCTGTCATCAATATAAAGGCGAGCTTCTTTGAGGTTGAAAGAACCTCCATTCTGCTTTCCCCAACGTAGGATATCCGTTCCTGGCACTGCCCTTATTTGTCTTTTCCTCAAAATGGTATTGAGGATACTGAGGATATTTGTAAGGTGTTCATCCAATGGGCAAGGGATGAGACTCCAGGTTCTCCAGTATTGTTGGCGTATGTCGTTTTCCCAGTAATGGTGCACTTTCGATTTTCCAATTTTCTGAAACCATTGTTGCAGGGGGTGAAGGTCATGATTTTCAATTTTGGGATTTGTTGCCAGGCATCCTCCCAAAACAGGGCCTTATGACCGTTCCTGATTTCCCAAAAATAATGATCTCATATGATGCTCTGGTTGGCACGGGAATGATTCCATATGGGAGAGACTACAGGAGTATCAGTTATTATTATGAGCTCCTCATGCTACCAGAGTTCCGCATATTTTTCTTTCCAGAAGCGAGCCCAAGGGGTTTGAGGTTTGGAGAGCCATCTCCACCAAACTTTGGCTCCGCAGGCCTTATTGGTAGAATCTGGATCCTGTAATCCCAACCCACCAAGGGTCTTAGGTTTACAGAGCTTGTCCCAAGCCGCAAGCGCCCACTTTGGTTTCCCTGTATTGCCAGACCAGAGAAAGTTCCATTGGATGCTTCTGATTTTCTGAAGGACTCCCTTGGGGGCTGGCAGGATTGAAAGCAGGTAATGCGGGATGGCCTGGAGGATGGCCTTAGTCATGATTAAACGGCCAGCTAGGTTAAGGACTCGATTGGTCCAATGATTGCATCTGTCTTCCAACTTAGACATAATTTTTTCCCAGTGACACTTCTGCCAGGGTTTGTCTGTAAGAGGAATGCCCCAGTATTTGGACGATAAGCTGCATCTTTTGAAACCTAAAATATTCATTAAATGATTTTGAATAGCCAGGTGTGTGTTAAAAAATAAAAACGAGGACTTATCAAAGTTAAAGTCCATACCCGAGGCTTGACTGAACAGATTTAACAGATGCTTGAAACCCCTAGCTTCTTTCACAGTCGGGGTTCCATGTAGCATAGTATCATCCACGAACTGCTGGTGGGTAGTGGCAGGGATGTTGCGTAAGGGCTGAAGGCCAGTGATCATATTCTTTTCCTTGGCCGATCTGATGATTCGGCTGAGGCCTTCCATGAGGATGAAAAAGATAAAAGGCGAGATAGGGTCCCCCTACCTAATGCCTCTGGAAGGAAAGAAAGGCTTGGAGGGGGCCCCGTTGATCAGAATAGAGTGACTGGGAGATTTGATCAGGGCTAATATCCAGGATATCCATCGATGATTGAAGCCAAAATCCTTGAGCACAGCCTCCAAATATTCCCAACTGACCTTGTCATAAGCCTTTGAGAGGTCTAGCTGAATGACCATGCCAGCTTTCCTGAGTGATTGTAAGGTGTGAACCATATCGTGAGCTAGCAGGACGTTGTCCATAATTTTTCTGCCTTCCACATAACCAGACTACTCTTCAGAGATAATCTGAGGGAGAATAGGCTTCAATATTTTGGCTATGACCTTTGATATGATCTTGTACACCACATTGCAGAGCGCTATAGGCCTAAATTTGGAAGGGGTACAGGCATCAGCTTCCTTGGGAATTAGTGCAATGAATGTGGAGTTTAGGGATTTGAGAATAGAGGAGGAGATTCTGGAGTCCTACACTACTTCCCAAATGTCCTCCTTACCACATTCTAGTAGGCTTTGAAAAAGTCCACCGTGAAACCATCTGGCCCTGGTGCCTTCCCATTGGCCATGTTGAAAACAACTTCCTCCACCTCCTGGAGGGAGACCGGTCTTTCGAGGGCCGTGTTTTGTTCTTCTGTTACAAGGATAGGAATAGAGGAGACAACATCCATAAAGGTTGCCTGTAGATCAATGACTGGCTCAGTTGCAATGGAATTGAAATGATTATGGAGTTGATCGATAATATCATGGTGCGAGTGAAAGATGTTCCCTTGCTCATCCTGGATCTTGGTGATTCTATTCAAACATCTATAATCCATAGCTAGCCTGTGGAAATTTTTTTTATTTCTTTCTCTTTCCTTGAGCCATTGAATTCGAGATTTTTGTTTCCAAAGAATTTCTTCCTGCTTGCATCTGTCATTCCATTTCCTCATAAGTTCCTTTTCAGTGTCGACTGAGTCCTGTAATATACTGCCTTGAATCCAAGTTTTGTGTATCTCTTCTAGTTGTTGCTCCAGGTGTTGTTTGTATTCAAAAATGTTGCCAAAGACTCCACGGTTCCGAGTTTTTAGCTTGGCCTTAATAAACTTAAGTTTGGCTTGAAGCTTGAACATCTTCGTTCCTTGTACAGTTGGGGGTTCCTTCCACCAATTCTCAATATTGCTAGAGAAATCCTTGTGAATTAACCAAAATTTCTCAAACCTAAAAGGCCTATTTTTGGGAATGCCCATTATGGAGGCTTGCAACGTAACAGGCCAATGATCCGACCCTCTAGAAGGTAGGATATCTGAATCGATAGTGATCCCTTATAACAGAATGCTTTCAGAGACCAGAAAACGGTCCAATCTAGATGCAATGAGCTTGTCTCCCCCTCTTCTGTTGGTCCAGGTGAAGATACCATTATGGGGGGGGATGTCCACCAAGTTCATTGCATGAATGAAGGAAATGAATGCTGTGGTATCATGATTGAGCGCTCGAGTGCCCCCTTTTTTCTCAGTGAGAGAGGTTATCATGTTGAAATTGCCACCATAGATAGCTTTAGCGTGGGTGTGTCTATGGTGTAACTTGGTTAGATTTCTTAGAAGCAACAGTTTATCCTCTTGTCACTGAGGACTGTAAAAATTTGTGAACAGAAAGGTTCCGCTTTCCCGATGATCTACATTTCCAGGGCCAGAAAAGTTTTTGTAGCTTTAGCATTGTAAAGATGTAGAGTTCCAGGGGTCCAAAATGTGGCTAGACCTCCGCCCATACCAGTTCCTTCAACTGCTAGGTATTCAAAGTGTTTTCCTAGACATTTACCCAGTTGATCTAATTTCTGACTCGAACATTTGGTTTCCTGGAGGAATACCAAGTCTGGTTTTTCTCGAGTAATTTTCTTTTTCAAGAGCCTTTGTTTCCTAAGGCTATCCAGTCCTCTTATATTCTAGGAGAGGACTTTCATGGTGAAAAATTACTTAAGCAGAGAACGAGAAAGCCTCTAGGGCTTTCATCTTTCCCGAATTAATCAGCATCTGACCCAGTTCACGAAGAGCATCACTGTTAGATCTCCTGCCCCTTTTCCTTCTATGCTTAAGAGTAGCTTGTGTTTGGTGGAGACTTTTTTATTTGATGCCCAAGCCTTTAGTTACTCCTCTACCTCATTTCATACCTTTTAGAGCTGCATCTTGTCTAGTTAGGAATAGGTAGTTTACCCTATTGTTTTCCTCCTCTGGTATTTGATCTATTCCTTTCTGTTTCCATTGTTCCACAATGGAGTTGAGATCTAGCCCTTCCTTTTCCAAGATGTCTACTAATTCCTGATCTTCCGTGCTGTTAGGTCTCTGTAACAAGCAAGATTGGTAAAGTCCGATTACAGAGTTAACATCATTTCAACCAACATTGGGATTCTAGGATCTAGCCCTCCTGAATCCGGAGAGGGATCTCTCCAATATGTAAAAAGATGGATATTGTCTTTGAAGTTCAGAATAATGATATTACGCTAGTTATGAGGTCCAAGGGTTTTGTTTGGTTTTCTTAGATGGTTGAACATAGTTGCTGCCTGAGGCGGAAAGATATATATGAAAATAGGTTCAAAGGTGAGAAGTTGCAAGAAAAAAGAGTAAGCTTTGATCATCAAGAAAGATGATGGAAAATTTTCAATCCATTGGGCTATGGAGTCATAAGAGGATTTAATTGAAACATTCAGGTTCAAGAGTGATCTATGGGGCAAGTCATCTATGCCTAAGGATCTCTTTAAAGTTTGATTTATAGAATGGAGTGATACAATAAGCAAGGGAAATGACAGATGCAGAACAAAGAGCAGCCCAGGATCTGGTAAGTACTTTGAAACTAGCCAGCCTTTGACCAGGCACTTGAGAAAAACATAGAAGCAAACTAGGATCTGGTAAGTACTTTGAAACTACCCAGCCTTTGATACACTTCTAACAGAATACATATAAAGACGAAGGGAAATTTAAAGGCAACCTTTGGAGTAGAAAATAGCGGGCTGGGCTCACCATATCCTCTCCTAGCGCTTCTTTACTTAATTACTTCCAAGACAATCATAGAGATAACACGGAATGGTCTAAGATCTGATAAGTACTTCGAAACTAGTCAGCTTTTAACACATCCTAAGGGAAACAACCAAATAGTTGAGAAAACAAGAAAGGGACTCAGGGCTAACCTTGATTTCCTCAATTCATCCTCACACAACATTTATTGAAAGTAACATTTGAAAATAACATTCAGCTGTGACAAAAAGATGAGGGAACGCCAGCATCCCTGTACTTAGACTGAATTAAATCACTTTCAAATAACGCAGTTGAATGAAAACATTTAAATAAAGATTTCTCAGCCAGAGAAGGTTACTGATATATAGTAGGTTCTAACCCTGTTTAAATTGTTCTTTATAGTGGAAAATGAAACAAATTGAAAACATAAACAAAATACAAGTTACAGTGAGAATAACATCACCATCAGCATAGACCAGGATCCCATAAATCAGCTTGTATTGATGCTTCAAACCAGTTACAATCTTCAGATCCAGTGTTTTAATCCATCTCTCTTCACAACCTAACCTATCTACTACAAGAAGAGCTCCAAGAGCCAATGAAACCACTATTTACAGTCAAGAGTATTATGCTCAGAGGCAGTTATGATACTTCAGCAATTACATTCACAACCAACCAATCCAACCCCTCACTCATCTTCTATTGAAATATTTATAGAAGGATGAGGAGGTGAGATCTGATGAAAATATCTCAAATACAATTAATGCAGAATTAATGTCTTCCTGGCCCTTGGAGGCTCGATGAAGAAATCATACAGGTGTTCCAATGCATTAATGTGTTTACACTTATGAAGTAAGCTAGGAGGGAGCTTTTTTTGACCTTTGAGGCTCTGCGTACTATTAGGGTTACTCTGCAAACATTCTGTCATTAAATCTGGGGCAGAAATAACTTCTTTGGTTGTTCCGAGGCATAATATCTAACCCTGTTCAATAAATTCGGCCTCTGATTGAACATTTTGAGGCAATAGGTGGCATTGCGGTGGTTGAGGAATCAATTTGCCTCAAAGTATGGCGGTGGAGGCAATATGTCTGATGAACACTTTTAGGTTTTTCTTTAATCTGTGTTCTGAGTCGGGGATTAGGCTTTTGATAACCGTCTTAGCTGTAATCCCCGCCAATCTGTCCACTAACCTGCTGCTCTAGTTCTTTGTTGTCTTCAATATCCGATACTCTTTCTCTGCGTTGATTTTGACGGCATTCTTCAAGCTTTACAGGGATGCACAGCAACCAAGGCTCATGAAACCTTGTTGATAACATTTTTCTTCACCCTGTGGTCAATCCTCTGGATGAATCGAAAGAACGGGAGTCGTCACCCTCGTCTTTCAAATTTTCCTAAAATACGACGAAAGAACCTTAAAAACCTGCAAAATACAAACAAAATGAGAAAATCCTGCATTATATGGACAAATCTGCATTGGAGGGCGTGTGGGAAAACGGAGCAATCAGAGCCGTTGATCGTATTGCGATCAATGGTCGGGAGCATTTCGGAAAGTCAGCGGAGGAAAAGGTGGACTGTATGATGGAATCGGGTTGTTTCATGAGAACCATTGATCTGCAGAGATCGACGGCAGAGATCGGTTTTCGAACGCGCTGGGGGTAGTTAACGGGTAGGCAAGTCCATTAAAGGCCGGGTAGATGAGGTGATCAGTGACCGTCAGATGGGAGGGCCCAAATCCGACGGTGGAGGTGGATCCCACTGCGGGGTTCTGGTACAATAGATAACGCGCGGGCAATGTGATAGCGCGGCGGTTTTGGAATAGGGCAGAGGACATGTGTCAGTCGGCGTATGGAATCGCTGGCCGACGGGATAAAACAGACACCCGACGAAAAGTGGTGCGGGATGAAAACCACGGTTTCATGGAAAAGGGTGCAGGGGAGAGGGGTCCACCAGGTGGGGCTCGCTCCGCTCCGTCGGATCCGGGGAGCAGATCGACGACTAAGAAGGGCTTGGGGCAATAAAACATGTGATTTAATATTTCACGCCAAAACCTTATAAAAGATGGGTTTTCGAATGTTTTAAAGGAAAAAGGACGGATAGGAGATTACATTTTGGTTTAGTGCCTCAGGACTTGAGGGGTCGGTGTTTGGTCAATTTAGTGTGTCCTAAATTGCTGCATTTAATTTGTCAATCCGGGAATCGTAAGCTGATGAAGTGCGGCGCACTATATGTGCAAGATAACCTATTTCTTAACTTTTGTCGTTTTTGGTTTTTCTAAAGTGAAATGGAAATTCTAAAATGAAAACAAGTTTGGTTATATTTGTTCAAGGAAGTGATATCCCCTATAATGATTTTACCAACTTGAAACTTTTAAAAAGCAAATTGAAAATTACAATGACAAGACTTGAAAGAAAGTAAAAGTGTACTGCTGAAATGAAAAGGTGCTGCTAATCTAATGAATCAAAACAGTAAACTAGTGAACATGAAAACCAAACTATTCTTATTGCCGACTAAACAAAAAAAAAAGAAACTATGATTAAGGAAATTCAAAATTGCAACAAAATAAATCTAAATCAGATTACATCAATTCATTTTCTGACCCTTCATCATTAGACCAGCTATGATTTTCGGAAGTAATCATAAACAACTTGTGTAACTGATATTTAATTTGCAAAAAAATAAACTAATACTAAACCATACACTCATGATTCAATCCCTCACCATCAGTCCAGCTGTGGCTTTCGGAGGCAACTGAAGATGTCATACATGATTTAATATATCTAAATTTACGAAGAAAAAGCCTAATACTAAACTACACATTTCATAATGCGAGTCCCTCTGCTCCAGTCCAGTGTGGCTTTCGGAGGCTGGAATAGATGCTATGGCGAAGCTTACCATATATCTAAATTTGCAGAAAAGAAACTAATACTAAACTACACATTTCATAATGCAGTCCCTCACCATCAGTCCAGCTGTGGCTTTCGGAGGCAACTGAAGATGCTATGAGCAGCTTAATATATTTAAATTTAACTACTAAAGCAGATAAGCAAAACTGAAATGTACAAAGAAAGACTGAAGTTAAACAAAATCTATGAAAATCAAACTAGCAGCAGAACAATGTTAGTTTCATGTCATTAGTCAAAATGCTATGAAAATGCCCGGGCTGTCTATCTAAAACCTGCAATCAAGAAAACTGATCAGTGATTAACAATCATAAAACATGAAAGACATAAATGAAATGGAAATTATGGAAATGTATAAACAGAAATGAAACAACTGCAAAGTATGAACATATGGATGGATTATGATACAATGAATTTTAAAGAAATGAAATGAGAAATATACACTAATACACAAAACCTTAGCTGAGCAGGGGCCCTCTACACAGCCTTGGTAACGGTCCTCAAACACGAATTAAGTTGAAAAATAGAGTCTTCTCATATTAAAAAGCAGTTCATTACAGAATGGTAGTGTTACGGCACAAGTGCAGCGTAATCACTACAGAGCAGACTAAAAGATAACAGAGTACATTCACTAACATCAACCATCAACTAACTTTATGTGCGTATGCAAACGCTCTATATATAACAATAAACTGTAATTGTCTCCTAAAGTTCATGATGGCAGAGAGCACGTAGACCACTACGTCCACGGATATAGGAGTATGGCCGTGTTGGAAAGTGAATCTACGGAAGGTGGATGCTTGAATTCGACTCCAGAGCTCTGCACAGATGTCGATTTAACCTCCGCAGGCTTAGAAACGGCCGTATGGATCTTTATATGCCACGAAACAGAGTTCGGCCGACATGAAACTCCATGGTTGACTTCCATGTGGACGCCTTTGACCGCGGCTTCTTTGGACGAGTTTGCTTGAACCAATAGGACACGAACCATGTCCACGTCATTCCTGACCTGCCCATGTGGGTCGTTTCCCTTGTAGACACCTGTAGCATAGAGTTTCACAAAATAGCTGCGGAAAGTTGCAGCAGCTGCGGAAAGTGGCAAGATTCCGCAGCTGAATGAACAAAATCTAGATCAAATAGCAAACACAAAAATTTAATTAAAAACCATGTTATATGCTCTTTTGCACATGATATTGACAATTTGGGAGGTTTAGGTGAGTGAAAAAGGTATGGAAAAGTGTATGGAAAATATGCAAATTTGGGACTCAACATACCCCCACTGTGAAGGTGTTGCATGTCCTCATGCAACCAAAATTTTGATACTCTTTGTTCAGTTCATGTGCCTTGATACTTCAGCCAGCACATCCAACCCCCTTCTCTTCTTCTTTGGTACTGCCATCATTCTGGTTTTCTTCATTAAGCACCTAAATTTGATATTCACAAGTGCTCTGCTCAATTTCTGGCATTTCCTTTTTAATTTCTTATTCTTCTTTTGCCAAATTCCCAAATGTAACATAGTATTATCATGGATGATCTTGTCCAGTTTGCCTTGTTCTTTCAATGTTTCATTTTCATTTTTGATGTGCCGATTTAAAAGCTCCAGCTCAAAAATTTCCTGTTTTAATGACTGAACTAAATCATCTTGCAATGTATGAGGCTGAATGGAAGAGGTACTTGGACCTGTGGCTGCCTTTTCCAAGGATTCTATATAGTCATATACCTCCTGCTGTTTGGGGTCTACTTCCGGTGTCATTTTCATTGGGCTGTCCCCAAAATGCTGTAAAGGAGAATTATGTTCAAAATCTGGCCGAGGAGGGCTTACATCAATATTTTGCTGAGAATAAGATGGAGTATGCTCATTGTCTGATTGGGAATGAAAGGAATCAAGTTCACTAACTGACTGAAATGGACTATGGTTAGTTGGAGACTATTCAGATGTCTCCTCACCCAAATCAATGAAATGAGGACCCTTAATTTGTGTTTTTCTCAATTTTCCCTTAAGCCTGCTGCTTCTCCTCACATGCTGTGGTATACTGTCCTTTTGTTCCTGTTTTCCTTTCTCTGCCTTCTTGGATATAGATGACTATTTTTTTGAAGATAAACTAATCTTTCCGATAGTATTTGATGATCTTCTTCTTCAGAAGAAGGAGTTTTATGTACAACCTCAATGGTTTCTTTCCCTTTTGGTATTATTGGCTTCTTAGCTTTGATTTCCTTCTTCTTCCTTTTTACCAATCTCTCTTCCCTATCAGTTTTTTTATAGTAGTAGTAGGAGTATTTTGGATTTCATCTATTGTTCTTTTCCTTCTACTTCATTTTGCTGTGCTAGCTGCGGGAATTTCCTAAGAAGGAGTAATTTGGGTTTCAACATTCATTCTTTTTCTTCTACTCCTTCTAATTGAACTACCTTCAGGAATTTCCTGAGGTTCTTCAAAGAAGTTTCTAACTAGGAATTGTTCCCATGTATCTTTTCTTTCCTTTAGCTCCTTTTCAATCAGAATTTTTATAAGGCCGTGGTGATAAAGATGAGGCTCTACATCTCCTAAGTGTTTTTGAACAGTTACAGCCATTTTCTTCAAGCTATTGAATAGAAAATAAGGGAGATTGAGAGTTTGGTTTTCTAGAAAATTCATCAATAGCCTAGTATGGTACATGTACATAGACCCAAAACGGCCTTCACATGTAATAAATTTCTGAACAATTAGTAGCAAAGTGGCCCATTCTTCTTTTATTGCATGCACAGGGATTCCTCTTTTGAAAACAGTGATATCCATACCTTGATTTCGTAGAATTGTTCTCCATGCCTCATCACTGATACTTTTATTTTTGAACCAACGTTCTCCCTCCTGAAGAAGTTCTGTGGCTGTTGCTATTGATGCTTCATTAACCGAAAACTTGAGGTCTCCAACTTCTGCTTCCGAGCCATCAAATGACCTTGCAAACGCTTTCGTAACTTCTTTGTGGTAACCTCTGAATTTCTGAATAAAACACAACCATTTAGCTTTCTTCAATATCTCTTTTGCTTGCGGATATCCCTCTATAAACTTTGGTCCTTCCGGCTCTGCCCTTAGCAACTTACCCATTTCACTTTTATGTGCTTCACTAATTTGCCTCTGTGAGGGTTTAAGTGGAAATGGAACGACTGAATACACAGGATCGAGCACAATGACTATGGGAATGTATCATAGAATGGAAATGAGCACCATAAACGGAATGGAGTAAGACTGTGGGTAGATATACGGGAGTGAGAATGAGCAAAAGGAACGAAATGGAGTGAAACAGGGAGTGAGAATGAGTAGAGTGGGGTTTTGTAAACACGACAGAGACACGACAGAGAGGTTAACAAAGTATAATACATTCGGCCGCGTTTTGAATTTTGGTGGCTGTGTAATAAATATAAACACGTTTCAATCAATGGTTATGAAGTTATGCGGCTTGTAAGAGTCCTTTGTCAACTCAAATACGTCTCATTATCTCCGGTGGGATATTGGAACATGAGTGAGAATCGGAATTTCAATGATGAAACAGTTTATGAATGAATGCAAGAGGATAACATGGAGATCGTGACAGGTTACGGAACTGTCAATATAATCATTGCGCGTAATGGGTAGAGCTCATGGTTTAAAACTATATAAAAATGTGTTTTTTCAATACTATTTGAAATAAACTTTATTCATACCTTTGGAATCCTTGCTTTTGCCCTTGGTCTTCAACTGATTGATCTCCATTGGTGTCTTGAATGTTCCATTGATCCTCTCTCCTGCATTTTATTTCATAATTATGAAAATAACAACTGACTATACATTCTCTTTGAAAACAGAGTAGTAGCTGCGGAATCTGCTTCTGGCTGCGGAAACTGGAGTCAGCTGCGGAAACAGATGTCAGCTGCGGAAACTGACACAGCTATTACTTGGTTGAATAGAAATGAACAAATGACAAATGACCAGATGGAAATGGTCATAAATTTTTTTTTTATTGATGGAATGGATGAAATGAAGTGGAATGAAGTGAAATGAAATGAAATGAAATGAAATGAAGTGGAATGAAATGGAGTGGGTGGTGAAATGAAATGAAATGAAAGAGAGAATTTTTTTTTTTGGAAAATAGAGAGTGTCAGGTGTCCCTGATTTTCACCCTATATTTTCTGCATAAGACTGCCAATCAATGATTGGTTTTCAGGCTTATACCATTTTTTTTTATTTTTTTTAAACTTGAAAAACAAAAGCTAGGCTGGTGGAGAAGAAGAATTCTTCTGTACCAGCCTGATTGCAGAACTTTCTTGAAACATCTTGACAAAATCCTCTTTAGAGAGTGGCTTATGATAAACTTTCAATCTATGGCCATTCACAATAAGAGGAGTTTGAAACTCATCAATAGTCTTGATTCTTACAGCTCCATTGCTAAAGATTTTGTCAATCTCATATGGCCCAAGCCAATGAGTCTGAAATTTCCCTTGAAAATATTTAAACTTGGAGTCAAATAGCAATGCCCAATCTCCTTCTTGAAACTTCTTCTCTTTGATATATTTGTCATGCCATTTAGCTCTTTGATATTGAACTAGATCAATTCTTAGAATTGCTTCTTGTCTGATCTCATCTAGCTCATTCAACTGCTCCATTCTATGCTTTTGGGCTTCTGATAAGTCCATCCCCAACTGAACTGCTATCTTGAAGGTCTTGACTAGGAACTCAATGGGGAGCAAGACTTCTTTCCCATAAACAAGTTCATAGGGAGAATGTCCTGTTGTATTCCTCCATGTAGTTCTGTAGGCCCACAAGGCTTCTGGAAGCCTTTCTGCCCAATCTTTTCTATGTAGATGCACAGTTTTGGTGATGATACTTTCAAGAACTTTGTTTGTGGACTCCACTTGACCATTTGCTTGTGGATGGTAAGGAGTAGATCTTCTGTGCTTGATTTTGTATTCTTCCATCAACTTCTCCACCAATTTGGATGTGAATTGGCTCCCCTGATCTGTCACAATTTCTCTTGGAACACCAAAGCGAGTAAAAATATCCTCATAAAGAAAATGAACAACTGAATTTTGAGTAGCAGATACTAATGCTTTAGCTTCTACCCATTTAGTAACATAATCAGTACAAACCAATATATACTTCTTTTGCTTAGATGGTGGATTAATAGGTCGAATGAAATCTAAAGCCCATTTTTCAAAGGGTTCAATGAGTACCTGTGTTTGCAATGGCATTTCATTTGAAAGGGTAGGTTTCCCTACTCTTTGGCAGCTATCACACCTTTTGACATATTGTTTTGCATCTTTGAAGAGAGAAGGCCAATAATATCCAAGGAAAGGATTTTATAGGCCGTCCTTTTGTCCGCAAAGTGTCCGCCGCATGGTTCATCATGACATGCCTTAAGAATATCAGGCATTTCATCTTCCCTGACACATCTTCTGATCACAAGATCTGGCCCTGTTTTAAACAATTCTTTAGAAATCCATGAATATCTTGAACTCTCCTGAATAATTTTTCGTTTTTCTCTTGGAAATAAATGTGAAGGTAGTTTCCCTGTAACCAAATAGTTAGCAATATCTGCATACCAAGGGGTCTTAATAGTTACTGCAAACAAGTATTCATCACGAAATTTATCTTCTACAGGAGAATCTTCTTTAGTATTCTGAATCCTAGACAAGAAATCAGCTACTGTATTCTGTTTTCCTGGTCTATCCAACACAATAATATTGAATTCTTGCAAAAGTAAAAGCCATCTTGTCACTCTGCCATTAGTAACAGGTTTGTTCATTAAATATCTAATTGCAGAATGGTCAGTATGAATAAAAGTTTCATAGCCTGTTATGTAATGTCTAAACTTATTAATTGCACGAACAACAGCTAAGAACTCTTTTTCAGTCACAGTATAATTCAACTCTGTGGGAGTCAAATTTTTACTGGTGTAATAAATGGCATAAGGAATTAAATCTTTTGACCCAACACAGCTCCAAGAGCTGTATCTGAAGCATCTGTAGAAATATGGAAAGGAAGTTTCCAATTTGGTCCTCTCAAGATAGGTGCTTCAGATATTCTTGTTTTCAAAGTTTCAAAAGCTGATTGACAATCAGGATCCCATTTAAATTCACAATCTTTTGTAAGCAATTTGAAGAGTGGAGATGCAATTTTAGTGAAGTTTTCTATAAATCTTCTATAGTAACCAGTAAATCCTAGAAAACTTCTAACATTTCTTTGACAATTTGGAATAGGTAACTTGGAGATGACTTCAACTTTTGATCTATCAACCTTAATCTCATCTCCTGAAATATGATGTCCTAAAACAATCCCTTCAGTAAACATCATAAAGCATTTTTCATGGCTTAATGAAAGGTTTGTTTCTTTACATCTTATGAGAACTTTTTCCAAATTTTCTAATGCCTCTTCAAATGAATTACCATAAGCTGTAAAATCATCCATATAAACCTCTACACAATCATGGATTAGATCAGAAAAAATTCCTAGTACTGCTCTTTGGAATGTTGCTGGTGCATTACATAACCAAAAAGGAAGCACTCGGTAGGCAAAAGTTCCCCATGGACAAGTAAATGTGGTCTTATCTTGATCTTCAGGTGCTACCTGAATTTGATTATAGCCACTAAAACCATTCAAAAATGAAAAGTACTTTTTACCTGCTAATGTATCTAATACCTGATCAATAAAAGGCAAAGGAAAGTGATCCTTCAAAGTTTCTTTGTTCAATTCCTGTAATCAATGCATACCCTCCATTTACCATTCTTTTTAGGTACTATAACCAAAGGAGAAACCCATCGGCTATCTGAAATTGGATAAATGAAGTTTACATTGAGAAGTTTTTGGAGCTCTTCTTTCACTATCTCCCTAAGATTTGGATTCATCCTTCTTTGAGGTTATCTGATTGGTCTACTGTTTTCCTCAATATAGATATGATGGATGCAAGTCTTAGGATCAATACCCTTCATGTCAGTATACTCCCATGCAAATGCAGTAGAATTTTTTTGCAAGATTCTGGTTAGTTCTTCTTGTTGTGATTTCTCCAAATGTTTGTTGATATTCAATGTCTTTTCTAGAAAAATCTCAATAGCAGAATTACCAAACTCTTCCATAGAGTAAAGATAAATTTGTCTTGATGATAAATATTCTATGTCAGATTCCAACTGAAATTGTGTGGGGTCATATTCTGAAGATATCTCAAAATTTTCTAATGTGTTCAGAATTTGACTATCCTCACTAATTTCAGAAATGGTAAAGACAGGTTGTATAGTGTTCTCATCATCGACCCATTCATTGTCTCCTATTTCTGTGATTGCTCTTGTTGGAGGATACAAATTGAATTTCTTTGTCGAATTACCATTTGAAATGTACATGTCTCCAGATCTACAACTAATAAAAGCATCAGCTATGGCCAGCCAAGGTCTTCCTAAGATAATTGGATGTCCTCCTAGATTACTTTTGGGAGTCAAAATCATAAAGTCTACTGGATATTCCCAAGAATCTAAGGAGAGTGAAATATCTTCTAATACACCATCTGGTTTAATAACCGATCGATCTGCAAGTTGCAATAAAGTAGGTGTAAAAAGAAGGTTAGGAAGTTTTAACTGTTCCATAGTCTGTCTACTCATAATGTTGATAGAAGCCCCTAAGTCAATCAATGTGTTTGGAATTTCTATCCCATTTATATGTGTCTTGACAATTGGACTTCCTGGATCTACATACTTCTGCATGGTAATTTTTCCCATCATAATGTCTGCAATCTTTCCTACCAGGTGGATTCTTCTTGTGTCCTTTAGCTTCCTTCCTGGTCTTTTGAAACTCAACTCCTTTATGGTTTTTTGCTAGAATAGGAATTTCTCGAATGGCTTGTAGCAATGGAATCTTGATACAAACATTCTTCAATTCATCTAGAAAGTCATAGTTAGGCAACAAGATTTGTTTTTCCACCCCCTTATCAATTTGTAGTCTTTACGGAAAAGGAGGTGTAGATGAAGATACAGGTTGCTCAACTATAGGAGTTGTGGATGTTAGCTTTTCTTTTTCTTTTTGAATTTTTGAATTTTGAAGAGATTCTTCCTCAAAACCCTTATTGACTTGAAGAGAGTCCTCTTCAGAGGTATCTTGCTCTTGAATATCTATAGAAGGTTTTTCTAAAACTCTACCAGATCTGAGTTGTACATCGTTGAGAGGAACAATCATATAGGTAGGAAATTGTTGTCCTTCTACCATGTAAGTATTCTGAGGATTCTTATTGTTAGGATTTGGCAATGGGTGAGATGGAAGTTGATTTGTCTTTTGTTGGTATGGGACCATGAGTTGAGGATTTGGATTTTGTTGAGAAGGTTGTTGTTGTGGAAATGGCAATGAAAGTTGTGGATTTGGGTTTGGAAGTTGTGGAGCTTGTTGATTTTGAAAAGATGGAGGATATTGATAAAATTGAGCAAATCTCCCATAAGGATTTTACATCCCTTGTACCCATGGCTGATATGAATTTTGATGTTGGGGCCAAGGTTGTTGCCAAGGAGTCCAATTTGGTGGGGTTTGAAGATTCATAGGGTTATTAAACCCTTGAGATTGTTGTCCCTGCCAAGGTCTCCTTACGACAAAACAGAGAGATTCTACTGAATTTGGATCTTCTTGAAAAACAGCTTTGAGTCCAGGGATTGAAGGACAATCCTTGATCTCATGATTTTCTGAGCAAATCATACATGTTTCTACAACTTTTGCATCCAAGGGACATTCCCTTAAAGCATGTTTCTTTCTACATTTAGGACAAAAGATGGCTAAAGCATCTGTTTCTGCTTTCTGCTTGTTTTGGATTTTAAGGGTGTCTAGTTGTTCACTAAGGCTCCCTAAGATATCAGTTTTGAACTCATCAAGCATATTACCAATCTCTGCCCTACTTACTGATCCGGTTGCAGATTTGTTAGCCCTAATAAGAGAAGGATCCCTAGGCCCTTTTCCTGTTTTAGATTTTCCCCTTGAGAGATGGATACATAGTTTTGTTATATCACGAAATGGAAGTTGAGAAATGTCTCCTTTCCCCATCATGTTTAAAATGTCTATCCATTCATCTCTAATGGCTTTTAATAGGAGGGCTTTCAAAGTTTCATTATCTAAGTTGCTCATCTTTGCTCTTTTCAAGTTGTATTGAAATCTTTCAATTAAGTCTTCCAAATTTTCATCTTCTTTTTGCATCATTTTGAATACCTCATCCTTGTGATTGGTGGGCATACAATAGTCCAAGTATCTATCCAAAAATGTTTGTTTCATATCATTCCAAGTCCTGATAAATTGAGTGGCTAATCCCATGAACCATTTCAAAGCAGATCCCTTCAATGTTGAAGGAAACAGTTTGAGTTTTTGAGAATCTTCCATATAGTCATAAGTTCGGCCACACAACTTCAAACTCAAACAGAAATGTTTCAGGATCCTCACTTCGCAATCCATAAAAGTTAGGGAGAACATATGGTGAGATATTTTTCATTGTTGCATGAGTTTCCTCATCAACTATAGGGAATCCAAGCAAATTGTCCCTATTTCTGCCATCATTTCCTTCACCATTGTTATCTCCATTATCTCCTCCTCTTCTACCTCCACCTCTATTTATTACTTCCTCTGCCATGATAGTTTCTTTAGAGTCCTTATAGTCCTCTAGTTCTTCTACCAAGGAAGGATGAGAGAAAGTCTCTTTGTTTTCTAAGTGGGTTTTAGTAGGTGGTATGGGAGAATCCTCTAATTCAGCTGGTCCTTGACTTCCAAAAATCTTAAGGCTAGGGGTAGATGGTGGTGAATCTGGTCTATGCCTTGAAGAAGATGGAGTTGTGAAAATCGAACTCTTGGCTTTAGCTATAAACCTTCCCCTAGAATCTCTTGCTCTATGCATGTCATTTTTTTTATTTTTATTTTTTTAAAAAAGTAAAGTTGGGCTAATAATTCTCTTTCTGATCTTCAGATCACACTAGGTGCAAGAAGAGAGAGAGCATGTAGAAATTACTAAACCAATAACTCTCTTTCGATCTCCGGATCACACTGAGTGCGAGGAGAGCATTTTTCAAAGTTGCTCAGATTTTACTTCTTTTATGATTTTATGTGTTTTTTTTTTAAGAAATTGGCTACCTAGTTACACTTCCCCGGCAACGGCGCCAAAATGGTTGGTCAATTTAGTGTGTCCTAAATTGCTGCATTTAATTTGTCAATCCGGGAATCGTAAGCTGATGAAGTGCGGCGCACTATATGTGCAAGATAACCTATTTCTTAACTTTTGTCGTTTTTTTGGTCTTTCTAAGGTGAAATGGAAATTCTAAAATGAAAACAAGTTTGGTTATATTTGTTCAAGGAAGTGATATCCCCTATAATGATTTACCAACTTGAAAATTTTAAAAGCAAATTGAAAATTACAATGACAAGACTTGAAAGAAAGTAAAAGTGTACTGCTGAAATGAAAAGGTGCTGCTAATCTAATGAATCAAAACAGTAAACTAGTGAACATGAAAACCAAACTATTCTTGCTGCCAACTAAACACAAAAGAAACTATGCTTAAGGAAATTCAAAATTGCAACAAAATAAATCTAATCAGATTACATCAATTCATTTTCTGACCCTTCATCATTAGACCAGCTATGACTTTCGGAAGTAATCATAAACAACTTGTGTAACTGATATTTAATTTGCAAAAAGTAAACTAATACTAAACCATACACTCATGATTCAATCCCTCACCATCAGTCCAGCTGTGGCTTTCGGAGGCAACTGAAGATGTCATACATGATTTAATATATATAAATTTGCAGAAAAGAAACTAATACTAAACTACACATTTCATAATGCAGTCCCTCACCATCAGTCCAGCTGTGGCTTTCGGAGGCAACTGAAGACGCTATGAGCAACTTAATATATCTAAATTTGCAGAAAAGAAACTAATACTAAACTACACATTTCATAATGCAGTCCCTCACCATCAGTCCAGCTGTGGCTTTCGGAGGCAACTGAAGATGCTATGAGCAGCTTAATATATCTAAATTTAACTACTAAAGCAGATAAGCAAAACTGAAATGTACAAAGCAAGACTGAAGTTAAACAAAAGCTATGAAAAGCAAAATAGCAGCAGAACAATGTTAGTTTCATGTCATTAGTCAAAATGCTATGAAAATGCCCGGGCTGTCTATCTAAAACCTGCAATCAAGAAAACTGATCAGTGATTAACAATCATAAAACATGAAAGACAGAAATGAAATGGAAATTATGTAAATGTATAAACAGAAATGAAACAACTGCAAAGTATGAACATATGGATGGATTATGATACAATGATTTTTAAAGAAATGAAATGAGAAATATACACTAATACACAAAACCTTAGCTGAGCAGGGGCCCTCTACACAGCCTTGGTAACGGTCCTCAAACACAAATTAAGTTGAAAAACAGAGTCTTCTCATATTAAAAAGCAGTTCATTACAGAATGGTAATGTTACGGCACAAGTGCAGCGTAATCACTACAGAGCAGACTAAAAGATAACAGTGACTACATTCACTAACATCAACTATCAACTAACTTCATATGCGTATGCAAACGCACTATATATAACAACAAACTGTAATTGTCTCCTAAAGTTCATGCTGGCAGAGAGCACGTAGACCACTACGTCCACGGATATAGGAGTATGGCCGTGTTGGAAAGTGAATCTACGGAAGGTGGATGCTTGAATTCGACTCCAGAGCTCTGCACAGATGTCGATTTAACCTCCGCAGGCTTAGAAACGGCCGTATGGATCTTTATGTGCCACGAAACAGAGTCCGGCCAACATGAAACTCCATGGTTGACTTCCATGTGGACGCCTTTGACCGCGGCTTCTTTGGACGAGTTTGCTTGAACCAATAGGACACGAACCATGTCCACGTCATTCCTAGCCTGCCCATGTGGCTCGTTTCCCTTGTAGACACCTGTAGCATAGAATTCCACAAAATAGCTGCGGAAAGTGGCAAGATTCCGCAGCTGAATGAACAAAATCTAGATCAAATAGAAAACACAAAAATATAATTAAAAACCATGTTAGATACCCTTTTGCACATGATATTGACAATTTGGGAGGTTTAGGTGAGTGAAAAAGGTATGGAAAAGTGTATGGAAAAGATGCAAATTTGGGACTCAACAGTCGGTCCTGGCGCTCAGGCATGTGGAGGAAGAAAAGGAAGGGGGCTTAGCCTGAGGGGCCTAAGCCTAACACATAGAAACATGTGTTTTCTATGGTTTTCCAAAGAATTTCGAAAGGAAATATAATTCCGATAAGGTTAAAAAATGGGTTTTTAACCTTGGGAAATGAGATTAATGAAGGGATAGGGAATAACATATGGTTTTGTGGGGATTTTATGAATAAAGGGAAATTGGAGAAAGAAGGTAAGATGGAAGCAAGGGAGGGGAAAGGAAGGGGCATGCAGCAGTATTTGACTTGGATTTTCGTGGAATATCAGAGGCTGGGAGAAGGAAAAGTATGAAGATCCATCCAGCATTTTTATGGTTTCACCAAAAGACTTCAAGCACCAACAAATTCAGGATTGAATTTGTTTCTTGAAGGCTGCAAAGAATATTTAGCCACCAGCTGATATAATGGAAAAATATGGGTGGCTAACAGTGGCTCCACTTGGGGATGGTGCCTTCTTGAAGGCATCAAGAATTCAGACTTGATTTCTCTAGGATGCTGACTGGTGCCTGACCCATTGCTTGCTCTTGCTTTTCTTTGACAAATAATATCAGTCATGAAAGAAAAATGAATTTCATCAATACAACTTCTACCTACCCAATCCTATTGATCTAACATTTTTTCTTCATTAGAGTGCACTTGGATTGGAAAACTCTATTCACACATTTTATTCTTTTGAAAATAGGAAATCTAATCTATTTCTACTCCTTATTTCTCCCTGAACTCAGATTAAACAGTTGAGCTCAGATATTTCTCTACCTAATCTACTGTCTGTTGGGATTAAACTGTCCAACAGACTTTCATTCTCTAAATTCTACAACAAAAATTTAAAAATAGTCAAGTCAAGATTAAGCTGTTTGACTTGCTGTGATCTATGGCATAAAAACAAGTTGCACATAGATTATTATTTGCAGAAATTTAACATCAAAATTTGAAGGCTTAAGATCTGAAAGTTTCTTATCATGGCCTTCTCTCTTCTTTTCATAGCTCTGTTCTTTCTTTTTTCTGTGAGCTATCTTTGCCTTTCTTCTGGTTCAAGTTTTGAGCGGATTAGAACCAGGTCTTCGCTTTTGTGACCCAGAAAGTAAAACAGTTTTGAGTCATCCTTCTCTTGGAAACTCTGGTTCAAATTTTGAGTTTGTTTGAACCTTAATTTCTATCCTAATCTATCTACCGATAATCCAAGATTGAACAGTTTGGAAAATCAAATTCGCTACTCTATCAGCAGAAAATTGAAAGCTGATTAGTCAAGATTAAATAGTTTGACTAATTAGAAGTGTGTTTTGAGGAGTGGCATTTGAGCTTGCACACTTTCAGTTTTATTTCTCTTTTTTGGCATGGGGCCTTGCCTTTCTTGTTTTCATCTTCGCCCTCTTTTCTTTCTTTCTTTGTTTTTGTATTTTTTATTTTCATAACTTTTGAATGCAATGGTGGATGAAATATTTGCAATGGAAGAAGTAAAAAGGCTTCAAAACACAAACAGGATTAAGAGAAGTAATGCTTAAGGACCCTGCCATTGACAGGACCCCCAAACAAATCTGTTCCATTAAGCTCTTGTAAGAAGAATGCATTGTTTCCAGCAACTGAATGAATAGAGTAATGGCCAAGCCATAGGTTATCAAATTTTCCATGCTTTCCTTTGTCTTCCCTCCTTGAGTCCCACTTTAAAACTTTGTCCCCAATCTTGAAATTGCTGACCTTTGTTCTTCTGTCAAATATCTTCTTGATATTGTCTTGTTTCTGCAATGCTTTGTTGTACACTTCCTCTCTGGTTTGCTGAAGATGAATGGTCTGATTTATTCTTCTGATTATGTCATTTTCTTCAGTCTGCAACTCTTGAATTAACTTCATAACTGGTACACCAAGGTTGTTAGGAAAAATTGCATCGGTACCATACACAAGCTAGAAGGGTGACATACCAATGGATTTCTTCAATGTTAATCTGTCAGCCCAAAGTGCATGGATCAGCTTTGTGTGCCAAGACTTCTTGTTGTCCTCCAACAGTTTCTTTATTATGTTCACCAAGCTTTTGTTGGAAGACTCTGCAAGTCCATTACCTTGAGGGTAATAGGCCGTGGAGTTTCCCAATTTTATCTGATATTTGTGACAGAATTCCACCATTTTCTTTGATCCAAATCCTGCCGCATTATCTGTGATGATCTTGGTAGGACAGCCAAATCTGGAAAGGATATTGGTTTCTATGAATTTTATCATAACCGAATCATTGGCCAGCCTACAAGGAATGGATTCTATCCACTTAGTGAAATAGTCTGTGGCGGTAATAATCCACCTATGCTGGGTGGAAGATGGTGGATGGATTTCTCCTATGAAGTCAAGTCCCCACTGTTGAAAAGGGGCTTCAACAGTGATTGGATGCAGAGGTAGGGGTAGTAATTTTCTCTTGCCTTCAAACAGTTGGCATTTATGGCAAGTAGTCATCATTTTGTGTACATCAGGAAAAAGGGTTGGCCAATAGAAACCAGCCCTGAAAATTTTGTTGGCTGTTGACTTCCAGTACAAATGGCCTCTGCACTCTCCTTCATGGAATTCCTGCTTAATATTTTCTGCATCAAACTCAGGCAAACATTTAAGCAATATACCACTTGCATTTTTCCAATAAAGACATTTATCAACAAGGCAATAGTTTACAGCTTTTAACTTTAGAAACCTTGCCTTTGTTTTGGATAAACCAGGAGGTGTATTCAGATTAAGCAAAACATAAACAATATCAGTATACCAAGGATAATTCACAAAATGATCTTCGACAACGGGAGTTGAGAATTCTTCTTGGTTATCCAAAGCATTGATCATATTAATATCAAGAAGTTCACAATTTCATTCAGCCATTAATCTAGCTAGACCTTGGCCTTTGATGAGCTTAGTGGGTTTTATTTCTAAATCATATTCAAGAATAAAAGCAATCCACTTACCTCTCTTACCATCTGGATCCTATGTTAGAATGTCTTTTACAACCGAATTTGGGACAAAGGCAATGATATGTGAGTGAAGGATGTATACTCTGAAGTCTTTCAAAGCCTTTACCAAAGCAAAGGCCTGTTTCTCCATAATGTTGTACTTCAAAGGGGCATCCCTCAATGCCTTACTAAAGAATGCAATGGGCTGCTCTTGTCCTTGTGGATTTTTCTGTAAAAGGACATAAACTATGGTATGTTATGATGCAAATGAGAAGATATAAAAATCCTTTGAAAAATCAGGACTTATGAGAACCAGTGTCTTGGTTAACGCTTGTTTCACCAGCTCAAAGGATGTCTTTTCTTCTGAGGTCCATTTTGCCCCTTGCTCCTTTTTCAACATGTTTTTGATATTCCTAAGGAGTTCAGCCAAGTTGGAGATGAACCTTCTCAAAAAGTTTATCTTCCCAATGAAAGATTGCAACTCTTTGATGTTTCGAGGATTAGAGATTTGCAATATAGCCTCAATCCTCTTTGGATCTATCTTTATACCCTCCTCTGAAATAATGTGTCCAAGAAGATTACCTTCTTGGAGACCAAATAGTGTCTTCTTAGGGTTCAAAGATATTCCAAACCTTCTGAACTTCTCGAAAACTTTTCTTAAATGTTCTAAATGTTCTTCATCTGTTTTTGAAAACACAGTTACATCATCAAGATAGATAATGATGAAGAAGCCCAATTCTTCCGAGAATGCTATGTCCATGGCTCTCTGAAAGGTTGCTCCAGCATTCATTAGACCAAAAGGCATTTTCACATATATGAAAGTGCCCCAGGGTGTAGTAAAAGCAGTCTTTAATTGATCATCAGGGTGGACTAAGACTTGATTATACCCTGAATAGCCATCCAGCAAAGAAATTCTTTTAGACCCAACCACCCTTTGTAAAATATGATCCATCTTGGGCAAAGGGTAGTTGTCCTTTAATGAAGCTTTTTTTAAATTTCTGAAGTCTATACAAAGCCTGATTTCTCCAGTCTTCTTCCTAACAGACACTAGATTAGATACCCACTCAGAATATCTAATAGGGACAATAATACCAGCATCGTGCATCTTCATAATTTCCTTCTTAACCAATGGCAACTGGACAGGGTTTATTCTGCGCAGTTTCTGTTTGAATGGTTTTTGGTTTTCTTTAAGAGGGATTTTGTGCTGTATTATTTCAGTGTCATAGGATTTAAGATCTTCGTAACTCCATGCAAAAACATCAGAAAATTCTTTGAACAACTCTAAGTATTTGAGTTTAATGTGAGCTGGTAAAGTTTTAGACAGTTTGATCAATTTCGGTTTTTCCTCACTGCCTATATTACATTCCTCCACTTCAGTTTCTGCAGGTTCCAGTTTAGGTTTATTGGCCACATCATCAAAATCAAACAGTTCTTCTAGAGGGGCCAAACCCTTGGGAAAACTATCATCCTTAGAATGTAGAGTTTCCAATTCCTCTGTTTCAGATTTTGCACTTAATTCTGTTTGGTTTCTAGATTTGATAGTCTGAAGGTTTATATCTACCAGCTGCGGAGATGGCTCTTCTTCACCAAGAAAATTTTCTTCACTGCAGTCTGTGTCATAATCTGAATCTGAACTATGGAGTTCAAACTCATTTCTGAATTGCATGAAGTCTTCTATTTGTTTATCTCCATCAAATACCTGCCAATATTTCTTGTTATCCGGGATAGCTGGTCTGAATTTTATCTGAGAGGTGTCATCATACAGTATTGGGCAGGTTCTAGCAGCAAAGGCTAAATTGTGGGCTGCAATGTTTCTTTTTCTTGGGACAAAAGTCAGTGTGGACTCCTCAAATGTTTTTAGAAGATCCATGACATCATTCCTGTAGGCCCTAAGTCTGGGGTGATTTGCATTATACTCCCCATTGACTTGCCTAATGATTAGTTCAGAATCCCTATATACATTGATTCTCTTTGCACCTAGCTTTTTCAAAAGATGTAGGCCTAAGAGAAGGGATTCATATTCTGCTATGTTTTTAGAACACTGAAAGTTTAATTTACATGAAATGCACTCTGTATGATTGTTTTCAGTGTTAGTAATCCAGACACCTGCACCAACATTTGTTCTAGTGCATGACCCATCAAAATACATAGTCCAGAGAGGAACATTTTTAGTTGTATCAGTTTGGTGCATATCCTTTGCATGACTCGACTCTTCAAGTTTTTCATTAGGTTGAGGGTTGTCTTCTTGACTGTCAAGTTTTAAGTTTAACAGATTGATGACTTGCAGTTCAAGACCTGTGTCTAGTTGGCTAGGATTTTTAGATGCAATAGACTGTTTCGGCCGTTCAGAGTTGTGTTCCTCTTCCTCCATTTCAGCCAATGATTCTGTTGAACTGATTTGTTCTGCAAGTGTTTCATTATTAAACACGATGAAAGAATCAAGGCTCATATTAACAGCATGCAGAGGAGAGTTTTGAGGCTAGTCTTGACTTGTCACTGTGTATTGCATGTGGGATTCCCTGTAAATTCTTCTAGTCTGATTAAAAATAGGGATAGTCACGTAGGTCATGTCCATTTACATAGTTCCCTGTAACTTAGCCCCCCAAGATCTTGATAAAATCATTCCATACTTTGGGGGAACATCAGCCACAACAACATCCATGACTAAACATTTGGCTGGAATTTGGGCTAAGTTAACACAAATATATTTAATCAATCCTAGACATTTAACTCTGCTTGATTCAAAGGAATACAAGTCTTTGTAAGGTCTGGTAATTTCAAGACCCAGGCTTTCCATTACAGCTTTTGGCATTAAATTATGGGAAGCACCCGAGTCATGCATAGCATTGTGCAGAATTTTGTCATGAATGTTTAAGCTTACGTAAAAGGGAGGGACAAGACCCTCTTGAAACTTTCCTTCAATGTTTGGACCAAAAATAAGCTCTGGTTGGTCATCATTAAGATTGAGTGTATCTTCATTATCTTCTAAGTTTAAAGCCTTCAAAATTTTGGACCTATATACATGTTGGGCAACTAATTCAGTCAAAGGAATAGAGATTTTGATCTTTGAGATTTCCTATTCCAGGCTGAAAAGGTTTTGATTCTTTAAAGCATTGATTTCAGCCTTGTTTACTACCACTTTATCAGCAATAACATCTTACTGATTTGGTTTATCTACAGTTGAAATAGTTGTTTTACCAGGAGTACTAGCCGAGGTGCTAGTACTGCTAATATTTGCAGTCTGTTTTTCAATCTTTTGAGTGTCTTTCTCTTTACCATTACTAGAATTAACAACCACTGTTTTGTCTTTTTGTTTGATTGTTTTAGACTTGGTTGCAGTGCTGTTTTGAGAAGGCTTGTCAGAGGTTTTATTGTTGGGGGTTTGTTGATTAGACCTACTCCTGAGTTCATATTCCTTTGAAGGCTCTATGACAGCGTTTTCCATGTTTTGATAATAATTCTCATTATCATCTCTTTTGTCATCGTAAGGTGTATAAAGACCTTGTTTTTTATCATAATGAACCTCAAAGTCATCATCATCTACCCCAAACAAGTTTATATCATCTTCCTCTGTTATTTTATCTGTTTGTTCAACCTCACTTAAAAATTTTTGATGAAAGGGAGGAATGATCTGCTGATCATCTTCCCTGGGTCTGTTTAAAGGTTGATTTGTTCTAACATTCTGATTCTGGTTTTGGTTTCTATTTTGAGGAGCATTCTAATTTAGACTTGCTTGCGCTCTCTCTAGAATGCTCATTTTCTTCATCATTTCTTCCATCATTCTTTCCATCTTTGAGTTTGAAGTGGAAGATGTGGAGTCCTCTCTAAAAGATACTCTCTTTTCTGCTTTCATCCTTGCTCTCTTCTCCATAAGGTTAACTTCCACAGAAAGGGCACCTCTTTGCATGTCTTCAAGGGTTGCAAAAACTCTTTCTCTGAGTGAATATGTCATGTCAGGATCAAACCCTTCAAAAAATTTGTTTACAGCTGAGCCCTAAGGAGGTTTTAATTCAGGTGAAAGTGCATTATACACACTGTTAAATCGGGTACAATAAGCTTGTACACTTTCCCCAGGGTTCCTGTGGAGATTGTTATAGTCGGCAAAGACTTGGAGAGGATTCTTCCTCACTTCCCATTTGTTTAAGAATGTTTGATGGAAGCCTTGGAGGTCGTTAATACTGTGGGGGGTTAAACCTTTAAACCACTTTCTTGCTTCTCCCCCCAAACTTTGAGCAAATAGTCTAAGTTTGACAGAATCATCATCAATTTCATTTATGTCAAAGTAGTCATTCATCTTGTCCACATGCTGAGATGCTGTTATAGTATTGCTAGCCTCATATAATGGAATTTTGGACTGATAGTCCTGTGGAAGATTGACTAATGGTACAGGAAGGACTAAGGGAGCATACCATGCTGCCATGATATGTGGTGGGTTTACAAGAGGTGGGGTGGGTTGAAATGGAGTGGTTGGAACAGTGGATGAAGGATGAACAGAAGTGGATGGAACAGCAGAAGACTGCTGAGCTGATCTTGGATGAGAGACACCTAGATTATGTAGAAAATTTAAATCAGGAGGTGTTGACTCTCTATCCCCAAGGGGTTCACTAGTTTCGGGAGATGAAGGTGAAGGCTCGGAATCTTGCTGGTCTAAATCACCAAATGACCTAGTCCTGAATGGGTTTAATAAGTCAGTTTGAGATTTCTGAAGAGCTGAAAGATTTTCAGGGACTGACTTAGCTCTTAGGGATGATCTGAAAACAGTTGACAATTGTATCTTAGGAGACTTCCTAAGGATTCTTTCTGGGTTATCAACTATCTCAGGTGGATCGGGGTCAGGATGGGCTCTAGTGTGAATCTTTTTAGGAGCCACAGTGTTTGTATGTTTAGGCCCAACCAAACAGGAAATGTTCAACCAGATATGAAAATCTTTGGGAGGTTAACTAATCTGTATTCACAATTCGAATCCTGCAGCCTTGTAATCGGGTTTGAAGGATATTGTAAGAATGGGGGTTCTTCCCAGTGAATTCTTAAGGTCTGCTCAGGATTGTGGAATCGCCAGGTGAAAATTTTAGAATATTTTCAAAGGGGTACACTGTCCACCACAGTGTTTGTGAAACCTTCCTTTTCAAGGATATCTCAAAACACAACAAACTCTAACCAGAGATTGACTGGGAGGGCATTTACCAGATATGTCACCTCTAAAAGAGGATGAGATCCAGAGGCTACCTGGCCCTTTCCAGACTCCGTCTTAAGAGTATAGAGTAAAACACATCGAAAATGTAAACAAGATATCAAAAAATAGTGTTTTACTACCAATCTGAAATGTTTTTGGTGTTTTTTGAATTTTTTTATCCGTGGTTTAAAAAAATGTCCTCACTTTGCTTCAAAACTTAGATACGGTTATGAAACAAAGACAGTCTACTCTTAAGTCTAATCTCGCTGATCTTCCAAGGTTAGATAAGGCTTAAAGGAGTTCTAGGGCTGACCTAGTTTGTCACTGACTCAAACAAGTTTTATCATAATTAACATTTCTTGGTAGTGCTTGAAAGACTGCTTTTTACTCTCAAGGTGTTCTTGAATAAGGGTTTTCTGAGTTATTAAAAACAATCAGTTTCCCCAGCGGAGTCGCCAGAAATTTTAGGTCTCTATAACAAGCAAGATTGGTAAAGTCCGATTACAGAGTTAACATCATTTCAACCAACTTTTGGATTCTAGGATCTAGCCCTCCTGAATCCGGAGAGGGATCTCTCCAATATGTACAAAGATGGATATTGTCTTTGAAGTTCAGAATAATGATATTAGGCTAGTTATGAGGTCCAAGGGTTTTGTTTGGTTTTCTCAGATGGTTGAACATAGTTGCTGCCTGAGGCGGAAATATCTATATGCAAATAGGTTCAAAGGTGAGAAGTTGCAAGCAAAAAGAGTAAGCTTTGATCATAAAGAAAGATGATGGAAAAATTTCAATCCATTGAGCTATGGAGTCATAAGAGGATTTAATTGAAACATTCAGGTTCAAGAGTGATCTATGGGGCAAGTCATCTATGCCTAAGGATCTCTTTAAAGTTTGATTTATGGAATGGAGTGATACAATAAGCAAGGGAAATGACAGATGCAGAACAAAGAGTAGCCCAGGATCTGGTAAGTAATTTGAAACTAGCCAGCCTTTGACCAGGCACTTGAGAAAAACATAGAAGCAAACTAGGATCTGGTAAGTACTTTGAAACTACCCATCCTTTGATACACTTCTAACAGAATACATATAAAGACGAAGGGAAACTTAAAGGCAACCTTTGGAGTAGAAACTAGCGGGATGGGCTCATCATATCCTCTCCTAGCTCTTCTTTACTTAATTACTTCCAAGACAATCACAGAGATAACACAGAGTGGTCTAAGATCTGATAAGTACTTCGAAACTAGTCATCTTTTAACACATCCTAAGGGAAACAACCAAATAGTTGAGCAAACAAGAAAGTGACTCAGGGCTAACCTTGATTTCCTCAATTCATCCTCACACAACATATATTGAAAGTAACATTTGAAAATAACATTCAGCGGTGACAAAAAGATGAGGGAACGCCAGCATCTCTGTACTTAGACTGAATTAAATCACTTTCAAATAACACAGTTGAATGAAAACATTTAAATAAATATTTCTCAGCCAGAGAAGGTTACTGATATATAGTAGGTTCTAACCCTGTTTAAACTGTTCTTTATAGTGGAAAATGAAACAAATTGAAAACAGAAACAAAATACAAGTTACAGTGAGAATAACATCACCATCAGCATAGACCAGGATCCCATAAATCAACTTGTATTGATGCTTCAAACCAGTTACAATCTTCAGATCCAGTGTTTTAATCCATCTCTCTTCACAACCTAACCTATCTGTTACAAGCAGAGCTCTGTTACACTGAAAAATGTCACCTTGACATCTAGATGACTGTATGAGCTCATTGACACTCATACTTACCTCCTCTGCAAGTCTTACAACCTTTGTTCCTCATTCCATGCCCTGAAAATGGAGGAAAAACCCTAAAAAGCTCAAAAAACCTTGGGTACGCAGTTGATATGAGGCTTACCTGCGTTTTTAGCTTGGGTACGCAGGTAATGTGAAGAGAAATTGCGGTCTAGAACGCACTTTTACAGTGTAATGCCTGCGGTACCCCTGTAAAGTTAAAAAAGCGCGGAATTAAACTGAAAAAGTTGAATTTTGGTCAATTCTGAAAGGTTCTGGATGAGATTTTTTGGGGATGAGTACGCTTTGATAAGGTGCATGTATCCCACACCTTAAGGAACTAATCCCTTGATATGAGGAGCCTATCCCTTTGAAAGAGGGTTCTATCCCTTTAATGGTGGAATCCTAACCTCCTCATCTGCTCTATAAAAGGAGGCATTGGGTAGCCTCAAAGGGAAGTTTTTTGGAGAATATTTTTGAGTTGAAGTGCTGTTTGAGATTTAGACTTCTTTCTGCTGAGTTTCTGAGAGGAAAGATCACATACCTCTTTGTGCTCCTGAAGGAAGAGTGTAAGACTTATCAAAGTAGAGGAGACTCCTGCTTCGGACCCCGGGAAGGCCTTTCGAACATCAAGGCTAAGGTTGTAAGGTTCTTCTGTATATTTTAAGATTAATACAATCAAGTTCTGTTTTTCTCAATAAATTGTCGTTCGATTGTTTATTTCAATAAGTTGTCGTTTGATCGTTTATTTCATAGATTCCTCGATCACTATGATAGGTATGTTTTATGATTATTTGTTATACAGGTGCTATTGATATTTTCTTGTTTGTGATTGCAGATCAACGAAAGATGATACTTTCTTGTGACAAAAGGGCCCTTGTTGCGATGAAGGATTATTGATGCAATGGAAGCACTGCGACTACAAATAAGCATTTGGATCTAAGGTAGGATCGACACCTTCATAGCATTTACTTGTAAAACGAATATATCTAGAGAAAGACAAACTTAGTTGTTCGTTTGTTGCTAGATTGTCTTCTGACACTAGGGAGATCGGTCTTGTTCGCAAGAACGATTTATCCGTCCAACAAATTGGCGACTCCGCTGGGGAAAGAACTTGTTTTTTGGTTCTCATTTATTTTGATTTGAGGAAAAGTTTTTCCTGGTTTTTGATTGATGGATATCTGCCTGGGTAGCTTAGTTTTTCTTCTTTTTTTTTAAATTTTGAAATCTTTTATGTTTTTCTTGAAGTTTTCAGGGGACCGCACTTTGTCTTCACACACAGTGCGGGCATCTCCGCACTTTCCTTAAGTAAACAGTGCGGGACCGCACCTGTTACTTCTGGGAGCTTGCGGACCCTGTTAAAATTTTTGAAAAAATTCTGATTTCTTCTTTTAGTTTAGTTTAGATTTAATTTAGGATTCTTAGCATCTACCCAGATCTGTATTTTTCTGTCAAAAATCTCTTGTTTCTAAGTTTCTTTCAGCAAATTCTTCATCTCATCAATCTCCATTAAGTTAATTGGGTGTTTTGAGTCTCTTTTTTGAGAAATTCTTAATTTGATTTGCTTCGGTCTTTACTTGGAGGTTTGTCTCAGTCTTTTCACAATTTTCCATCTTTTTTGCTTTTAGATTTGCAAAAAAATTTCCTTTGAGTATTAAATTGTGTATGAGTGTATGAGTGTTAATCGCCTTTGAGTATTTTTATTTTTGATCTTTGGAACTCTCACCCGATTTTCTTGACTTCCACTTGATTGGTTCTTAGATTACATTAGAATCATCTTGTGTTTGAGAATTCTCTTGCATAGATCACATTTGCATAATTAAAATTCTCATTTTCAGAATATGAATGAAAAATGTGCATAGATTACATTTGCATACTTTTCAAGTGAATTGTGCATAGATTACAATTGCATAGTTTACATTCTGAAAAATCAATTGTAGATTTAGATTTTTTCTTTGATTTGAATTTAGATGTTTTTATGCTTGTTTTAAAAATTGTTTTGGGATTGATTTGCATTAGTTTTTCTTGATAAAATTAGTGCATTAGAGAATTTGTTATATTTTCTCTTAGTTATCAATCTTTGCATTGTTGGAAGTGAATGGAAACTCTCTCCTTACTTTAGTTAGGATTCATCGAATTGAAAAGATTACATTATCATATTCGATTGCATTCAAGTTTTAGTTCGGGTCATAACACCATTGGTTTCATATTCATTTACCCTTTTGAGTAATAACAGCCTAAATAACACAACGCTTAATTAAAATTCATCTAGTAATTTTTACATTTTTAGGGCTCTTTCCACCAATATAGCTTAGGCTAGTGTCTTGGAATAGGTTTTAGTTAACTCTCCAAGACAGTAAAACAAACAAGTAGTCAATCTTGCGGTAGGAAGAATTCCAGTTGTTGCATGTATGCTCTGGGAAGCTCCTCTTAAAGGAGTTAAGCACGAGATCATATCTGAACCAGTGGGGTAATCAATCCTTCCTCATTGGGAACGATAGAATATATACACGTATTAAAAACGGTAAACCTCGGATAGACCATTGTCGAGGAGCCAGGGGTCACTTGTCGGTAAACCTTGGATTCTTTCAAGGAGCCTTCAAGGGGATTGAGCTTTGTTACTCTGCCCTTGCGTGTGTGTCGGATCGTAGACTGTTCCCCCAGGTATATTTGTTTCAGTTGGTAACCTTAGTGACCATAATCTTTAGGATTCTTCCTAAGGTGACGGTGGAGGGAAGATCCCACTGTACCTGGAACAGACGTCGACTAGACTCACTTGGACTCTCTGGGGGGTTCTCCTCACTCGAGATGGTTTTGTGAAGAAACTTGTGCCAGTCTGTTTCATTAAGCAGGTTGTCGGGGTAACTGTTCCAACCGCCCTTTCTGTATTAAATTATACGATGTTGGATTTCATCACCAACTAGTGTTTTTAGTACGGGAAGTTACTGTTTTTGTGTGGTTTGACTCCTAGATTTGATAGCGCGTGTTAATTTGTTTGTTTTTACTTTTAGAGACCATAGGTGTGAATTGTGAATTTTAATTGTTAGTTGTTAATTGTTAATTGTTATTTTAGTTTTTAGTTTGTTAATAAAATTCACTGAAGTTGAATAGAATGGCAACTGTTCCGGAATTTACCAACCAAGGAACCCCTCTTAACGAGAATCCTAGTACTTTTCCTTGCTTTGGAAATGTTGGTCCTCCTTATATGGCTACATTGTCATTACCGATATGGTTTTTTTTAACTTCGTTGGCCCCGAACACTCCAATTGTTTCACCTCAACCGGATGCTTCACCTAAGCAGAGTTCCGGAAACCTCCAACAGGCTGTAGATTAGCAGTGAGTGTGAGGATAGTTCCTTGTACTGTGTCAACCTCATTAAAAAATGAATCAGTGGTGAGGATAGTTCCTTGTACTGTGTCAACCTCGTTAAAAAATGAATCAGTGAGTGTGAGGAGAGTTCCTTGTACTGTGTCAACCTCGTTAAAAAATGAATCAGTGAGTGTGAGGAAAGTTCCTTGTACTGTGTCAACCTCGTTAAAAAATGAATCAGTGAGTGTGAGGAAAGTTCCTTGTACTGTGTCAACCTCGTTAAAAAATGAATCAGTGGTCCGAGGAGAGTTCCTTGTACTGTGTCAACCTCGTTAAAAAATGAATCAGTGAGTGTGAGGAGAGTTCCTTTTACTGTGTCAACCTCGTTAAACAATGAATCAGTGTGTCTGAGGATGGTTCTTTTCCTGTGTCAACCTCATTAAAAAATGAATCAGTTAGTTGAGAGCATAGTTCCTTTTCTTGTGTCAAGCTCGTTTAAAAAATGAAACAAGCTTCGGTGAGGATAGTTCCTGTTACTGTGTCAACCTCGTTAAAAAATGAAACATGTAGGTGAGGATAGTTCCTTTTACTGTGTCAACCTCGTTAAAAAATGAATCAGTCGGCGATGAGGACAGTTCTTTTCCTGTGTCAACCTCATTAAAAAATGAAACAGTAGGTAGATTGTAGAGAGTAGATTGGTAGATTAGAATAATTAGGTCTGAGGACGGTTCTTTTCCTGTGTCAACCTCGTTAAAAAAATGAACTGGGCTTCGGGTTCGAGGATAGTCTCCGTTATCAGCCAACCTCATTAAAAATGAATTCAAAGAGGAAAGTCTTTGTACCGTGTCAACCTCGTTAAAAATGAATCAAGTGTGGAGGAAAGTTCCTTTACCGAGTCAACTCTATTTAAAATGAATATGTGTGAGGAGAGTTCCTTATACCGTGTCAACTCGTTAAAAAATGAATCGTTGTGTGAGGAGAGTTCTTTTGTACCGTGTCAACCTCGTTAAAAAATGAATCAATCAGGTCCGAGGAGAGTTCCTCAAGTATCGTGTCAACCTCATTAAAAAATGAATCAGTGAGTCCGAGGATAGTTCCTTTTACTGTGTCAACCTCGTTAAAAAATGAATCAGTTAGTCGAGAGCATAGTTCCTTTTCTTGTGTCAAGCTCGTTTAAAAAATGAAACAAGCTTCGATGAGAACAGTTCTTTTCCTGTGTCAACCTCATTAAAAAATGAATCAGTAGGTAGATTGTAGAGAGTAGATTGGTAGATTAGAATAAATAGTTTCTGAGGACGGTTCTTTTCCTGTGTCAACCTCGTTAAAAAATGAATCAAGTACGAGAGCAAAGTTCTTTTTGAAGCCGTCTCATTAAAAATGAAACAAGCTTCTATGAGGTGTATTTTTTCCCCGTGTCAACTCGTTAAAAAATGAATTAGTTGGTCCGAGGATAGTCTCGTTAATGAGTCAACCTCATTAAAAAATGAATCAGTATGAGGACAACTTTTCCCGTGTCAATCCCTTTAAAAATGAATCAGTAGGTTATGTAGGTAGATTAGAAATAAGTAGTTAATGAGGAAAGTTCCTTTTACTGTGTCAACCTCGTTAAAAAATGAAACACGTTGCCATGAGCATAGTTCCTTTTCCTGTGTCAAGCTCGTTAAAAATGAAACAAATCCTCCCCTAATTGAGTCGAGTCTTTGACTAGATCTCGTAAATGTTAAGTCATTTATTTAGGTTAGTTATTTTAGTTTTTTCATAATTTTCTTCTAGTTTTAGGTCAGGTCTTTCATATGATCTCGTAAATGAACCTTCATTCCATCCAGCTATTAATTACTAGTAGTATTTTTAGTTGAATGAAATGAAGTTGGGGGGGCATGCACTCTAGCAGTTACGCGTAGGGGGCATCAAGCACAGTTTTCTCTCTGTTTCAAGCTTGTGTAAAAATGAAACCACTCCTCAAAAATAGTTTTTCTCCCTCGTTTCAAGCTTCTCGTAAAAATGAAACCTATCTGGAGTCAATTTCGGTTATTTTCAAGACTCGTTAAACTCATGAAAATCCCGAGATTATTTTGCTATCTTTCATTCTCGTAAAACACATGAAAATGCCAAGTTATTTCTGTCTTTTCCTGCTCGTAAATTAAATTGAAAGTCAGCCACAGGAGTACATTTTTATCCCTTTTTCGAACTCGTTAAAACTTACGAAAAAGTGAAAACTATGAGTACATTTTTATCCCTTTTTCGAACTCATTAAAACTTACCGAAAAAGCGAAACCTTGGAGTCCTCTTTTAAGCCCTTTTCAGACTCTCTAAATATGAAAAGATCGCCGAGTACTTGACTATTCGAACTCGTTAAAGTAAATGAACAAGTCATTCCTTCAAGTATAATTTTGAATTTTCTACTGATCGAAATGGACTATTTACGAAAAAGGTATACGTTGACTAATTACTTACTAATAGAGTTCGTCCGCATTATTTTTTATCCTTGCCCGAGACCAGACTTACGAAAAGTACACCTACCGAGTTTTCTTAAGTTTTTTCTTCTGACTCCCTAAAATTGAAAAACACCGAGTTTCTCCTATACTGGACTCGTTAAAACTTAACAGTAAAGGACCTGTTTAATTTTCAACAGGAACGAACCAATCCTTCTTAGGGTTCGAATTTTAAACTAAGTTGGACTCATCCGAAGGATGAGCTTATAAACAAGAAAATGTTATCCTCCTCAAGCTTTTCAAAAATAAAGAGGTACTTGCCAGAAATGGTGGGGGAAAAGAGAGAAAAACGAACCTGTTTGTTACATTTTAATCTTTCGGAAAACCGTTAACCACTCTTGAACACGACACTTTTTGTTCACCTGGGTTGGGAAAATCCTTTGCCTAACAGTTAATCAAACCATATTGAAAATTTTTCAGCCGGTTTCTGGGTATTAGCTTTGGGTCAATTGTCACCAAGCCATCTGCAGTGTCGTTATGTGTTCAAGAGGACAGTTCAAACAAACCATTCATCTGCAAAATATCTGTCATCCATTTTGACCATCCCTGAGTCAGTCCTTGCCATGATATTTTCAAAACTTGATCTATGATTTCGTGTTGTGGGCTTGCCTACGACGGATCACTTTCTATCGACGACAACTCATTATCTAGGAAGTTGATCCAGAAATCGTCAGTACCTTGAAATCTGCATGCCTCAATGGCAGGTTTCTCGCCTTTGACGACAGGTTGCATCATTGACCTTCGATCGAATGATTCCGTGACATGTTCGACTTCAGCTCATTGATTCACATTTCATGGATTGTACTGAGTACTTTGAGAGCCATTGACATTACTGGTGGTTTCTCTCACACTTGTTAACAGTTTACATTATTGATTGATAATCAAGTGGTTTCTACCATGTTCGACTTCAACACATTTAATCGCATGGATAGAATCGTACTAGTTCGAGATGCGGAAATCAAGACCCTGGATCTAGTTTCCACCATCCAGGCTGCGAGGAATTTTGTTATCATTTATACAGTGGACTATTTATAAACAGATGGCTGCGTCCATGCTGTGTCGACATATGTCTATACTGTTGATGTATTCAAAATCATTCCTGTATCAGAACAATTTAGATTAGTTTAGTTAGTTTTTGATCTGAGTATGGGAATGCCTACCTCAGCGATGATATGATTACATATATATATATTTTGCATTGAATGTTTTTACAGGTTCCGACTGGGGTGTCCACGGGATGATCCTTGAAATGATAAAGTACTTCACTCTTCATATATGATAGACTTTATCTTCATCTATTTCAGACTTCGCACTTTAGGGGGCAATCTGTTACACTGAAAAATGTCACCTTGACATCTAGATGACTGTATGAGCTCATTGACACTCATACTTACCTCCTCTGCAAGTCTTACAACCTTTGTTCCTCATTCCATGCCCTGAAAATGAAGGAAAAACCCTAAAAAGCTCAAAAAACCTTGGGTACGCAGTTAATATGAAGCCTACCTGCGTTTTTAGCTAGGGTCCGCATGTAATGTGAAGATAAACTGCGTTCTAGAACGCACTTTTCCAGTGTAATGCCTGCGGTACCCCTGTAAAGTTAAAAATGCGCGAAATTAAACCGAAAAAGTTGAATTTTGGTCAATTCTAGAAGGTTCTGGATGAGATTTTTTGGGGATGAGTACGCTTTGGTAAGGTGCATGTATCCCACACCTTAAGGAACTAATCCCTTGATATGAGGAGCCTATCCCTTTGAAGGAGGATTCTATCCCTTTAATGGTGGAATCCTAACCTCCTCATCTGCTCTATAAAAGGAGGCATTGGGTAGCCTTTTGGGTTAAGTTAAAGAAGTTTTAAAAAGTTAAGCTGTTGGAGATTGAGATTGAAGTGCTGTTGAGATTTAGAATTCTTTCTGCTGAGCTTTTGAGAGGAAAGATCACATACCTCTTTATGCTTCTGGAGGAAGAGTGTAAGACTTATCAGAGTAGAGGAGATTCCTGCTTCGGACCCCGGGAAGGCCTTTCGAACATCAAGGCTAAGGTTGTAAGGTTCTTCTGTATATTTTAAGATTAATACAATCAAGTTCTGTTTTTCTCAATAAATTTTCGTTCGATTGTTTATTTCAATAAGCTGTCGTTTGATCGTTTATTTCATAGATTCCTTGATCACTATGATAGGTATGTTTTATAATTATTTGTTATACAGGTGCTATTGATATTTTCTTGTTTGTGATTGCAGATCAATGAAAGATGATACTTTCTTGTGACAAAAGGGCGCTTGTTGCGACGAAGGATTATTGATGCAATGGAAGCACTGCGACCGCAAATAAGCATTTGGATCTAAGGTAGGATCGACACCTTCATAGCATTTAGTTGTAAAACGAATATATCTAGAGAAAGACAAACTTAGTTGTTTGTTTGTTGCTATATTGTCTTCTGACACTAGGGAGATCGGTCTTGTCCGCAAGAACGATTTATCCGTCCAACAAGCTCTAAGAGCCAATGAAACCACTATTTACAGTCAAGAGTATTCTGCTCAGAGGCAGTTATGATACTTCAGCAATTACATTCACAACCAACCAATCCAACCCCTCACTCATCTTCTATTGAAATATTTATAGAAGGATGAGGAGGTGGGATTTGATGAAAAGATCTCAAATACAATTAATGCAGAATTAATGTCTTCCTAGCCCTTGGAGGCTCGATGAAGAAATCATACAGGTGTTCCACTGCATTAATGTGTTTAATCTTATGAAGTAAGCTCGGAGGGAGCTTTTTTTGACCTTTGAGGCTCTGCGTACTATTAGGGTTACTCTGCAAACATTCTGTCATTAAATCTGGGGCAGAAATAACTTCTTTGGCTGTTCCGAGGCATAATATCTGACCCTGTTCAATAAATTCGACCTCTGATTGAACATTTTGAGGCAATAGGTGGCACTGCGGTGGTTGAGGAATCAATTTGCCTCAAAGTATGGCGGTGGAGGCAACTTTTAGGTTTTCCTTTAATCTGTGTTCTGAGTCGGGGATTAGGCTTTTGATAACTGTCTTAGCCGTAATCCCCGCCAATCTGTCCACTAACCTGCTACTCTGGTTCTTTGTTGTCTTCAATATCCGATACTCTTTCTCTGCGTTGATTTTGATGGCATTCTTCAAGCTTTACAGGGATGCACAACAACCAAGGCTCATGAAACCTCATTGATAACATTGTTCTTCACCTTGTGGTCGATCCTCTGGATGAATCGAAAGAACGGGAATCGTCACCCTCGTCTTTCAAATTTTCCTAATATACAACGAAAGAACCTTAAAAACCTACAAAATACAAACAAAATGAGAAAATCCTGCGTTATATGGACAAATCTGCATTGGAGGGCGTGCGAGAAAACGGAGCAATCGGAGCCGTTGATCGTATTGCAATCAACGGTCAGGAGCGTTTCAGAAAGTCAGCGGAGGAAAAGGTGGACTGTATGATGGAATCGGGTTGTTGCATGAGAACCATCGATCTGCAAAGATCAACGACGGAGATCGGTTTTCGAACGCGCCGGGGGTAGTTAACGGGTAGGCAAGTTCGTTAAAGGCCGGGCAGATGAGGCGATCCGTGACCGTCAGATGGGAGGGCCCAAATCCGACGGTGGAGGTGGATCCCGCTGCGGGGTTACGGTACAATAGATAATGCGCGGGCGATGTGATAGCGCGGCGGTTTTGGAATAGGGCGGAGGACACGTGTCGGCTAGCGTATGGAATCGCTGGCCGATGGGATAAAACCACCACCCGACGAAAAGTGGTGCGGGATGAAAACCACGGTTTCATGGAAAAGGGCGCGGGGGAGAGGGGTCCACCAGGTGGGGCTCGCTCCGCTCCGTCGGATCTGGGGAGCAGATCGACGGCTAAGAAGGGCTTGGGGCAATAAAACATGTGATTTAATATTTCACGCCAAAACCTTATAAAAGATGGGTTTTTGAAGGTTTTAAAGGAAAAAGGACGGATAGGAGATTACATTTTGGTTTAGCGCCTCAGGACTTGAGGGGTCGGTCCTGGCGCTCGGGCATGTGGAGGAAGAAAAGGAAGGGGGCTTAGCCTGAGGGGCCTAAGCCTAACACATAGAAACATGTGTTTTCTGTGGTTTTCCAAAGAATTTCGAAAGGAAATATAATTCCGATAAGGTTAAAAAATGGGTTTTTAACCTTGGGAAATGAGATTAATGAAGGGATAGGGAATAACATATGCTTTTGTGGGGATTTTATGAATAAAGGGAAATTGGAGAAAGAAGGTAAGATGGAAGAAAATGAGGGGAAAGGAAGGGGGATGCAGCAGTATTTGACTTGGATTTTCGTGGAATATCAGAGGCTGGGAGAAGGAAAAGTATGAAGATCCATCCAGCAGTTTTATGGTTTCACCAAAAGACTTCAAGCACCAACAACTTCAGGATTGAATTTGTTTCTTGAAGGTTGCAAAGAATATTTAGCCACTAGCTGATATAATGGAAAAATATGGGTGGCTAACACGTGCCAAGCTCACTGAGGGTCATATCTTCATCCCCTTCCTTGTCTTTGTTTTCTGTTGTAGTTGAGAGCGGGTTTGAATTTTTTTTAGGCTCCCGTGGTTGGTGGCTTCGCTCTGTTGTTTCAATGACTGGTTGTTCCACAGCGTGGTCTTGAGCTATATTTTCTGATGGGGAGTCTTCTCCTATAATTTTAAAGGAGTTCAATATTTCAGTTCGCTGGGCTTCCGATTTAGGAGTGGTTTTGCGATTGGCTCAATGTCTGCTAGTAGGTCGAATAAATCCGTCCACACCTAGGGTGGATTTATCTTTGGGTTTCTCAGCTAGCTTGTTTTGAGGGCACTCGTAGATTAAGTGCCCATGTTCGTGGCATTTATTGCATCTAAAGGGTATCTGCTCATAGTCGATGGTTTGAAAATAGACCTCTTCCCTGTATTCCAACCACAGACCCTCATGCAGGGACCCAGATACATCCATTTCAACATAGATACAGGCATAGGAGGTGTACCTTTTTCGAAGAGTGGCTTCAGAAGCACAGAAAAAAGTTCCCAAGGTATTGCCAATTTGTTCCAGCGCTGCGGGTCTCCAAGTCAAATCCAAACCGACACTTGTGTGAATGTCTCCTGTTCAGGAGCAAATTTGGGTTTCCAGGGCCTCATATAGAGGTCGGCTGAGGCATAAAAATACGGTCCTCCCTCAAAGATCTTGTCTTTATATTTCAGATTAGCGAAGACTATTGTGAAAAAACCCTTGGCTCCCAGGTGTAACTGCACGTCCCCTTTAGGCTTCTAGCTTTGCTTGATCCATTGACATAGGGCCTTTTCACTGGGCCAAAACCCCATGAATTTTCAAATCACTGCGTGAACGGACATATGATCCCTATAGGTTTGCGGATCAGGGTCATTAATGACTACCCTAAGGCTTTCCTTGGTCTTTGGTTTGCATCGGCCATGGTACTTAGGTTGAGTATCATTGTCCTCAACCTCCCTTGTAGTGGAGCAGTTCAGATCAAGATTTCCGTGTGAATTTTTGTTCAGATCTGAGACTTATGCACGAGGATCAGTGTCATGAGTGGGATGTGCATCGATCGATTCTTGCATTCTCTCGGTCCCTTTGATGGGATTGATGGTACGATCGATCGGGGTGGAATCACCAGCCTTCGTGCGAGCTGCAGAGGCTGTAGATCCAGCAATATTCAGACCCTCCACCTGCCTTTTTCCCTTGTCAATTGTGACCTGTTTGAATGTGGGGGCTCCGGGGGCCCCCGATCTTCCCATTTTCTGGGCCAGCTCTATTCCCCTTTGCCTCAGATCTTGGAACATATCTGCTCTACTTGCCAGTTTCCTAGCAGGGAATCTGATCTTGCAGCAGAAATCGTCAGAACCTCCTCCAATCGAAGCTATCGCAACACTTGATTACTTACTTGTCTTTCAAATAAAGTTAATCTTTTTATGTCTTGAAGAAGTTGGAGAAAACAGTAATTTCATCAAGGTAAATGATTATAAAATAGCTTATGTCTTCTGAGAAGGCTATTTCCATGGCCCTTTGGAAGGTGGCCCCTACATTCATTAAACCAAATGGAATTTTGACATACATGAATGTACCCCAATTTGTAGTAAAAATAGTCTTATGTTGATCATTTGGGAGTACTAACAACTGATTGTAACCTGATAACCCATCCAATAGTGAAATTATTTTAGACCCAACCACCCTTTGAAGTATATGATGCATTTTTGGCAAGGGATAGTTATCTTTAAAGGAGGCTCTATTTAGATTTTTGAAATCAATGCAGAGCCTAATTTCCCCAGTCTTTTTCCCAACAGATACTAAGTTGGAAACCCATTCTGAATACCTGAGGGGAACTATGATCCCAACATCATACATTTTCTTAATATCTTTCTCAACTAAAGGCAATAAAACAGAGTTTATCCTTTTAAGTTTTTGTTTGAAAATTTTTTGATTTTCCTTAAGAGGAATTTTGTGTTGAATGATGCTGATATAATATGATTTTAGATCCTTGTATCCCCATGCAAACACATCTCTGAATTCTTTGAAAATTTCTATGTATTGCTGTTTGATATGAGCTAGAAGAGTGTTGGATAGCTCGATCATTTTGGGTTATACTAGGCTGCCTATGTTATGTTCTTCTATATTTGTTTCTATAGGCTCCATTCTTGGTTCTTTGGATACATCATTGAATTCAAATAATTGTTCTAATTGTGCAAGACCTCTTGGAATTGTATCATTCTTACATTGTAAAACTTCCAGGTATTTTTGATCTATATTGTTAACTATTTATGCTCTAAAAGGATGTCCAAAACGGTTTATATCAGCAGAAAAGGACAGCTCTGTTTTAGTGATTTGTTCTTTATTTAAAAAGTATTTTTCGTGGCTTGAAGTAGATGTAGATATGGAAAAGTCATTTTTTAATTGCAGAAAATCATCTATGTGTTTGTATCCTTCAAACACTTGCCAATAATCTTCATTATCAGGTATTGTAAGCCTATTTTTTACCTTCATATTTAATTGTTCATTTATCTGTGGTATTTTTCAATTACTATCAGCAAAGACAAGTTCATTTGCTAGATGATTTTGAGCTCTTGGGATGAAAATGAGTTCATATTTTCGAAAAAAATTTAGGAGATCAAGGGCAGCATTTCTATATTCTTTGAGTTTTGAATTTTTAATTGAATACTCCCCTTTAATTTGTCTAATGATTAGCTCAAAATCTCCTTGAACTGATATTTTCTTGGCTCCTAAATCTTTGAGAAAATGTAGGCCAAGTAGGAGAGTTTCATATTCTTCAATATTATTGGTGCATTGGAAATCTAGTTTATAAGAGTGTCCTTGATTTGTATTGTGTATCCATAGACTAGCTCCAGAACTTGTTTTGCTAAAAGAGCCATCAGAGCTTAGTTCCCACAGTGTTTCTGTCTCATTTTCATTTCCTTTCTTCTATTGAAGGGTGTTAAAGTTTGAACTATTTTGTGCTTGAGTTGATAACAGATTTGACTATTTGGTTGGACTAAATTCTTCTTTGTTTTCCTTTTCTTGTTGGCTGATTTCATATTCATTATATAAGATAAAGGAATCCAAACCTGAATGAATGGAGTAAATAGGAGTATTGTTTGGTCTATCTATGTTACTCACCATGTATTTCATATGGGGCTCCCTGTGTAGTCTTCTGGTTTGATTAAACACTGGGATGGTGGCATAGGACATGTCCATTTGAAGGCTCCCCTGAAGTTTAGCTTCCCATGATCTAGATATAAGCATGTCATACTTAGGGGGGATTTCAGCTACTACTATGTCCATGACTAGAACTTTAGCAGGAATCTGTGCCAGATTGACACATAAATCTTTGATTAGACCCAACCATTTTACCTTGCTTGAATCAAAGGAATACATGTCTTTATATGGTTTAGTAATTTCTAAGCCTAGGATTTCCATTACTACTTTGGGCATAAGATTGTGTGAAACACCTGAGTCTAGCATGGCATTATGCAAGATTTTTTTATGTATATTCAGGCTGACATAGAAGGGAGGGACAACCCCTTCTTGGTATTTTCCTTCAACTTCAGGACCAAACAATAATTTTGGTTTATTATCTGTCAAGTTTAAAGTATCAGTGTCATTGCCTATATTCAAAGCTTTCAAAACTTGATTTTTATATACATCCTGAATTACTACCTCGGCTAAGGGTATGGCGATTTTGATCTTGGAAGTTTCCCATTCGAGGCTGAAAGGAACTATTTTTCTTGACATATTTACATCTCTTTTGTTATTTACAATTCTTTCAGCAATTCTGACATGCTGATATTTTTTTGGACTATTATTTGGGACATATTTATTAGGGTCACTGGCAGAAGTACTAGGATAGCTTTGTTCAACACTTTGCTGGATGTTTTTTTATTTATTTAGATCATTTTTCTTGGCCACGATGTTGGTGTTACTGGCTATCTTCTTAGGTTGATTTTATGAAGTTTTCCTAACAGCAGTACTAGTGTTTTTGTCATTGGAAATCTCTGGGCTCCCTTTTCTTCTAATATTATATTGTTTATGTACCTCCATGATTGCATTTTCAAACCCCAATCTGTAATCTTTAGAATATTCATGGTTGTTTTCAATTTTTTCTAAGGAGAAGAATCCTTTTTCTTCTTTAGTGAGTAAAACATTTGTCTCACTGTCAGATCCTATCAAGTTTACATGATTTTCTTCCAAGCTTTCAACTTCCCTTTATTCTTCTTGATCAATATAGTTTTGTTTAAAGGAAGGCCTAATCTATTGGTCATTATCTCTTTGCCTATCTTGATTAGGGTCTCTTCTGAAATTTGGGTTTCTATTTCTATTTTGGGGGTTGTTTTGATTCTCTCTAGGAGGCACTCTATCATTTGGATTCATCTTTTCAAGCATTCTATCCATTACCTTCACTAAGTTATCAATTTTAGTATCTGATGATGAGGTTGATGCCATTGTATTATCCCTGTATGTAACTCTTTTCTCTGCTTTTAACCTAGATCTTTTCTCAATCAGATTTTCTTCTACACTTAAGGCTCCCCTCTGCATATCTTCTAAAGTTGAGGGTGTTAGTATGAATCTTTCGTTGTAGAATATCACTTTAGCTACGCATAAAAAATAGCCCTAACATCGATTATGGCTGCCAAATATCTTTAATTATGAAATTAGGTGATCCAAATAATGCTGCACAAATCCAGATCTAAGAATAAAAGATATTAAGAAGATAAAGTAAAATGTGGCTCCATGCATCCAACAGACAAGATAAGAACAATGTATTTGAAAGAAATTTTATATTATATTAAAAGGGGGCACCTGAGAGGAAAAAAAGAAAGGTGTTTTTTGGTTCTCCTCAATGGGACGAGCTCTTGAAAGTCCTCAATGCTTCAGATCTAAAATTCCTCTCTCTTGTTGTTGTAGAAAACCCAAACATAGAACTCAATGGGAGCTCACAAGGAAAAAATGGAGAATCTGACCTAGTATAAATCCAGAGTGATCTAATGCAATGGAGGGGATTAATGAATGGGGAAAACCCTTCTATTTATAACAAAATATTAGGGCGGTCTAGAACTCGGTGCATGAATAAAAATTATTAATCGAATTCTAGAACCACCATTTAGGAATATTTTATTATATTTGTTGGAGGGAAAAGGATTTTTGACTTGGGTCAATTCCTTTATCTATAAATAACAAATAAATAAATGATTTATTTATCATTTTAGGGAAATGATGGGAATATAATTAAATAAATAAAGGTTTATTTAATTATTGATGGATGATTTAGTCAAATTTAACTAAGAATATTATTTAAATAATGATTTAAATAACTTATTCTTAGGAAATAATTAAATAAATAAGGATTTATTTAATTAATTTCTTTGTTTTCGGTTAAATATGACCGGAAAATATAAACAAATAAGTTATTTCACATGGTGAAAGCAATTTTACTTAGGGAAAAATTGGTCTTACATGGTGTACTTGGGTTCATCTAATAATAATAGGTTAGATGACCAAAAAATGGTGGAACAAATTGCCCCCCAACGTACGAGTGTTAAGAGAAAATCGTATGACCGAAGTACGTTATAAGAACTCAATCACTAGACGTCAAGAGGGAAGTGAGAGAGAGAAATGTAAGGTAGTCTAATGTGATAAAGAACTAGACCCTGAGGAGACGAGACTTACAGGTGCAACAAGTCTCTAGTTTATGAAGTGGTACCTGTGCTAAAGGCGGCGGGGGAGGCATACCTATGCCCGCCGAGACAAAGTACAAAGAATAAGAAGTCCAGTAAACAAGGAACTAAACCATGAAGAATATGATGGCATAAATAAGAGCCAGAAAAATAGAATGATGGATCCCACATACATGTTATGCCTGGAATAACCATCAGGACTTATACAATAAGATTTTAGTACATGAGATAAAAATACACCCAAATTCCCCCTACACATGGGGAAGGGCTCGCAAAATTTGACTGATACCTGCAAATCGAAGAGGCATTGCAAGCGGTTGAGGCCAATATCATCAAATGGGAGGAGCGACATCAAGGGCTGAAATGAAGAAGTCATATGTGCATGTGGGCGGCTACCTGCAGGGCCACCCCCTCATGAGGGTTGAGACATCTCACACACACCTGGGAATCACCAAGAGCTATTGTTGCATCACTGGACTATCAAGTGTATAGATCACGATCATGCTAAAAATAGCTTGAACCAAGGTACACTTCCCCCTAGACCAGCCTTCTGGAATAAATGAGCTGATGTTGACAGAAGTAGGTCCGCCACAGGTGAGGTAAGAAGGGAATCTCAACTGAGGCACGGGAGAAAATATTATAGCGACTAATAGATGGACACTGATGATGATAATGAAATGAGAGATACTAAGTAGCGGATGGACGACTTCACTTTTTAGAGCATAAGGGGCATGAATGGCTTGGCAGCAACTGACACAAGATCAGGGAGGATGGGTGAAAATTATATGGAAGACCATAATGTGCAACACGAGAGAGGGACCAATCGATGAAGTACGGAGGGCTATAGTGGGAAATAAAAGGGCTCAATATGGACTCCATGACGGATGATGACTCAACTCGGATGCTCTAAAAAAGGGTGACTCGATGGTGCTGCCACATAGAGAAGGTCCAATGGGGGACCATAAAAACATGAGTACAATATGGTATCTCATGACGAAAATCGACACGAACAAAGCCAAGTAAAGAGGTAAAGTGGTGCCCTAAGTACAAGCGTTGTAAGTGAATAATTCTGATTGGAATGAGAGATGAAGGGACCCTTCATGGATAAAATGTGTCCTGGTAAAGTATCCAAACATGAAAGAATAAAAGATACCCATTTGAGTGCTCGGTGAGATCTTTCCAACGGTGCAGATGATGTGTCAAACGGGGCTATGGTTTGGTTGCAGCGGGTGAAAGAAAAAACAGGGGTTTTTCTTCTAATAAGGCATTTTCCCTCCAAAATAATTCATTTTCTTGTGTAGCTATAGTGAATGTGGAGAGGAGAGAAGACCCTAAATCTTGTGGCAAACGTAGCAGAAAAACCGACCTGTCCAGCTTGGGCTGAGAGCCCTATGGCTGGTTGGAAATGGTAGAGTCAAGACTTGAAGGATTGGATCCGCGGTTACCAGAAGCGGGTTGATTGCCTCTCCGCTTTCTTTGAGAAGGAAGAATATTAGTTGCCCCCTGGTGCGCAAATAATTTCCCTGGAAGGGGTATTTAGTGTGGTTGCAGAGGTGGAGAAGGCAAGGGAGTGGGAGGTCCAAATGCTGGAGGAGCTGGGACACCAGGATGGGGGTACGGATAAGGGGTAGGATGGACAACATTGAGGTAAGTAGGAGTGTGGGCAAAAGGATGAGGCATGCCGTATCCTGGATACATGCTACCTGGAGGGGGAAAAGTGCCAGAGGGGCTGGCCCCTCTTGGAGGCAAATCATAGCCCTGAAGGGGTTGGGCAGATGTATGTGACAGAGCTCCAACGATACCGTCGACAGAGTGAGATGCCCCCAAGGCATTAGGGCCACCGGGCTTGGGGAGGTCAGGAAGGACGGTATAAACATAACCAGATTGAGCATAAATAAGGTCATATTTCAAGGCTATTTGGAGGGTGGCTTCTTCAGTTTGAGGGAAATTGGAGGCGGCATCTTTTCCAATGGGAGGTAAGAGAGAACGAAGGAACCGGTCCATATAAACCCGATCTTCAAAGGGAGGAGTGCAACATAAGCTTCTTCTTCGCCGCCATTCCTGGACATGAGTGGAAAGGCGGGTCGAAGAGGATTGACAGAAAGAATTTAAAAGGTCAGTACCAGTGTCGTATCGGAGAGGGAGCTATAAATAAGATAAAACTGCTTGGGCAATGGTCGCAAAAGAAAAGTCGTGTGGAGTCGCCAATTGTTAGTATGAATCTTTCTTCGTAAAATATCACTTTAGCTATGCATAAAAAATAGCCCTAAAATCGATTATGGCTGCCAAATATCTTTAAAACTGCAATTAGGTGATCCAAATAATGTTGCACAAATCCAGATCTAAGCATAAAGGACATTAAGAAGATAAAGTAAAATGTGGCTCCATGCATCCAACAGACAAGACAAGAACAATGTATTTGAAAGAATTTTTATATTATATTAAAAGGCGGCACCTGAGAGGAAAACAAAAAAGGTGTTTTCCGGTTCTCCTCTGGGATGGGCTCTTGAAAGTCCTCAGCGCTTCAGATCTAAAATTCGTCTCTCTTGTTGTTGTAGAAAACCCAAACATAGAACTCAATGGGAGCTCACAAGGCAAAAATGGAGAATGTGACCTAGTATAGATCCAGAGTGATCTAATGCAATGGAGGTGACTAATGAATGGGGAAAACCCTTCTATTTATAACAAAATATTAGGGCGGTCTAGAACTCGGTGCATGAATAAAAAATTATTAATCGAATTCTAGAACCACCCTTTAAGAATATTTTATTATATTTGTTGGAGGGAAAAGGATTTTTGACTTGGGTCAATTCATTTATTTATAAATAATAAATAAATAAATGATTTATTTATCATTTTAGGGAAATGATGGGAATATAATTAAATAAATAAAGGTTTATTTAATTATTGATGAATGATTTAGTCAAATTTAACTAAGAATATTATTTAAATAATGATTTAAATAACTTATTCTTAGGAAATAATTAAATAAATAATGATTTATTTAATTAATTTCTTTGTTTTGGGTTAAATATGACCGGGAAATATAAACAAATAAGTTATTTCACATGGTGAAAGCAATTTTACTTTGGGTAAAATTGGTCTTACATGGTGTACTTGGGTTCATCTAATAATAATAGGTTAAATGACCAAAAAATGGTGTAACAGAGGGGTCTCTTTCTCTTAGCTCGTAGGCCATTTCATGATCAAAGCCCTATGGAAATTTAGCCAAGGCTAAGCCTAATGGAGGTTTCATGTTTGGGGGAAGTGCATTATAAACACTATTGAATCTAGTGCAATAATCTTGGACACTTTCCCCAATTTTTATTTTGAGGTTGGTATATTCTGAAAGGATTTGGAGAGGGTTCTTCCTAATTTCCCATTTTTTTATGAATTTTTGATATAAATAAGGGACATCATTTATTTTGTGAGGAGTTAAGCCTTTAAACCATTTTTTGGCTTCTCCTCCTAAACTTTGAGGAAAATTTCTCATCTTAATGGTCTCTTCTTTTATTTCCATATAATCAAAAGCATCATTCATTTTATCTACATGCTGTTGGGCAGTAGTAGGTTCATTTCCAGAGAAATGGGTAATTTTGGATTAGTAATCGTTGGGTAAGGGAACCAGAGGTTGTGGTAACACTAGTGGAGCATACCATGCTGCCATGATCAGAAATAATGAGGGATTTACAAGAGGTGGATTAACAAGAGGGAAAGTGAGATGAAATTGAGTGTTTTGAACAGTGGATGTGTGGATAAGAGTAGAAGAAACTTTGGGGCCAGCAAGTTGTTGATGAGAATATTTGTTATGGAAGGAGCTAAAATGATGGAGAATTTGAGATTCAGGTGGAGTAGAAGGCGAAGCTTCTCTGCTAAAGCTCTGTTGCAAATTTGTGGTTTCAAAGTCAGCTTGGTTTAAATCACTTTGAGATTTATTTCTAAATAGGTTCTTTGTGTGAGGTAAGTCAAAGTGAGGATCTTTTAAGACTAATATTTTCAAGGATAGATGTTGTTCTTGGGATGGTCCTATTATTAGTTGGTTTTCCAGATCTAGAAGTTTGCCACAAAATTATTTCTGAATTGTCAACTATGGTAGGAGGGTTAGGATCTGGATGTGATGTAGTGTTGACCCTATGTAAGGCCAAATTTTAGTTTCCAAAATTTAGAGACGCTGAGGTTTTTAGGGCTATTTTTCAATATTTTTCCTCTCATAGTGATTTCTACAATAGGGGACTATGTTTCTAAACTTTCTCAGGGTTGGTTAACACAATCCTAGGGAAATCTGGAGGTCTAGAGGAGTAATAGGCCTACTAGGGCTAGTGGAGTCGCCAGGTGGAAATTTTTAGCTTTTCTGAAGGTAAAATATTTTATGGTCCACCACCAATGATTTAACTAATCTGAAATGTTTTGGTTTTTTTTGAGTTTTTATATGGTTCTATGGTTGTGAGAGTGGCCTATACCTGATTCAACACTTAGCTAAGGTGATGAAACAAAAAAAGTATACTCTATGGCTTATCAGCTAATTTCTTCAAGGTTTGATAAGGGTCTCTTAGAATCCTAACGGTTACTTAGATTTCCACTGATTCAGATAGGTCCTACCATGATTACCATTATGCTGGTAGTGCTTGAAGAAAGCTATAGTTCACTTGAATGAATACTTAGTGTCTTGTTCAGGAAATTTTACTCAAAAAGGTCCCACCGTGATCGCCAGAATGTTGGGGTACTCTGATTTGGCAGATTTGTATACCAAGTGACAAGGCAACATCAAAACTAGTCTTTAGAGTTCTAGGACCTAGCCTTCCTAGTCTCAGAGAGGGATCTCTCAATTTTTTGCAAAGATATGAATTTTTTGCTTGTAAAAGGTTGATTTTAGGCTAGTTATTAAGTATGAGTTTATTTGATTTTTTTATGGGAGATGATGATCTAGATAGCAGAGATAGGAAAGGGAAATATCTAAGTCATTGGGCAATGGAGTCAAGTGGAAGTTGTAAAAATTTTGTAAACAGGTCAGGGGTATCAGAGGGAAAATCTAACTTAGCAAATCTAACATTAAAGGTTTAGAATGAAAAGTAGAACTAAGGGTAATTAAGAATCCTTAATTATATGTACTTCTCAACAAAGGGACTTAAAAATTATCTGAACATGAAGAGGCATTCCATAGAGAGGGCTAACCATAAATTATATAAAACCACACTTCAACAAATAACAATTTAAAGACAAACTTTCCAAATGAAATCCAGGAGTCGAGGAACGCTCTATTTCATCCAAAGATTTAACTTTCAAGGATAAGAAAATATTCAAGATTCACAAATAACTACATTCATAGAAGAGGAAACTCCTAGAAATCTTTGATTACAGCTATAAAGACCTTCAAAACAATTATTTGAGCAAGTACAAAAGGTATGATTGGAACAAAACCTCTTTGGAAAACTTTGGACAATGGTACTTTGAAGGGAGACTTCAGAAACAATTTTTTTAAGTGGTAGCAAGTAAGCAGGGAAAACCATAAATCATTCTTGAGACCAATTGTTTGAAATATTTCTGAAATAAACAAGCATACGGGTTCAAGAGAGCAATTAAGAATTCTCTAGAATGCCTTAGCAGATGAAAACATAAAGACAATGAAGAGCAAATAGGTCTAAGGTGCTTCTAGGAGACATTTCTTAGCCTAAAATTTTTACTCTATTGTAGTAAGAAATGATGAAACAAAATGGAAAACAGGAAAAATATTAACAGATTAGAATACTTACCAACAGTCAAGCTTAGGGATCCAATGACAGAGCTTTCTCCATCAGCAAACAAGTTAAAACATCCACAGGTTCCAGAACATCAATTTCCTTTCAAATTCAACAGAGTTATGTATTACTTCAAAGAGTCATCAAATGCCCACAATACAATGAGTTCAAATGCAATATTTATGCTGCAAATGAGGAGGTGGAACTGATCTAGGGTTTAAGAGTCATTAACTATAGAGTAAATGGATTCCTAACCTTAAAAACCTTGCAAGGCATAAGGTAGGAAATATGTTCAACTAATTATTTTTTTTAATAACTCTGTCTAAACTTCTGCTAAAAAGATAGGAGAAAATATTTACTTTTGAGGCTTATCCTATTTTTACAATAACTGTTCTGGCAGTTTTAAAATATCTTCTATCTATGTAATAACTGTGAATTTTCCCTTTGGAATAGGAAGTAGGCCATAAGTGGTAGTTAGATATTTTGGGTGAATAACTGCATCTATTTGATTCATTCGAGGCTACCACTGGATGGATTTATCTTTGTTTAATCCATTAAAACTGAGTAATCAGGCCTTTAACTCTTGTTTTTCCTTAATATTCTGTCTTAGTTCTTTATGACTGTTTTTATTCACTTTATCCTTTATTCTCTTTGTCTTTACCCTTAAGCTATGATTAAGCTTTTGATCTGTTGCTCTTCGCTTCTTTACTGATTTTCTTTGTCTTCTTGTGCAAGGTTTTTTCCGTGTATTGGAGGGTTTATTGACTTTAATCAATGGCCATGACATATTGATTTAAACTTTGGAATCAAACCCTAGATCTCTCATCTTGCTTGTTAGAACCCTGAGGATCATCATCTTGGGCGTTTGAAACTTAGATGTTGTTGTGGGCGAGCCTGTAAACTTTAGGTTTCTATTAAATCTGCACTTAAACATAAAACACATTATGAAAACCTGCATTTTTTGGATAAACTGCGATCAGAAGCTTCATGAGGGGTTTTGGAGCATTTGCAAAGGAAGGGAGATGTGCAGGGGAGGGGTTCCATAGGCAGAACCAGGAGAAAATGGTGGAAAATTCAAAATACGGGCGCGAAAATGAAAATGCGGTTTTGGAAAACCACGAATGGTTTTCGCGTAAGCAAAGTGTGGTAAGTGGTTTTTCGCAAATCAAATGCGATATGGTCGATTGGATGACACGTACCCCCCATGAAAACACTTGTTTCATGCAGAAGATGCACGTTTGAGGAGTTTTGTTAGATCAGGCGCGAAACAGTGGGAGGACCATCAGATCTGGGGGAGCCAGATCAACGATCCAGGATCAACGCGATGGTGGGGAGATGCGCGGTGGCAGGGTATATTGGAGGAAATATGTCGAAAGGTGAATGGGTCATCAGGAGGATAGTGGAAGGTGGGCCCAGAGGTGATGTCAGATTTTTGTTGCGAGGTGAAAGGTTGATCGGGCAGAGTTTGGAATCATGGATCTGCAGGAGCCGTCAGATCCGAAGGATCAACAGTTGAGATGTGTTTTTCATAGATGTATGAGGAGGGATGGTCGGGTGATGGATGGTGGGGGGGAAATTAGAGACTATTGGATCTAGGCCAAGGTGTTAGATCTACGACTGAGATGGCCCGAGGAATGGTAAGGCGGGGTGGGGGAGAAAAGGGCCCACCTTTGAATTTTTAAAGGTTTTGGGAGTTAATAAGATTTGGGGTATGAAAATAATAAGGGTAGAGGGCTAAAGAGATAAGGGGGATAAGTAAGGTCACATGGGAACAGAGGGAGATAGGGCTTTTAAGGAAAAGGGGCCAAGGGTTAATAGGTGGTCGAGCCCTCGGGTCATATGAAGAAAAAGGGTGGAGGGTTAAGCCCGTAGGGGCTTAAGGTCCATTTTTATGAAAAGTCATAAAATAGGCCAAAAAGTGGGTTTTTAGCCCTTTTTTGGTGTTCCGATAAGTATAAAAAGGAGGATTAAACAATTATAAAGGGGTTTTAATGGTTTAAAAGGGTTTTTTGGAGGAATGGAGGGTAAATGAGAAATGAAGAAAACCTTTTTTACAGGGGGAAAATGATTGTTTGGATAAGTGAAAATGAGTGAAAATGGGCAGATATGATGGAGGTGAAAAAATGGGAAATATAGCCTGAAAACAATTTCTTTTTGAGATGGCAGGATAACTTGGAGGATTTAAGTGAAGATATTCAGTGAATTGATAAACTTAGGATAATGAAGGCTGTGAGATTTCTAAAACTCACAATTTCTCTGCAAATATTGTTTCTAGAAATCTGAGTTTTTCAACTTTAGTCATCTTTGGATAAAGTTAAAATTATGGATGACTAACAGGACTCATGAATTTTTTCCCTCCTGCTATGAGTGCACAACACTACATTTTATAGCAGTGGAGATTCTCTTATTTTCCGAGAACCGTATTTACAAATAGCACATTTTGTTACAATATATTTGAAACTGGATATTAGAAATCCGATTTTTTTCTAAATATGGAGGGTTCACACATTCATCGATTTCCACAACTGCAAAACCAATATCGACTATGAATTAATTGTCTGAATAAAAATTAGTTTTGGAACAGAATGTCAAATTAGAAAATTTCTCCTCTTTTTTTGGGATGCTTCTATTGCTGGAAGGTGCAATCTTGGCTTCTGGAGGAAATTTAACTTTGTATAGCTAGTGGAAGTAAGGCGTAGTTGGCTAAGGCATCACACAAATGGACGAGATATTGCATAGCTGGCAAGTCAGCGTAGGAACTATTTCATCATACTTCTCTCATCTTGGGTTGTGCAACTTTTTCTGCTATGAATCCTTATCCCACATGAACCTGTTTTCATGACCAAATATTCCTCATGGGATGTTGTTTTAATAATATTCATGCTTCGGATTATAGTAGAGGTTCATTTGTTGTAGAGCCACGACATAAGCATTATTCCACATTTGATGCGATTGGGCCAATTTGATTCAAATTATCTTCATGCCATTATTTGATAAACTCATGCAAATCTTAAACATGTTTTTTTTTTATTGCACGTCTTCATATCATATCGCAACAATTCCTTGAATGAGGATACTCCCTACATGAAACCTAGTGATGCTCTTCCCCTCTTATTCTGAAAAAATTTAGAGCAATTATCCATCTCTGTAAGGAAATGTTGAGCACATAAAACAAAGAACCCTTGGTTCTATAGGAGATTTTTCAACTTCATACCTGAAGACCCACTTTCCTCTATGCTATTCAAGGCATAAATCGATGACTGCATACATGATCGTACATATTGTAAAGCTTGTGATCAGCACAACAGTAAATTCCCTTCATTTTTTTCATAGATGTATAGATGTTTGGGAAGACAACATAACCAGAGTAGAAATTTTCATAGAGACCCAATACGTTCACGTTCAGAAATGGTTTTTAGTGGAATATTCTCCTGATGATAACTCCTTCACGAAGCCGAATTTTGCCAAACGATTTCTGGGTTATATGAAACATGGTGCTCTAAACAAAACCCATGTCTCAGAATTTAGGAATTTTGCTCCATTTGGTTACAAAATTGATATTTTCACCTACAAAAATCTCGTACTCAAGTACCCAACTACTGCTTTTATGCATTTGGTGAATTCATACTCAAATGCATTCTTGCACCGAACCTTCCTACAACCAAGAAAGAGATTATTAAAAACACTTATCAAATTAACTGATAACAAGAATTTATAAATTAATAGCTATTGTTTCTAAATTCCTCTAATTAACAACATAATAGATTAATAATGATTAAAAACACCAGGTACAAGTATCTATTGATATGATAAATATCGTGAAAATTTGGGCAAAAGTGCGGCTCAACAGTTAGGTTAAGGTTAAGGTTAAGGTTAAGGTTAATGTTAGGTTAGGTTAGGCTAATGTTAAGGTTAAGGTTAATGGGTTTAGTAAGGTTAAGGTTAAGGTATGGCTAAGATTTAGTTAAGGTTATATGTTATTGTTAAGGTTAAGGTTAAGGTTAATGTCAATGTTAAGGTTAAGGGTAAGGTTAAGCTTAGGTTAGTGTTAAGGTTAAGGGTTTAGTTAAGGTTAAGGTTACGATTAAGATTAAGGTCAAGGTTAAGTTAAGGTTAGGTTAATGTTAATATTAAGGTTAGGTTAAGGTTAAAATTAAAGGGGTAAGGTTAAGGTTAGGGTTAAGGTTAAGGTTAGTGTTAGGATAAAGTTAAGGTTAAGGTCAAGGTTAAGGTGAAGGTTAAGGGTAACATAAAGGTTAAGGTTAAGGGTTTAGTTAGGTTAAGGTTAAGGGTTTTTTCAAGGTTAGGGTTAGGTTATGGTTAAGGTCAAGGTTAAGGTTAGGTTAAGGTTAAGGTTAAGGTTAAGGTTAGGTTAAGATTAAGGTCATGTTTAAGGGTAAAGTTAAGGTTAAGTTAAGATTCAGGTTCAGGTTAGGTTAGTGTAAGGTTAAGGTTAAGGTTAGGTTAAGGTTAAGGTTAGGGTAAGGTTAAGGTTAAGGTTAGGTTAAGGTCAAGGTTAAGCTTAAGCTAAGGTGAAGGATAAGGTTAGTTTCATATGAAGCTTAAGGTTAAGGTTAAGGTTAACAAGTTTAGTTAGGTTAAGGTAAAGGTATGGTTAAGCTTTAGTTAAGGTTAGGTTAAATTTAAGGTTAATGTTAAGATTAAGGGTAAGGTTATGGTTAGGTTAAGTTTAAGGTTAAGGGTTTAGTTAAAGTTAAGGTTAAAGATAAGATTAAGGTCAAGGTTAATTTAAGATTAGGTTAATTTTGAGGTTAAAGTTAGGTTAAGGTTAAGATTAAGGGGGTAAGTTTAAGGTTAGGATTAAGGTTAAGGTTAAGGTCAAGATTAAGTTGAAGGTTAAGGGTAAGGTTAAATTTAAGGTTAATGATTTAGTTAGGTTAAGGTTAAGGTTAAGGTTAAGGGTTTGGTCAAGGTTAGGGTTAGGTTATAGTTAAGGTCAAGGTTAAGGTTAGGTTAAGGTTAAGTTAAGGTTTATACTAAGGTTAAGGTTAGGTTAAGATTAAGGTCAAGGTTAAGGGTAAAGTTAAGGCTAAGGTAGGGTAAGTTTAGGTTAAGGTTAGGGTTAAGGCTAAGTTAAGGCTAAGTTTAAGGTTAAGGTTAAGGTTAAGGTTAGCTTAGGTTAAGGTTAAGGGTAAGGTTAAGGTAAGGTTAAGGTCAAGGTCAAGGTCAAGGTTAAGGTTAAGTTAGGTTAAGGTAAGATTAAGGTTAAGGTTAATGTTATGCTTAAGGGTAAGATTAACACTGGGTTAAGGTTAGGTTAAGGCTTTAGTTAACATTAAGGTCAAGGTAAAGGTTAAGGTTAGGCTAAGGTTAAGGTTAAGGTTAATGTTAAGGTTAAGGGTAAGGTTAAGACTAATTTTAAGGTTAGGGTAAGGTTAAGGGTTTAGTTAAGGTTAAGGTTATGTTAGGTTAAGTTTAAGGGTAAGGTGAAGGTTAATGTTAAGGTTAAAGGTTTAGTTAAGGTTATGTTAGGTTAGGGTTAGGTTAAGGTTAAGGTTAGGTTAAGGTTAGGTTAGGTTAAGGTTAAGGTTAATTTTAAGGTTAAGGTTAATGGAAGGTTAAGGTTAGGCTTGGTTAAGGTTAGGTTAGGTTAGGTTAAGGTTAAGGTTAGGTTAAATTTAGGTTAAGGTAAGGTTAAGGTTAGGTTAAGGTTAAGGTTAATTTTAAGGTTAAGGTTAAGGGAAGGTTAAGGTTAGGTTATGGTTAAGGTTACGGTTAAGTTATGGTTAAGGTTAAGGGTAAAGTTAGAGTTAAGGTTAAGGTTAGGGTTTAGGTTAACCTTGACCTTAACCTAACCTTAACTGTAACATTAACCGTAACCTATCCTTAGCCTTCACCTTAACGTAAGCTTAACCTTAATCTTAACCATAACCTAACCTTAACGTACATCTTCAATAAACCATATGCATTAACCTTAACCTTAAGCTTAACACTAACCTTAACCTCAACCTTAACATTAACATTAACCTTAACCTGAACTTAACCTTACCATTAACCTTAGCCTTAACACTAACCTAACTTAAAATTAACCTCAATATTAACCTTAACCTTAACCTTACCTTAAACTGAACTTAACCTCACCCTTAACCTTAACATTAACCTAACTTAAACCTTAACCTGACCTTAACCTTACCCTTAACACTAATAAACTTAACACAAACCTTAACCGTAACTAAACCCTTAACCTTAACCCTGACCTTAACCTTAACCTGACCTTAACCTTAACATTAACCTTAAGGCTAAGGTTAAGGTTAACACTAACCTTAACCTTAACCTTAACCATAACTTAACCTTAACCATAACCTAACCTTAACCTTAACCTTAACCATAACCTAACCTTAACCTTAACGTACATCTTCAATAAACCATATACATTACCCTTAACCTTAACCTTAACACTAACCTTAACCTCAACCTTAACATTAACATTAACCTTAACCTGAACTTAACCTTACCATTAACCTTAGCCTTAACACTAACCTAACTTAAAATTAACCTCAATATTAACCTTAACCTTAACCTTACCTTAAGTTGAACTTAACCTCACCCTTAACCTTAACACTAACCTAACTTAACCTTAACCTTAACCTAACCTTAACCTTACCCTTAATACTAATCTAACTTAACACAAACCTTAACCGTAACTAAACCCTTAACCTTAACCCTGACCTTAACCTTAACCTGACCTTAACCTTAACTTTAACCTTAAGGCTAAGGTTAAGGTTAACACTAACCTTAACCTTAACCTTAGCCTCAACGTTACCCAAACCTTAACCTTACCCTAACCTCAGTGTTAACCTCGACCTTAACATGACCTTAACCTTAACCTTAACCCTAACCTAACCTAACCTAACCTTAAGGTAACACTAAAGATAACCTTAGTGTTAAGGTTAAGGCTAGGATTAGGGTTAGGGTAAGTTTAAGGTTAAGGTTAGGTTATGTTAAGGTTAGGGTAACTTTAAACTTAAGGTTAATGTTAAGGTTAAGGGTAAGTTTAACGTAAGGTTAAGCTTAGGATAGGGTTAAGGTTAAGGTTAAGGGTAAGGTTAAGCTACGGTTGAGTTAAGGTTAAGGTTAGGTTGGGTTAAGGTTAATGTAAGGGTCAAGGTTAGGTTAATGTTAATGTTAAGGTTAAGGTTATGTTTAAGGGTTTAAGTTTAAGGTTATGTTAAGGTTAAGGTTAATGTTAAACTTTGGTTAGGTGAGGTTAGGGTTAGGGTTAATTTTAAAGTTAAGGTTAAGGTTAGGTTCAGGTTAAGGTTAACACAATGGTTAGGGTTAGGTTATGGTTAAGGTTAACAATGAGGTTATGGTTAGGTTTTGGTTAAGGTTAAGGTTATGGTTAATGTTAAGGTTAAGGTTAAAACTGAGGTTAGGGTTAAGGATAAGGTTAAGGATAAGGTATGGTTAAGGTTAAGGATAAAGGTTAAGGATTTTTTGTGTTAGTTAATGTTAAGGTTAGGCTAAGGTCAAGGTTAGGTTACGTTAGGTTAGGTTAGGTTAGGGTGAAGGTTAAAGTTAAGGTTAAGGTTAAGGTTAATGCTAAGGTTAAGGTTAATGTCAAGGGTAACCTTAACCTTAACGTGACTAAACCAGTAACCTTAAGCTTAACCTAACCTTAACCTTATCTTAACCGTAACCTTAACCTTAAATTTGGTTAGGTAAAGTCAAGGTTAATATTACATTAAGGATAAAGTCAAGGTTAAGGTTAGGGTTAGGTTATAGTTAAGGTCAAGGTTAAGGTTAGATTAAGGTTAAGGTTAAGGTTAAGGTTACGAGTTTAGTCAGGTTAAGGTTAAGGGTAAAGTTAAGGTTAAGGTTAGGTTAAGTGTAAAGTTAAGGCTAAGGTTAAGGTTAAGGTTTTGGTCAAGGTTAGGGTTAGGTTAGGGTTGGGGTTATGGTTAGGTTAAGGTTAGGGTTAGGGAAGTTTAAGGTTAAGTTAAGGGGTTAAGGTTAGGTTAAGGTAAGTAAATGTTAGGGATATGTTATAGTTAAGGTTAAAGTTAGGTTAAGGGTAAGATAAGGTTAAGGTTATGGTTAGGTTAAGGTCAAGGTCAAGGTTAAGGGTAAAGTTAAGGTCAAGGTTAGGGTTAAGTTATAGTTAAGGTTAAGGTTAGGTTAAGGGTAAAGTCTAGGTTAAGGTTTAGGTAAAGGTTAAGGTAAAGGTTAAGGGTTTGGTTAAGCTTATATTAAGGTTAAGGTTAAGGTTACGGGTTTGGTTAATATTAGGTTAAGGCTAAAGTTAAGGTTATGGTTAGGGTAAGGTTAGGATAAGGATAAGGTTATGGTTACAGTAAGGTTAGGGTTAAGGTTAATGTTAAGGTTCAGGTTAAGGTGAAAGGTTTAGTTAAGGTTAAGGTTAGGTTAAGGTTAAGGTTAATGTTAAGGGTTTGGTCAAGGTTAGGGTTAGGTTATAGTTAAGGTCAAGGTTAAGGTTATGGTAAGGTAAGGTTAAGGGTAAGCTTAAGATTAAGGTCAGGTTAAGCTTATGGTTAAGGTAAGGTTAAGGGTAAAGTTAAGGTTAAGGTTAGGTTAGGTTAAGGTTAAGTTTAATGTTACGGGTATTAACCTTAACCTTCACTATAACCTACCCTTAAAATTAACCTTTACCTAACCTTAACCTTAACCTTAACCATAACCTTAACCTTAACAAAACCCTTAACATTAACCTTAACTTAAAAATAACCTTAACGTTGACCTTAACTATGACCTAACCCTAACCTTGACCAAACCCTTAACCTTAACCTTAACCCTAACCTTGACCAAACCCTTAACCATAACCTTATCCATAACCGTTACCTTAACGTAACCTTAACCTAACTAAACCCGTAACTTGAACCTTAACCTAACCTTAACCTTTACTTTACCCTTAACCCTAACCTTAGCCATAACCTTTACCTTAAGATAACCTTAACCTTACCCTTACCTTAACCTTAACCTTTACCTTAACCTTGACTTTAGCCTTAACCTAACCTTAACCTTAACCTTATCTTAACCTTAACCAAGCTTTAACCTTAACCTTAACCTAACCATAACTTTACCTTAACCTAAGTTAACCTTAACCTTGACCTTGGCAAGGTTAGGTTAAGGGTAAAGTCAAGGTTAAGGTAAAGTTAAGGTTAAGGTCAGGTTAAGGTAAGGTTATTGTTAAGGGTAAATTCAAGGTTAAGGTTAAGGTCAGGTTAGATTAAGGGTAACGTTAAGGTTATGGTTAAAGTTAAGGTTAGGTTAAGGTTAAGGTTAGGTTAAGGGTAAGATAAGGTTAAGGTTAGGTTAAGGTCAAGGTCAAGGTTAAGGTTAAGGTCAAGGTTAAGGGTAAAGTTAAGGTCAAGGTTAGGGTTAGGTTACATTTAAGGTTAAGGTTATGTTAAAGGTAAATTCAAGGTTAAGGTTAAGGTGAAGGTTAAGGGCAAGGTTAAGCTTTAGGGTTACAGGTTTAGTCAGGTTAAGGTTATGGTTAAGGTTAAGGTGAAGGGTAATGGTAAGGTTAATATTAAGGTTAAGGTCAAGGTTAAGGTTAAGCTTGGTTAAGGGTAAGGTTATAGTTAGGTTAAGGTTAAGGTAAGGTTAAGGTTACAGGTTTAGTCAGGTTAAGGTTAAGGTTAGGTTAAGGGTAAGGTTAAGGTTAGGGTTAGGTTATAGTTAAGGTTAAGGTTAAGGTTAAGGTTAGGTTATAGTGAAGGTTAAGGGTAAAGTCAAGGTTAAGGATTAAGTTAAGGTTAAGGTTAAGGTTACAGGTTTAGTAAGGTTAACGTTAAGGTTAGGCTAAGGTTAAGGTTATGGGAAGGTTAAGGTTAAGGTTAAGGTTAGGGTAAGGTTAATGTTAAGGTTAAGGTTAAGGTTAAGATAAGGTTAAGGGTAACGTTAAGGCTACGGTTAGGTTATAGTTAAGGTTATGGTTAGGGTAAGGTTAAGGTTAGGTTATAGTTAAGGTTAAGTTTTAGTTTAAGGTCAAGGTTACGGTTACATCAGGTTAATGTTAGGTTAAGGTTAAGGTTAAGGTTAGGTTAAGGGTAAAGTCAAAGTTAAGGTTAGGTTAAGGTTAAGATTAGCGTAAGGTTAAGGTTACAGGTTTAGTTAGGTTAAGGTTAAGGGTAAAGTCAAGGTTAAGGTTAAGGGTTTGCTCAAGGTTAGGGTTAGATTAATTGTAAAGTTAAGGTTACAGCTATGGTTAAGGTTAGGTTAAGGTTAAGTTTAAGATTAATGTTAGGTTAAGGACAAGGTTAAGGTTAAGGTTAAGTTTAAGGTCAAGGTTAAGGGTAAAGTTAAGGTCAAGTTTAGGGTTAGGTTGTAGTTAAGGTTAATGATAGGTTAAAGGTAAAGTCAAGGTTAACCTTAACCTTAACCTAACCCTTAAGGTCAAGTAAAGGTTAATGTTAAGATAAGGTTAAGGGTATAGGTATAGTAAGGTTAAATTTAAGGTTAAGGTTACATTAAGGGTAAAGTCAAGGTTAAAGCTAGGTTAAGGGTAAGCTTAATGTTAGGTTAAGGTTAAGGGAATAGGAAGGTTAAGGGTCAGGTAATTTTAACATAAGGTTGAGGGTAAAGTTAAGGTTAAGGTTAGGTTAAGGTTAAGGTTATGATAATGGGAAGGTTAAGGTTAAGTTTAAGGTTAAGGTTAAGGTTAAGGTTTAGATAAGGTTAAGGGTAAGGTCCTTAACGTGAACCTTAACCTTAACCTTAACCTTATCTTAACCTTAACCTTAACCTTAACCTTAACCAACCTTAACCTTAATATTAACTATAACCTAACCCTAACCTTACCCTTAACCTTAACCTTAACTATACCCTTAACCTAACCTTAACCTTAACTTAACCTTAACCTCGACTTTACCCTTAACGTAAGCTTAACCTTAACCTTCACCTTACCCTTAACCTTATCTTAAGGTTAAGATAAGGTTAAGGTTAAGGTTAAGGTTAGGTTAAGTGTAAAGTTAAGGTTAGGGTTAGGTTAAGGTTAAGGTTAAGTTTAGGTTAAGGGTAAAGTTAAGGTTAGGGTTAGGTTAAGGTTAAGGTTAAGGTTATGGTTAGGCTAATGTTTAGGTTAAGGGTAACGTTAAGGTTAATGTTAAGGGTAAAGTGAGGGTTAAGGGTTAGGTTAAGGTTAAGGTTAAGGTTATGGTTCGGCTAAGGTTAAGGTTAAGGTTAAGGTTAGGTTAAGGTTACAGTGAAGTTAAGTTTAAGATTGGCTTAAGGTTAAGGTTAATGTTAAGGGTTTGGTCAAGGTTAGGGTTAGGTTAAGGTTAATGTTAAGGGTTTGGTCAAGGTTAGGGTTAGGTTATAGTTAAGGTCAAGGTTAAGGTTAAGGGTAAGGTTATAGTTAGGTTTAGGTTAAGGTTAAGGGTTTGGTCAAGGTTAGGGTTAGGTTATAGTTAAGGTTAAGGTTAAGGTTAGGTTGAGTTAAGGTTAAGCTCAAGTTTAAGGGTACAGTTAATGTCAAGGTTAGGTTAAGGTTAAGGTTAGGTTAAGGTTAAGGGTAAGGATAAGGGTAAGGGTAAGGTTAAGGTAAAGGTAAGTTTAAGGTTAAAGTCAATGTTAGGTTATAGTTAAGGTCAAGGTTAAGGTTAGGTTACAGTAAAGGTTAAGGTTAATGTTAAGGTTAATGGTTAAGGTTAAGGTTAAGACTCGTAACCTTAACCTTCACCCTTAACCTTAACACAACCTTAACCTTAACCTTAAAATTCCCCTAACCCTAACCTTAACCTTAACCTGAACCTTAACCCTAACCTTAAAATAACCTTAAACTTGAATTTACCCTTAACGTTAACCTTAACCTGACTAACCCTGTAACCTTAACCTCAGCCATAACCTAACCTTAGCCTTGAACTTAACTATAACCTAAACCTAACCTTAACCTTAACCTTAACCATGAACTTAACCTTAACCTTCCCATAACCATAACCTTAACCTTGACCTTACCAAGGTTATGGTTAGGATATAGTTAAGGTCAAGGTTAGGTTAAGGTTAAGGTTATGTAAAGGTTAAGGTTTAGCTAAGGTTAAGGTAAGGTTAAGGGTCGAGGTTAAGTTTAGGTCAAGGTTAATTTTAAGGCTAGTTTAAGGTTAAGGTTATGGTTAAGGTTAAGGTTAATATTATGGGAAGGTTAAGGTTATGGTTAAGGTTAAGGTTATGGTTAATGGGGTAAGAGGTGAAGATTAAGGTTAAGGGTAAGGTCAAGGTTAAGGTTAAGGTTAAGGTTATGGTTATGGGAAGGTTAAGGTTAAGGTTAAGGTTAGGTAAAGGTTACGCATTTAGTCAAGTTAAGGTTAAGGTTAAGGTTATGGTTATGGTTAAGGTTAATGTTAAATTAACCTTAACCATTAACCTTACCCTAACCTTAACCTTAGCCTTAACCTAACCTTAACTTTACCCTTAACCTAACCTTAACCTTAACTTTAACCTTAACCTTAACCTAATCCTAACCTTGACTAAACCCTTAACTTTAACATTAACCTAGCTAAACCTATAACCTTAACCTTCACCTTACCCTTAAAATTCACCATAACGTTCACCTTAACCTTAACTATAACCTAACCCTAACCTTGACCAAATCCTTAACCTTAACCATAACCTTCCCCTAACCTTAACCCTAACCTTAACCTTAACTTTACGTTACCTCACCCTTAACGTAACCTTAACCTTCACTTTACTGTTATCCTTGACCTTACCATAAACTTAACCTTGACTTTACCCTTAACTTAACCTTAACCTTCACTATAACCTAACCCTAACAGTTACCAAACCATTAACCTTAACCTTAACCTGACTAAACCCGGAACCTTAACCTTAACCTAACTAGAACCATAACCTTAACCTTAAACTTACCCTTAACCTTCAACATAGCCTTAAATTTAGCCTTTACCTAACCTTGAACTTGACCTTGACCTTAGCCTTAGCCTTACCCTGAACCTTAACTTTACCCTCAACCTAACCATACACTTAACCTTAACCTTAAGGTTCAATTTAGGTAAAGGGTTTGGTCAAGGTCAAGGTTATAGGTTAAGGGTAAGGTTATAGGTAAAGTGAAGGTTATGGCTAGGGTAAGGTTAGGGTAAAGTTAAGGTTAAGGTTAAGGTTAAGTTTAAGGTTAGGGGAATGTTAATGTTAAATTTAGGTTAATGTAAGGTTAAGGTTACATGTTTAGTCAGGTTAAGGTTAAGGTTAAGGTTTGGTCAAAGTTACGGTTAGGTTATAGTTAAGTTCAAGGTTAAGGATAGGTTAAGGGTAAAGTCAAGGTTAAGGTTAGGTTAAGGGTAAAGTTAAGGTTAAGGTTAGGTTAAGGTTAAGGTCAAGGTTAAGGGTAAATTTAAGGTCAAGGTTAGGGTTAGGTTATAGTTAAGGTCAAGGGTTTGATTAAGGTTAGGGTTAGATAAGTATAAGGTCAAGGTTAAGGTTAGATGAGGATAAGGTCAAAGTTAAGGTTAGGTTAAGGTTAAGGTTACGATTAAGGTTAAAGTCAAGGTTAAGGGTTTGGTTAAGGTTAAGGTTAAGGTTAGGTTAAGTTAAGGTTAAAGTTAAGGTTAAGGTTAGGTTAAGGGTAAAGTTACGGTTAATTTTAGGGGAAGGTTAAGGTTAGGTTAAGGTTAATGTTAGGTTAAGGTGAGGGTTAGGTTATAGTTAAATTTAAGGTTAAGTTAAGGGTAAGATAAGGTTAAGTTTAAGGTTAAGGTTAAGGTTCGGTTAAGGTCAAGGTCAAGGTTAAGGCTAAGGTTAAGGTCAAGGTTAAGGGTAAAGTTAAGGTCAAGGTTAGGGTTAGTTTATATTTGAGGTTAAGGTTAGGTTAAGGGTATAGTCAAGTTTAAGGTTAAGGTGAAGGTTAAGGGTAAGGTTAAGGTTAAATATTATGGGTTTAGTCAGGTTAAGGTTAAGGTTAAGGTTAAGGTTAGGTTAAGGTTAAGGTCGGGGTTTGGTTAAGGTTAGGTTAAGGTTAAGGTTAAGGTTAAGGGATTTGTGAAGGTGAGAGTTAGTGGTAAGGTTAGGGTAAGTTTAGGGTTAAGGTTAGGCAAAAGTTGAGGTTAAAGTTAGGTTAAGGCAAGGTTAATCTTAAGGTAAGGTTAAGTTTAAGGTTGCGGGTTTAGGCAAGTTAAGGTTAAGGTTAAGGGTTTGGTCAAGGTTAGGGTTAGCTTATGGTTAAGGTTAAAGTTAGGTTAAGGGAAAATTCAAGGTTAAGGGTTTGATCAAGGTTAGGGTTAGGTTATAATTAAGGTTAAGGTTAGGGTTGAGGTTAGGTTAAAGGTTCAGGTTAAGGTTAAGGTGAAGAATTTGGTCAAGGTTAGGGTTTATGTTTTAGTTAAGGTTAAGGATAAGGTTAAGGGGGTAAGGTTAAGGTTAGGGTTAAGGTTAGGGTTAAGGTTAGGGGAAGGTTAAGGTTAAGGTTAATATAAGGTTTTGGTGAAGGTTAGGGTTAGGTTATAATTAAAGTTAATGTCAAGGTCAAGGTTACAGGTTAAGGTTAATGGTTTGGTCAAGCTTAGTTTTAGGTTGTAGTTAAGGTTAAGGTTAAGATTAAGGTTACGAGTTTAGTAAGGTTAAGGTTATGGTTAAGGTTAAGGTTGAGGTTATGGTTATGGGAAGGTTAAGGTTAAGGTTAAAGTTAAGGGTAAAGTCAAGTTTAGGGTTAAAGTTAAGGTTAAGGTTAAGGGTAAGGTCAAGGTCAAGGTTGTGTGTCTTAACCTTATCCTTCACTATAACCTAACCTTAAACGTAAACTTAAACTTAACTATAACCTAACCTAACCTTAACCTTAACTATAACCTAACCCTAACCTTGACTAAACCCTTAACCTTAACCTTAACCTTAACCTAACCTTCCCATAACCATAACCTTAACCTTAACCTTAACATTAACCTATCCTTAACCTTAATCTTAACCTTAACCTAACCTTAACCTTAAATATAAACTAATCCTAACCTTACCCTAACCATAACCTTAAATATAATAACCAAACCATAACCTTAACCTTACCCTTAACCTAACGTTAACCTTAACCTTGACATTGACCTTAACCTTAACCTAAACCTTAGCTTAACCTTAACCTTGACCTTAACCTTAACTTTAATTATAACATACCCTAATTTTAACTTTATCTATAACCTAACCTTAACCTTCCCATAACCATAACCTTAACCTTAACCTTAACCTTTACCTTGAATTTACCCTTAACCTAACCTTAACCTTAACCTTAGCCTTAATCCTATATTAACCTTACCTCAACCATAACCTTAACCTTAACCTTATCCTAACCATAACTTTATATTTACTGTTAACCTTAACCTTAACCTTTACTTGACTATAACCTTAACCTTCACCTTAACCTTAACCTTGACTTTACCCTTAACTTAACCTTAAGCTACCTTAACCTTAACTTAACCTTAAACTTAACCTTAAGCTTCACTTTAACCTTACCCCTTAACCTTAACCTTAACCTTGACTTTACTTAACCTAATCTTACCCCCTTAACCTTAACCTTAACATTACCCTTAACCTTAACCTTAACCAAACCCTTAACATTAAACTTAATGTAACCTTAACCTTAACCTAACCTTAACCTTAACCTTAACTATAACCTAACCTTAACCTTGACCAAACATTACCCTTAAGGTCAAGCTTAAGGTTAGGTTAAGGTTAAGGTTAAGGTTAGGTAAAGGTTAAGGTTAGGTTAAGGTTAAGGTTATGGTTATGGGAAGGTTAAGGTTAAGGTTAAGGTTAGGTTAAGGGTTTGGTCTAGGTTAGGGTTAGGTTATAGTGAAATTTAAGGTTAAATTAAGGGTAAATTCAAGGCATAACCGTTAACCTTAACCTTTCCCTTAACCTTCACCTTAACCTTAACCTTGAATTTACCCTTAACCTAACCTTAACCTTAACAATAACCTAACCCTAACCTTGACCTTAACTTTACCCTTAACATTGAATTTAACCTTAACCTTAACCTTGACCTTGACCTTAACCTAGCCATAACCTTAACCTTAACCTTAGCCTTATCATACCCTTAACCTTAACCTTAACCTTCCCAAACCCTTATCCTTAACCTTAACCTTAACCTAACCTTAACCTTATCTTCACTGTAACCTTAACCTTAACTTTGGTTAGGTAAAGTCAAGGTTAAGGTTACGTTAAGGATATAGTCAAGGTTAAGGTTAGGGTTAGTTTATAGTTAAGGTCAAGGTTAACGTTAGATTAAGGTTAAGGTTACAAATTTAGTTAGGTTAAGGTTAAGGGTAAAGTCAAGGTTAAAGTTAGGTTAGGGTTAATATTAAGGGTTAAGAGCTAGGGTTAAGGGTTAGGGTTAACGTTAAGGTTAGGGTTAAAGTTAATGTTAAGGGTTAAGGGTTAAGGTTAAGGTTAGGGTTAAGGGTTTGGTTAAGGTTAAGGGTAAGGTTAAGGTTAGGTTAAGGGTAAAGTTAAGGTTAAGGTTAAGGTTTTGGTCAAGGTTAGGGTTAGGGTTAGGGTAAGGTTAGGGTTAGGGAAGGTTAAGGTTAAGGGGTTAAGGTTATGTTAACATAAATTCAAGGCTATCGTTAGGTTATAGTTAATGTTAATGTTAGGTTAAGGGTAATATAAGGTTAAGGTTAAGGTTAAGGTCAAGGTCAAGGTTAAGGTTAAGGTCAAGGTTAAGGCTAAAGTTAAGGTCAAGGTTAGGTTTATGTTATATTTAAGGTTAAGGTTAGGTTAAGGTTCGGGTTAAGGTTAACGTGAAGGTTAAGGGTTTGGTTAAACTTAGGTTAAGGTTAAGGTTAAGGTTCTGGGTTTGGTTAAGGTTAGGTGAAGGCTAAAGTTAAGGTTAGGGTTCGGGTAAGGTTAGGATAAGGTTAAGGTTATGGTTAGGGTAAGGTTAGGGTTAAGGATAATGTTAAGGTTAAGGTTAAGGGTTTAGTTAATGTTAAGGTTAGGATATGGTTAAGGTTAATGTGAAGGGTTTGGTCAAGGTTAGGTTTAGGTTATAGTTAAGGTCAAGGTTAAGTTTATGGTTAAGGGAATGTTAAGATAAGGTTAAGGTTAAGGTCATGTTAAGGTTATGGTTAAGGTAAGGTTAAGGGTAAAGTTAAGGTTAAGGTTAGGTTAGGTTAAGGTTAAGGTTAAGGTTACGGGTCTTAACCTTAACCTTCATTATAAACTACCCTTAACATTAACCTTAACCTAATATTAACCTTAACCATAACCATAACCTTAACCTTAACCAAACCCTTAACATTAAGCTTAACTTAACCTTAACCTTAACCTAACCTTAATGTTGACCTTAACTATAACCCAACCATTAACCTTGACCAAACCCTTATCCTTAACCTTAAACTTAACCTAACCTTAATATTGACTTTACCCTTAAATCTAACATTAACCATAACCTTTACCTTAACGTAACCTTTGTTAGCCATAAATAAATTTTTTTCATAGCAAATGATGGCTAAAACAGGTCTTAAAGCCTTCAAGAGATTATTTTCATAGAAAATTGCTCATTCTTGAAGTCTTTTGATGTGGCCTAAACTAAAAATTGATTTTCATTGTTGTTTCATTAAAGAAATCCACCAAGAAACCATGCTGATATCCAAAAGAGCTATTTTTAAGCCTTTTTACATCCTTCTCTAAATCTATTTTCACTCATTTTTTCCCTTATTCATCCTCCATTTCCCTTTCAAAAATTCCTTTTTTCCTTCTCTTCACCCTTCATTTTCCTTAAAAACCTCTCAAAATCCCTTTTAAACCCATGAAAATTCCTTTTTATGGTTTAAATTGCCCATTTCTCCTTATCGGAACTTGAAAAACCCCAAAAATCCTTAAAAACATATAAAAACCCACTTATTCCACTTTTTATTAACAAACATGCTTTAAGCCCCTCAGGGCTTAAAAACCTTAGCCTTTTTTTGGTCATGTGACCTAGCCCCGAAACTGGGTGCCTAAAAATCTTTAGCCCCAACCCATTCCTTTCGCTCCCTGTCCATTTTTTCCTTGAGATTACCACTTCCCAGCACTTCCCCTTAAGCCCCTTCCCTTATCATTATTCTACGCTCGCTCCCTTTGTAAACTGCATTTTCCTTTGTTTCTTCTCCACCATACTTATCAAACCATGGAGCAACCATAGATGTTGATCATGGGCCTCAAACCTTGATCCGATGGCCTCCATGCATCCTTGTTCTTCTCCTATACTCTCGACTCAAAAATATCATTTCATCCCTATAAATGATCCCCACCGGTGATTTATTTAAAAAACAATGTCCCTCGTTCATCCCGGTACCCAATCTCATCGGAGGCCTACCATCCACTACGAAAAGCGCCCATCCAATCATTGCTTGCCACCTGTCTCCCACCAAAGCTCTTGCCCACGCACCTTTTCCATTGCATTCTCTCCCGACCGTTGGATCCACCCTTCCTCATCCAATGGTCGATATCACATATCGCATGAATTCACCATCCGAAGTTTAACATTCCAAAATTGCGTGAGACTGCCAGTTTTGCAAAGGCCACGCAACACATTTTAATTGGATCGCGTTCGATTCAACACAAACCACGTACCACTCAATGATCGCGCGAAAACCATTCGCGGTTTTCGTAAAACCACCTTGCCCTTTTTCATGCAAAAGACAGTTTTTGAACTAGTTTTCGCAGGTTTTCTCCATGAAAGCTCTTCCATCTACATATTCTGCTCCTCTGCATATGATCCTTTGCCTCCGCCAGCCTCCAAAGAAATTTTTCCAACACCACAGGGTTTTTTAACATGTTTATTCATTTTATGCAGGGTTTGATATCGGTTTTAAAGGCGAACACCTTGTCCACAGCCCACAAAGGGACAGGGCCAAAGATGAGGACCGTCATGGTCCAAATACAGGCCTTAAAGTGCAAAACCAATATCTAAATCAATTTAAAAGGGGAAAAGATAGTTTAAACGTAAAAAAAAAAGGGTTAAAGCCTAAAACAGTGGATTTAAGGGAAAGACAACGAGTAATCAAAGTGAAAAGATTTCATCTAAGGATTTAATTTTCAAATCTTGTTATTTAAAGTTAAAACACAGTTTAAATATGGATACAGTTAAAAAAAGGATAATTGAAGACCAAAGAGGAATGAAGAAGGCATAATCGGCCTTAAAACACAAAATCAGAGTTCAAATCAATGTTTTAGGGTATTAAGACAGACATATCAGTAAAATAAATCTCCAAATGCCACATCAGTGAGGAAATTAAAGCCAAAAATGCCACCTGTAGTCTTATTTCCTCAAAAGAATACACAATGAATGCACAGTCAGAGATATTTTGTCAAAGACAGCTCAAAATTTATTGCCAGCCTACCAAAAACCCCCAAAGTCAACAAAAGTAACTGAAGTTGATGAAATTTTATGTAAAATAAATTAATAAGAGTTAATGCATGTCATTTCTTCTCCACTGGGCCTCTTAAGCGCCGAGAAGCACTTACTCTTCATTAATTGAATCAATGAACCCTTCTTACACTTCACCTACTCATTCTTATATAAAAACTCCAGGAGGAGCACATTGTAAGTGTTCGTCTTCGAATACTCATTGATTGTAAATAGCTATTGAGGCTACTGAAGTTCTGTTTGTAATAGAAGAAAGATAGGCTGAGATGAGAAGTTTGAAGCTGTAAAGACCCACTGGACTTAAAGATTGTAACTAGTTTGGACATCAAATATACAAGCTAATTTATGGGATCCCGGTCTATGTTAATGGTGATGTTTTTCTTATTGTAAATTTTTATTTTTCTCATGTTTTCCATACTATCCTTCTTCTCTAATAAAGAAAAAAAAATATAGATTAGGATTTACTGTCAAGTACCCCAAATCTCACTGATAAATCTTTATCTTTATGCTTTATTCTAATTGTGTATTTGAGGATAATTCAATAGAGTATAACCAGCGAAGTATTGGTAAGCCCATATTTCCTAAGTACAACTTGAGATATCGTCTTTGAATGCTCTTGAAAATTCTGCTAACTAAAGTTGAACTAGATAATTTTATGGTTATCCATGTCCTCTAGTTTATCTCCAACAGTTGCTTTGAAAATTTCCCTTAAGAGTATGTCAAAATCAGGCTAGTTTAAAAGTGATTACCTGATCTTAGAATCTTTTTATGTTCATCATGAATGTTTCCCTTTGGGAATATGCTAAAATCAAGCTAAGTTAAAAGTCTTTACTTGATCTTAAGCTACTCTTTAATTTTTAATGTTTTCCTTTAAAAAGTGTATCAAAAGCACGCTAGTTTAAAAGTACTTACATGATCTTAGGTTGCTTTGTGTATTTCCTTTGAGTATGCTGAAAGCAAGCTAGGTTAAAATTACTTACTTGATCTTAAGTTGCTCTTTGTTTTCTTATATTTTTTCTTCTTTCACCACTTCTTAATGTTTCATTCCATAAATCAACTTAAAGAGATCTATTGACATAGATGACTTGCCCCATAGACCACTCTTGAAACTTGTTGTGCAATTAAATCCTTTGTGACTCCATAGCCCCATGGATTGACACTGTTTCTTACCCATCTTATTAGCTGAACCATTTTCAACCTACTCACACCTTTACCCCTCAAAAACACTTCCTTAATTTTAATGATATTCATCCCAACCAAAACAAACAAAAACCCTTGTGCTTTATAACTAGCCTAATATCATATCATAAACCTTAAAGATCATATATTTGAAAACAAATATATAGAGAGATCCATCTCTGAATCTAGGATGGCTAGATCCTTAGATTCCAAAGTGGTTTTGATGTTGGCTCTATAGCATTTGTTCTTGCCAATCTTTCAAACTACAGAGACCTAACAGAGTGGTGACCATACTGGGGATATTATTGAGTAATAGATAACTTCACAACTCAAATAACCCCTATTTATAAATGAATCAAGTGTCACCAAGATTGGTTACTATTGATTGTTGATGGTGAAAAACAACCAAAACCTTGAAAACAAGTAAAAATCCTTCACCTTGCGACTCCATTGGTATTCAATAGGCCTGGTGACCCTAATGTTTTTTCCTAAGACTCCACTGGGAAATTCTGAGTGAATTACATCTTGTACATCCTTAAGACCTCATAAGACCCATAAAAGTTAAGGTCAAGGTTAGGGTTAGGTTATAGTTAAGGTTAAGGTTAGGTTAAGGGTAAAGTCGAGGTTAAGGTTAAGGTGAAGGTTAAGGGTAAGGTTAAGGTTTAGGGTTACGGGTTTACTCAGGTTAAGGTTATGGTTAAGGTTAAGGTGAAGGGTAAGGGTAAGGTTAAGGTTAATGTGAAGGTGAAGGTGAAGGTTAAGGTTAAGCTTGGTTAAGGGTAGGGTTATAGTTAGGTTAAAGTTAAGGTTAAGGTTATGGGTTTAGTTACGTTAAGGTTAAGGTTATGGGTTTAGTCAAGTTAAGATTAAGGATAAGGGTTTGGTAAAGGTTAGGGTTATGGTTAAGGTTAAGGTTAAATTTAGGTTAAAGTAAGGTTAAGGTTACGATTTTAGTCAGGTTAAGGTTAAGGTTAAGGTTAAGGTTAAGGTTAGGGTAAGGTTAAGGTTAAGGTTAAGGTTAATTTTAAGCTATAGTGAAGGTTAAGGTTAAGATAAGGTTAAGGTTAAGGTTAGGGTTAGGTTATAGTTAAGGTTATGGTTAGGGTAAGGTTAAGGTTACGTTATAGTTAAGGTTAAGTTTAAGTTCAAGGTCAAGGTTAAGGTTACGTTAGGTTAAGGTTAAGGTTAGGTTAAGGTTAAGATTAGGGTAAGGTTAAGGTTACAGGTTTAGTTAGGTTGAGGTTAAGGGTAAGGTTAAGGTTAAGGTTAAGAGTTTGCTCCCAGTTAGGTTAAGGTTACGGTTATGGTTAAGGTTAGGTTAAGGTTAAGTTTAAGGTTAATGTTAGGTCAAGGTCAAGGTTAAGTTCAAGGTTAAGGGTAAGGTTAAGGTCAAGTTTAGGGTTAGGTTATAGTTAAGGTTAATGGTAGGTCAAGGGTGAAGTCAAGGTTAACCTTAACCTTCCCATAACCTTAACCTTAACCTAACCCTTAAGGTTAAGGTTAAGGTTAAGATAATGTTAAGGGTATGGATTTATTAAGGTTAAAGCTAAAGGTTAAGGTTACATTAAGGCTAAAGTAAAGGTTAAAGTTAGGTTAAGGGTAAGGTTAAGGTTAGGTTAAGGTTAAGGGGTTAGTAAGGTTAAGTGTAAGGTAATGTTAAGATAACGTTAAGGGTAAGGTTAGGTTAAGGTTAACGTTATGGTAATGGGAAGGTTAAGGTTAAGGTTATGGTTAAGGTTATGGTTATGGTTAAGGGTTTGGTTAAGGTTAAGGTTAGGTTATTTTTAAGGTCAAGGTTAAGTTTAAGCTTAAGGTTAAGTTTACGGTTAAGATAAGGTTAAGGGTAAGGTCCTTAATGTTAAACTTAACCTTAACCAGCCTTAACCTTCACCTTAACCTTAATCTTAACTATAACCTAACCCTAACCTTACCCTTAACCTTAACCTTAACTATACCCTTAACCTAATCTTAACCTTAAATTTAACCTAACATTAACATTGACTTTACCCTTAACGTAACCTTAACCTTAACCTTAACCTTACCCTTAACCTTATCTTAAGGTTAAGATAAGGTTAAGGTTAACGTTAAGGTTAGGTTAAGGGTAAAGTTAAGGTTAGGGTTATGTTAAGGTTAAGGGTAAAATTAAGGTTAGGGTTAGGTTAAGGTTAATGTTAAGGTTATGGTTAGGCTAATGTTTAGGTTAAGGCTAAGGTTAATGTTAAGGTTAAGGTTAAGGTTACAATTAGTTTAAGGTTAAGATTATGTTAAGGTTAAGGTTAAGGTTAATGTTAAGGGTAAATTTAAGGTTAGGGTTAGGTTAAGGTTAAGGTTACAGTTAGGTTAAGGGTAAAGTTAAGGTCAGGTTAAGGTCAAGTTAAGGATATGGTTAAGGTAAGGTTAGGGTTAGGTTATAGTTAAGGTTAGGGTTAGGTTAATGGTAAAGTCAAGGTTAAGGTTAACGTGAAGGTTATCTTGAAGGTTAAGGTGAAGGGTAAGGGTAAGGTCAAGGTTAAGGTTAAGGTCAAGGTCAAGGTTAAGGTTAAGCTTGGTTAAGGGTAAGGTTAAGGTTAAGGTTAAGGTTAGGTTAAGGTTAAGGTTAAGGTTATGCGTTTAGTTAGGTTAAGGTTAAGGTTAAGGTTACAGGTTTAGTCAAGTTAAGGTTAAGGATAAGGGTTTGGTCAAGGTTAGGGTTATGGTTAAGTTTAATGATAAATTTAGGTTAAGGTAAGGTTAAGGTTACAGGTTTAGTTAGGTTAAGGTTAAGGTTAGGGTAAGGTTATAGTAAGGGTTAAGTTTACGATAAGGTTAAGGTAAGGTTAAGGTTAGGGTTAGGTTATAGTTAAGGTTAAGGTTAAGTTTAAGGTCAAGGTTAAGGTTACGTTAGGTTAAGGTTAAGGTTAAGGTTAGGTTAACGGTAAAGTCAAGGTTACAGTTAGGTTAAGGTTAATATTAGGGTAAGGTTAAGGTTAAGGTTAGGTTAGGGTCAAGTTTAGGGTTAGGTTATAGTTAAGGTTAATGGTAAGTTAAGGGTAAAGTCAAGGTTAACCTTAACCTTGACATAACCTTAACCTTAACCAAACCCTTAAGGTTAAGTAAAGGTTAAGGTTAAGATAAAGTTAAGGGTATGGGTTTAGTAAGGTTAAAGTTAAGGTTAAGGTTACATTAAGGGTAAATTAAAGGTTAAATTTAGGTTAAGGGTAAGGTTAAGGTTAGGTTAAGGTTAAGGGATTGGGACGGTTAATGTTAAGGTAATGTTAAGATAAGGTTAAGGGTAAGGTTAAGTTTAAGGTTAGGTTAATGTTAAGGTTATGGTAATGGGAAGGTTAAGGTTAAGGTTAAGGTTAAGGTTAAGGGTTTGGTTAAGGTTAATGTTAAGCTTAAGATAAGGTTAAGGGTAAGGTCCTTAACGTTAAACTTAACCTCATATTAACCTTAACCTAACCTTAATGGTAACCAACCTTAACATTAATCTTAACTATAACCTAACCCTAACCTTACCCCAACCTTACCCTTAACCTTAACCTTAAATATAAACTTTACCTAACCTTAACATTAACCTTAACCTTGACTTTACCATTAACGTAAGATTAACATTAACCTTAACCTTACCCTTAACATTATCTTAAGGTTAAGATAATGTTAAGGTTAAGGTTAGGTTAAGGGTAAAATTAAGGTTAGGGTTAGCTTAAGGTTAAGGTCAAGGTTAGGGTTATGGTTACGCTAATGTTGAAGTTAACGCTAAAGTTAAGGTTAAGGTAAGGTTACGGTTAGGATAAGGTTAAGATTAGGTTAAGGTTACTATTAAGCGTAAAGTTAAGGTTAGAGTTAGGTTAAGGTTAAGGTTAATGTTAGGTTAAGGGTAAAGTTAAGGTCAGGTTAAGGTCAGGGTAAAGTTAAGGTTAGGTTAAGTTTAAGGTTAAGGGATTTGGAAGGTTAACGTTAAGGTAATTTTAAGATAAGGTTAAGGGTAAGGTTAAGGATAAGGTTAGGTTAACGTTAAGGTTATGGTAATTGGAAGGTTAAGGTTAAGGTTATGGTTAAGGTTACATTAATGTTAAGGTTAAGGTTACGTTAACCTTAAATATAACCTAACCTTAACCTTGCCCTTAACCTGAACCTTTACCCTAACCTTACCTTAACCTTAACCTTAACTTTACGCTTAACCTAACCTTAACCTTAACTTTAACTATAACCTAACTCTAACCTTGTCCTTACCTTAACCTTGACCTTAACCTAACCTTGACCTTAACCTTGTCTTTTCCCTTAACCCTAACCTTAACCTTAACCTTAACATTAACCAAACCCTTAACCTTAACCTTAACCTGGCTAAACCTGTAACCTTAACCTAAACTTAATTTTACCCTTAACATAAACTTAACCATAAATTTCCCCATAACCGAACCTTAACCTTACCCCTAACCTTCACCCTAACCTTACCCTTAACCTAACATTAACCGTTACTTTACCCTTAACCTTAAACTTAACCTAACCTTAACCTTAACCTTAACCTTACCCTTAACCTTCACCTTAACCTTAACCTTGACTTTACCCTTAACCTAACCTTAACCTTAACTTTAACCTAACCCTAACCTTGACGTTAACTTTACCCTTAACCTTCACCAAACCCTTAACCTTAACCTTAACCTTAACCTGACTAAACCCTTAACTTTGACCTAACCGTAACCTTAACCATAACATTAACCTAACCTTAAAATTAAACTTAACCTAACCTTAACATTAACTTTAAATTTACCCTAACCTTAAGGCTTTAGTCAAGTTAAGGTTAAGGTTAAGGTTTAACTTTACCCTAACCCTCACCTTAATCTAACCTTAACCTTAACCCTAACCTTAACTTTACCCTTAACCTAACCTTAACCTTAAATTTAACCTTAGCTTAACCTAACCTTAACCTTGACCTTATCTAATTCTAAACTTAACCTTAACCTTAACCTAACCCTAAACTTGACCAAACCTTTAACCTTAAATATAACATAAACCTAACCTTGACCCTAACTTTACTCTTAACATTGAGCTTAACCTTAACCTAACCCTAAGCTTGACCAAACCTTTAAAAATAACCTTAACCTTAACCTTTACCTAACCTTAACCTTAACCTAACCTTGACCTTAACTATAGCCTAACCCTAACCTTGACCAAACCTTAACATTAACCTTAACTTAACCATAACCTTAAACTCACCTCAAGCTTAACCATAACCTAACCTTAACATTGACCTTAACTATAATGTAACCCTAACCTTGACCAAACCCTTAACCTTAACCTTAATCTTAACCTTACCCTAACCTTAACCTTAACCTAACCTTAACTTAACCTTAACCTTAACCTAACCTTAACTTTACCCTTAACCTAACTTTAACCATAACCTTAACTTGAACCTAACCTTACCCTTACCCTTACCCTTAACCTTACCCTTAACCTTACCCTTAACCTAACCTTAACATTTACTTTACCCTTAACCTTAACTGTAACCTAGCTTTAACCTTAACCTAACCTTAACCTTAAACTTAACCTAACCCAAACCTTGACTAAACCTTAACCTAACCTTAACCTTAACCCTAACCTTAACCTTGACGTTAACTTTACCCTTAACCTAACATTAACCTTGACTTTACCTTAACCTAACCTTAACCCCTTAACCTTGAACTTAAATTTACCTAAGGTTAGGGTTAAGGTTAGGGGAAGGTTAGCTTAAGGTTAACCTTGACCTTGACCTTAACCTTAATTATAACCTTACCCTAACTATGACCAAACCCTTAACATTAACCTTAAGCTTAACCTAATTTTAACCAAACCCTTAACATTGACCTTAATCTTAACCTAACCTTAACCTCACTAAACCCTTAAGGTTAGGTTAAGGGTAAAGTTAAGGTTAAGGTTAAGGTTAAGGCTAAATTTAGGTTAAGGTAAGGTTAATATCAAGGTTAAGGTTAAGGTTAGTTTAAGGTTAAGGTTAAGTTTAAGGGTAAATTTAAGGTTAAGGTTAGTGTTAAGGGTAAGGCTAAGGTCAAGGTAAAGGTTACATTAAGGGTAAAGTTATTGTTAAGGTTACGTTAAGGGTTTGGTCAAGGTTAAGGTTAGGTTATAATTAAGGTCAAGGTTAAGGTTAGGTTAAGGTTAAGGTTAGGGTTAGGTTATATTTAATGTCAAGTTCAAGTTAAGTTTAAGGTTATTTATAGGTTAATGTTGAAGTTAAGGTCAAGGTTAAGGTTAAGATTAGGTTAAGGGTAAGTTCAAGGTAAGGTTAATTTAAAGGTTAAGGTTAAGGGCTAGGTTAAGGTTAGGTTTAGGTTAAGGTTAAGGGTTAGGTTAAGGTTAAGGATATGTTAAGGGTTAAGTTAAGGTTAGGGTTAGGTTAAGTTTAAGGTAAAGGTTAGGTTAAGGGTAAACTTAAGGTCAGGGTTAGGGTAAGGTTAAGGTTATGGTTAGGCTAAGGTTAAGGTTAGGTTAAGGTTACAGTTAGGTTAAGGTTTAGATTAGGTTAAGGTTAAGCTTAAGGTTAAGCTTAAGCATAATGTTAAGTGTTTTGTCAAGGTTAGGGTTAGGTTAAGGTTAATGTTAAGGGTTTGGTCAAGGTTAGGGTTAGGTTATAGTTAAGGTTAAGGTTAGGTTAAGTTAAAGTTAAGGTCAAGGTTAAGGATATGGTTAAGGTTAGGTTAAGGTTACTATAAAGGGTTTGGTTAAGGTTAAGGGTAAGGTTAAGGTTAAGGTTAAGGTAAATGTAAGGTTAAGGTTAAGGTCAAGGTTAGGTTATAGTTAAGGTCAAGGTTAAGGTTAGTTTATATTTAAGGTTAAGGTTGAGGTTAAGACTAGTAACCTTAGCCTTCACCCTTAACCTTAACCTGACCTTATCCTTTACCTTTAACTTAACCTTAACTTTCCCCTAACCCTAACCTTAACCTTAACCCTAACCTTAACTTTAACCTTAACCTAACGTTAACCTTGACCTACCCTTAACCTTAACCTTACTAAACTCGTAACCTTAACCTTAACCATAACCTGAACTTAACTTTGACGTTAACTATAACTTAAAACTAACTTTTACCAAACCCTTAACCTTAACCTTAACATTAACCATAACCTAAACCTTAACCTTCCCATAACCATCACCTTATTCTTAACCTTGAGCTTACCAAGGTTAAGGTTAGGTTATAGTTAAGGTTAAGGTTAGCTAAAGGTTAATGTTAAGGTTAAGGCTAATGGGGTAAGGTTAAGGTTAAGGGTAAGTTTAAGGTTAAGGTTATGGTTATGGGAAGGTTAAGGTTAAGGTTAATTTAAGGTAAAGGCTACAGGTTTAGTTAGGTTAAGGTTAAGGTTAAGGTTATGGTTAAGGTTAATGTTAATTTAACGTTAACCCCTAACCTTACCCTAACCTTAACCTTAACTTTACCCTTAACATAACCTTAACCTTAACTTTACCCTTAACCTTAACCTAACCCTAACCTTGAAGAAACCCTTAACCATAACATTAACATGACTAAACCCATCACCTTAACCTTAACCATGACCTTAACTATAACCTAACCCTAACCTTGACCAAACCCTTAACCTTAAACTTAACTTTAACGTTAACCTTCCCCCAACCTTAAATTTAACCTTAACCATAACATTAACCTTAACTTTACCCTTAACCTAACCTTAACCTTAACTATACCCTTAACCTAATCTTAACCTTAACCTAACCTTACCCTTACCATTAACCTTGACCTTGACCTTAACCTTAACTTAACTTAACCTTAACCTTAACCTTAACTATATCATAACCCTAACCTTGACCAAACCCTTAACCTTAACCTTATCTTAACCTTAACCTTAACCTTAACTTAAATATAACCTTACCCTTAACCTTAACCTTGACCTTAACTATAACCTAACCCAAACCTTGACCAAACCCTTAAAATTAACCTTAAAATAACCCTAACCTTGAATAAACCCTTAACCTTAACTTAACCGTAACCTTAACCTAACCTTAATCTTAACTTTACCTTAAGCTTAACTTCACCCTTAACCTTATCCTAACCTTAACCTTGACTTTACCCTTACTATAACCTTAACCTTGACTTTACCCTTAACCTTGACCTCACCCTAACCTTAACGTTTATTTTATCCTTAACTTAACCTTAACCTTCACTATAACCTAACTCTAACCATTACCAAACCCTTAAACTTAACCTTAACCTGACTAAACCCGTAACCTTAACCTTAACCTTTCCCTTAACCTTCATCTTAACCTTAACTTTACCCTTAACCTAACCTTAACCTTAACCTTGACTTTTACCTTGACCTTAACATTAACCTTACCCTTACCCTTAACCTTAACTTTACCCTTAACCTAACCTTACCCTTAACGTTAACCTTAACCTTATCTTAACCTTAACTATAACCTAACCCTAACCTTGACCAAATCTTAACTTTACCCTTAACCTAACCTTCACCTTAACCTTGGTTAGGGTTGGGTTAAGGTTAAGTTTAAGGTTAGGATAAGGGTTTTTTCAAGGTCGAGGTTAAGGTTCGGTTAAGGGTAAGGTTATAGGTAAAGTTAAGGTTAAGGTTAGGATAAGGTTCGGGTAAGGTTAACGTTAAGGTTAGGTTAAGGTTAAGGTTAATGTTAGGGGAAGGTTAAGGTTAAATTTAGGTTAATATAAGGGTAAGATTACGGATTTATTCAGGTTAAGGTTAAGGTTAAGGATAAGGTTAGGGGAAGGTTAAGGTTAAAGTTAGGTTAATGTAAGCTTAAGGTTACGAGTTTATTCAGGCTAAGGTTAAGGTTAAGGTTAAAGTTAGGGTAAAGTTAAGGTTAAGATAAGGTTAAGGTTAATGTTAATGTTAGGTTAAGGGTAAAGTTAAGGTTAGGGTCAGGTTGAGATTAAGGTTAGGTTAAGGGTAAAGTTAAGGTTAGGGTTAGGTTAAGGTTAAAGTTATGGTTAGGCTAAGATTAAGGTTAATTTTAAGGTTAGGGTAAGGTCACAGTTAGGTTAAGGTTAATACTAGGTTAAGGTTAAGTTTAAGGTTTGGTCAAGGTTAAGGTCAAGGTTAAGGTTAGGTTAAGGTTAATATGAGGTCAAGGGTAAAGTTAACGTTAAGGTTATGTTAAGGTTAAGGTCAAGGTTAAGGGTGTTATCACTCAGGTTTTCCTAGAAGTTGTGTAAGAGGAAAGTATACCCAAGGTAACCGCAAACCAACCTTTTAGATGCAGAATCTAGCCAATCTGCATCCAGAGAGGGCTCTCTCTTTATGATTTATCTTTGTTCTTGGAAGGTTTTAGGCTAGTTATAGATTCAAAGTTTGTTTTGGGAAAATGGTGGAATCCACAAACTAAGGGCAAGGTTGAGAGCTTTTAGTCCATTGGGCTATGGAGTCAAAGGATGGCTTTACTGGATTTCTATTCTAAGCACAAGATGGTATTACAGGGCAAGATAGCTAGACAGAGAACAATCCTTAAAATTTAAAGTGGATGGGATGATTTTGAAGGGATGAAAGGCAGCTAAGAATCTTTCACCATGTCCCAAAGAAAGAAATGAGATGACTACAAACAAAGAGCAATGAAGAATTCTTTATTATAGTAATCAACAGTGTTTAAATTAGCAAAGCAAGAGCATTTAAGAATTCATGCTTATAACTAATTTAGAAGAAAACATTAAGAATAATAACATTTGAAAACATAGTACAATTAAGCAAATTCTGTTTCAATCCTTTATGTAAATTATTCAGAAATGGATATGATGGTATTATAAACTAATATAAAATTTCAGACAAAGGGTAGAAAAACTTATTGAACCGTAGTCCAACACATGAATCCTGCAACAAGTCCAGTGCTTTAAATCGTCATCCAGTAAGCCACGAAAAATTTCTCCAAAATGCTTTTATTCCGAAAATCTCAATGTTACAGCAGAGTAATAGAATCCACCCTCAATACTCTCTTTGAGGGTTTATTTATAAACTAAATAATTGAAAATATCTCACACTATCCTAACCCATATTTTGGGGTTACTAAGGATTAATTTACAAGTAAACAGGAGACAAATGGTCTCGTAGATAGCATAATAAGTAACTGCTGATGTGATGTTTCCTTTCTTTGTGGATGTGCTGGAGGTAAGTGCTGAAAAAGGGCTCGTTGCTGTCTTTTGGAGTAATTTGTTTTGCTTGCTTGATACTCTTTGTCTTTACGGATACTCTTTTACCTGTGTAACTGATACTCTTTCATCTGTACTCATTTTTACCATTTACCTGATAGTAAAGATAAATTCTCATCCTGAAAATAACTTTTATAGAATTTCCAACATTTCATTCCACCATTGATTATCTGGTATCATAGTCCTTTTGAGCTTTCTCAATGTTTCATCTGCTTCTGTGAGTTTGTAAAAGGTGGGCTCATTAGGAAATAGATACTTTATTTCATGTTCCAAATGAAATAAATTCCTCACTCTATCATAGATGTTTCTCCCTGTTGGTAATGTTGATTATGGTAAACTAGGAGAACAAGCAGCTGTATTTTGAGCATGAGCCTTTATTTTCTTTATATAGGTTTCTAAGTACATTATTTGATCTTCTGAGAGCATAGGACTTGGTAATCCATTGTCCAACAAAGCTTGAAATTTCTCTCTGAAAATATTGATATCAACCAAAATATCTGTGCACTTCCTTTCTAAATTCTGCATGAAAGTTCTCTTGATGAAAACTCTCTTTATTTCCAAAACTGTGCCTGTCCTGTCATCAATCCCTAACACTGCAAGCTGTTGTTTTGTCCTGGTGTTCAAAAATTGAATGAGCTGATTGGCCTGCTCAGGCCTGCCTCTCAATTCATTTCTGGTTCTGTTTATTTCTTCTTGGGCTATTTTAACCAACTCATTTTGTTCAAAAATAGCTTGAACAGAGGGCCAAATGCCGTTTATTAACTCAATGATGTTACCCCAAAGAATTTCATTTATTTCGTTTAAAGGCTTCTCCAATGAAAGATCTTTTTCCAAAGCCTGAACCCATTTTTCTAACCTTTTTATTTCCCTGGTGTTATCAGCAGCTGTCTTTTTAGATGTATCATATTTTTCCTCCAATTTTACTAATTGCAATTTTGTTGCTTGGAGTTCTGTGACCCTTAGTTGTAGACTTTCCATCTGCTTTATTAATTCATCAGAACTCAAACCAGAAGTGTTTACCTGGGATGGCTGTGTTTGCTGCCCTGTTGTTGTAGTACCTGTTGTTGATGTCTGCCTGATAGTTTCCTGTTCCTTCAAAGCTTGTTCCAATTCCTTCTCCATTTCACTTAGTCGCTCGGTCATATTTAGGAGCAATTCCATTATTTCTTCCTGTGAATTCCCTTTTAGAACTTCTTGGGTCTGAGGGTGCCTTGAGGCTGGCAATTTTAGCTGCTTCCTCAGTGCAGCTATGTCATCATCTTTTTTCTTTATTAATGCCTCAATACTTTTAATGTCTTTGGGGTTGTGACCCAAACCAATGATTATGTCTTCTAAAGACTTTATTCTATTATCCTTGGCCTGTGAAGAGGTCTTCTCAATTTGCAATTGTGCAGTAGTGTTATTCAAAGAATCCTGCAGCGTTATAGCTGCCATGGCCTTATTGGTAAGAGTAGAATAGACCATTTCCCCAGTTTGTCTGTGTAGCTCTATCTGGTCCAGAGGATGGATATATTTTGCCAAAACTTCAAAATTTGTTCTGATGTAATCAGCTGCTGAAGTGGGCTTTGGCACCTTTGTCTTGAAGTGGCTCATCAGCATTTTGCCTTGTGAAAGGTCAAACGCTGACATTAACCTTTCTTGATTATGGGGAGCCATCTTCATATACTGATCATATACCTTCATTTTCAATGGATCATTCTTTGCTTTAATATTAATGAAGGTTCTTTTAATATCCCCTGTGTCTGTCTTTGGTGGTCTGAAAGAGGATACCTCAGTACTTAATTGCTTTTGTAAAGCTTTTCCTTTCTGTCCTGTGTTTGTTTCACTAACTGTGCTAGTTAGTTGATTGTCTTCCCTTCCATTATCAAACACTTCATCTATAATTTCCACATCTGGAAGTGGATCTGATTTATGTTTTTTGGATTGATGTACCTGTGAGATACAGGTGTGTTTGCCTCTTTCCTATTTCCCATTTAATGGGTTGCAACTCACAGGACTTTTGTAGGATTTTCACATTAGGAGAAACTGTGATTGTTCGGTGCTGATTTGTTTCTCTATATGCATTTGAGAGTTTCATGCATTTTGGTTGAATTTCTTTCTTTTGTGGTCTTTGTGCATTATTTACTTTCACCGCCAATATTATTTGTAAGAGTTGTTATTTGAAGATGTACCAATGTGGGGTACCTGCACTTGACCACAAGATTCTAGGTCATACTTCTTCTCAAGATCTTTCATGATTTTATTCATTTTCTCTTCTTCACTTTCCTCCTCAACTAGTGTTCCTTCAATCCATTCATCTTGGTTGGCATATTGTTCTATCTCAGGAATCTTGTGGTGTATATAAGGGGATGATTTGTTCTTTAATCTCTTTTCACAAATAAAACCAAATGGGTCATAAGGAACCCAACGGAAAGTTTTTTGGAACTTGCAACGGTTTTGGAGTATATTTTCTGCTTCTTGCTCAGCCTCTCTAGAGTTGCAGATGAATGGACCTAATCGACTTTTGATCCTTAATTGGGCCTTCTTTTTCACACTACAAAAATGAATCACATCTGAATTATTCATTTGCCTGAAATATTCCAAGGCAAAAACTCTCATGGGCACATATCTTGGTAACTTGAATGGATGCAATTCATCCATAAATCTGATATTTGTATGGTTTTTGATACAAATACCAATCCCCCACTTTATAACTCTTTGACAGTTGCAAGGTCTTTCTAATTTCATTACTGAGTCTTGGGGGAGGAATTCCTGTTAACAAAGTTGTTGCAGGATATACAAACTGGTCAATGAATTCAGTGTAGGAATAGGGAGAATGAGAGGCAGAATGAATTATGGGGGACCAAAATATGACTGACCTGGGGTTTCCCTTGGCATCAAGTTTTTGGACAGGGAAAGGGAACCTTTCTGACTGATAGTAGATAATGAGATGATAGATGACTGAGGAGTATTTAAAAACTTTTTCAACATCTAGCCTTATGAATTGATCATGGATCTTGTTTGCTATGAAGGAAGAAAAATCATATTTGATCTCAGGAGGTTGCCCCGGAGTAAAAATGGATAGTAAAGCCAAGGTTATCTCATCCACATATTCACTGGTGTTGAATCCCAAGACAAAAGATATCATATTTACAATGAGCCTTCCCAATGTATTGAAATAGTAAAAACCATAGGGAGGAGATCCTTTTGGCTGATGCTCAGGCAACATGAAATTCTGGCACATGGATTTTAGCTTTTCTGGGGTTAATTGCCTGGTCTTCTCAATCAATTCTTCCATGGAAAATGGTTACTATTCTGCAGTTCTTAGTCTGTTTCAAGAGTAACATGGCATTGTCCTTTAGGGAGTAATGGGAAACGGAGACACTTTGATCGAGAGGGAATAGTACGGCCCTTTGGGTAGGATTGTAGTTTGAATGGCGATGGATGATTTGCGAAATAAATGGTGAAGGGATGGTCCTTAGGGTCGTTCCCACAACCCTATAGCAAGATCTTGCCCCTTTAGAGTATTCATCTGCGATGAACAATAACTCAAAGGGGACTTATCAAAATGCAAGTCTTTAATCTGAAAATCTCTATCTACCAAAGGTAAATATTCCAATTCACGGTGAGGAGCATTCAGTGGAGTTATATTCAAAGCTGTCGGGGCCTCCATTTTGGTTCTTGTGGATTCAAAATGGAGGTTTCTGGTTGTCTTCACAGGCCGGGCGTGATTTCTAAAAATGAAGGAAATTGGCACAATTTGTAGGTTCAGGGAGCAATTACACAGTTTTAAAACCTCTGGGGAAGATCTCAGCGATGATTTTTAATCACTAATTCAGCGAAAAACAAAGAAAACAGAGTTTTTCTTGCAGTTCGGGGCGGAGTAGGATAAATACCTGTTTTTGGAAGAAAATTGGTTCTTAACAGGTAACAGGCGGTAGCAGAAGGACGCTTGAACGCAGGTCTGGCGGATTTATGGAGCGAATTTGAATGGAACAGTGGATTTCAATGAAAATTCGAAAACCGTAGCAGAGAGCACAGTCGTGTTTAATAACGAAAATAACGGAAAAAACATGAAAATTGGCTTTATTTTAAGATTGAGGTTTTTAGTTTTCCGAGTGTGACGTCATGGTAGTACGGGATGGTGCGGGGGGTCGGGGGATGAAGTGATGGCAGTAACCCCCGCGTTGAGGGGTGTGTGTTCTGGGAGGGCGGCGGTCGACAAGCGTTTGCCCGTGGACGGTGGTTATTCAAATTTCCCATCCCCCTTTTTGGTTAAAAGGGCGACAAGGGATGGAGTAGCGGGGTGACGGGGATCGTTGATCTACGGAGGAGTGATCAAACGGCTGGGGAAATGATGGGGAGATCGCGGAGGGTTAAGGTGTGGACCCGTCGGGCTTTAAAATAATTAAAATTTAATCTAATCACCCCGGGAGACGTATAATAGGCGGAGAGTAAGGTTATTAGTTAATTCAGATAATTAACTAATCCCGTATTTATGATGAAAAGTGCGTGGCGGAATTTTGTTAGGGTGTTAAATATTTGTTGATACGAATTAACCAAATCACGTTGAGCGCGGGGTTTTTAGTATAGTTTAGAAAATAAAAACTTCGGGTTTTGTATTTTTGGGTTTAAACATACAGATTGTATGTCTAAAGTTTCATTTTTTCATATATGTTTTATTGTATGATAAATCAATTAATACAATTAATTTACCATAGGGGCGGGATTATTATATAAAGGTATAATTTAACCAAAGGGCTTATATAGTGGGTTTTCTTTTGAATGCACGGGAAAATAATTACTTTGGTTAAACTATATAATAGAGGGGTTTTTTGGGGTATTTATAAAAAAGGAGTTATATACTTAGGATAGGGTATTTCATTAGGGATTTAGTAAAATAGAGTTAAACATTAATATGGCAAAGGACAAGGAAACTCAAAATATTTTTGCACATCTAAGAAAGTGAAAACTTTTGAAGTAAATTGCAATATCTTATCTTCAACACTTAAACTTAGAATAGCAAGTTATGATGAGGGATTTTTGTGGAATTTTGCATGATGTTCCTAAGTAAAATGGGATTTTACTTAGGACAAGGTTAAAGATGGATGATTATAATGATGAATTATCTCAAGTACTTAGGTCTTTTTGATCATTAGGCCGAGGGTCCGGTCCCTCCAGAAGTCAAGGAAATGCCTTGAGCCCCTTTGATCTCCAAATACCTTAGTATTTCGGGGGGAGATTAGTAAAACTTTTGAGGGGAAAGTGATGAGGGAAGTTAATGAGTTTGACTTTGCTTGCTGTGATTTTCCAGTATATTTCCTGCTTTAGTACTTGTGATGAAAGTAAAGGATCAACAACATGTAGCAGCAACATTCATCAGATAACACTTTGCAGCACCATCTACCTACCCTATCTACTTAACACTACCATTTTCTCTTCTTTATTAGGGTGCATTTAGACTTGCAAACCCTTTTCAACCTTTTCTTTTTACATGATAAATCTATCTATTTCTACCCTTATTACATCTAAGGGCTCAGATTAAACTGTTGAGCACCTTTTATTAACTCTACCTATCTACTTATCTGCCAAGATTAAATTGTTTGGTCAGATATTTATTCTCTATTCTACAACATGAAATTGAAAAAATGAACTAGCCAAGCTTAAACAGTTTGACTATTCATGAATTGTGGCATAAAATACAAGTTGCACACAATTTGTTTATTACATCAGAGTAAAAGGTAGTGGCATTTAGATTTGCACACTTTCCTTGGCCTTTCTTTTTGATGGGGTTCATTTCTTTTACTTTTTGGCCATTTTTATTCTTTTTACCCTTTGATTTTTCTTTTAGGGTATACCCTCTTTACATTTTTTAAATTTTTTGATTTTTTTGGTTTTTCAAGAATATGGAACACCTTTGCTCAAGAAAAAGGTTTGAACGTATTCCATAGTTCAATCAAGACAATCATGAAAGATGAAACCTATTGGTATAGGAGACTAACACTGGCTCCACTTGGGGATGGATTTTCCTTGTGAAAAGTCAAGAACAGCAGGTCAGTTGCCTAAACATGTCTTCAAACTGGAATTATGTAATATCCTTTTCCTGGTAGCTTTATTGTACATATGATAGTGAAACTCTTGAAGCTTAGGGCCTTCACTTCGGGCTTCAACTTCCAGAAGTCACCATCCAATCCAAACTGCATTAAAAAAACAAAACAAAAAAAACAATATATTATGTACAAGTTAGAAACATTAAAACACTTTAGTAAATTGGATCAAAATAATGCTTAAGCATTCGACCATTGACTGGTCCTTCTTCAGCTTCTGAATTGTCCACATCTTTCAAAAAGTATGTATTATTCCCCTGCAAAGCATGAATGACATAAGGCCCTTTCCACAAGAAATCAAACTTTCCACGTTTCCCTTTTTCTTCTCTTCTAGAATCCCATCTCAGGACTTTATCACCTAGTTGAAAATCTTCTGATTTAGTCCTTTTATCAAACATTTTCTTTAGCTTTTCCTGCAAGACTTGTGATCTTTGGTATACCTCTTCCCTGGTTTGTTGCAGGTGGATTGTTTGATTAATTCTTCTTTGAATGTCATTTGGCTCCACTTGAGCCTCCTGAAGTAATTTCATAACGGGAATTCCTAAAGATGATGGGAATCTTGCTTCAATGCCATAAACTAACTCATATGGACTAGTCCCAATAGATTTCTTAGTTGTAAGTCTGTCTGCCCACAATGCATTGGTCAGTTTCTTATGCCAGTTCTTTTTATTTTCTTCCAATAACTTTTTGATGATATTGATAAGGCTTTTATTGGAGGATTATGCTAGTCTATTACCCTGAGGGTAATAAGCTGTGGAATGGCCTAAAGTAATATGATATTTATTACAGAAACTAATCATTTTCTTTGATTTAAATGCAGCAGCATTATCTGTAATAATCTTTTCTGGACAGCCAAATCTCGAAAGTATGTTGGTTTCTATAAACCCTATAATCACAGAATCATTGGACTGTCTACATGGGATGGCTTCAATCCATTTAGTGAAGTAGTCTGTGGCAGTTAAAATCCATCTATGTTGCCCTGAAGAAGGGGGATGAATTTCTCCAATAAAATCTAACCCCCATTGTTGAAAAGGTTTTTCTGTGGAAATTGGTTTTAAAGGCAGAGGTAACAACTTTCTTTTACCCTCAAATATCTGACATTTATGACAAGTTGTTACAAATTTCTTAACATCAGAAAATAAAGTTGGCCAGTAAAAACCAGCCCTTAAGATTTTGTTTGCAGTTGATTTCCAGTAGAGATGTCCTCGACAATCCCCTGCATGAAATTCATTAAGTACTTTATCAACTTCATCTTTTAAGAGACAATTCAACAAGATTCCTTCATGATTTTTCCAAAATAAAGTGCCATCTAAAATACAATATTTCAAAGATGTCATTTTTAAAAATCTTCTTTTCGTTCTGGACAACCCTGGAGGAGCTTGAAGGTTTAATAAAACATAAATTATATCAGTATACCAGGGTGAATCTAAGAAAGCTTGACTGATCTGAGGAGTCGCCATCTCCTGCTCGTTATCCAGTTCATTGATGTCTAAGGCTTGGCAATTGGTTTCTGTCATGAGTTGTGCTAAACCTTGGCCTTTTATAATTTTTTTTGGCTTAATCTCAATATCATATTCTAAAATGGTAGCTATCCACTTACCTCGTTTACCTTCAATGCCATCTTGAGTCAAAATATCTTTAACTACTGCATTAGGCACATAAGCTATCACATGAGAATATAATATGTAAACTCTGAAATATTTGATTGCTTTTACCAATGCAAAAGCTTGTTTTTCCATAATATTGTATTTTAGAGATGCATCCCTCAGTGCTTTACTAAAAAATGCTATTGGCTTTTCACACCCTTGGTCATCTTTTTGAAGTAAAACAGCTGCAATAGTATGTTCAGAAGCAAATGAAAAAATAATAAAGTCTCTATCAAATTTAGGACTGGTCAGAACTGGTGTCCTTGTTAAAGCCATTTTAATTTCCTCGAATGATTGTTTGGCTTCTACAGTCCAGTCGATGCTTGAATCTTTCCTCAACATGTTAGTTAGTAATCTAAGTAACTCTGCTAGACTAGAAATAAATCTTCTCAAGAAATTAATTTTTCCTATGAATGCTTGCAATTCTTTTATGTTTTGGGGTGGGGTATTTGAAAAATTGCTTGAATTCTTTCTGGATCAATCCTAATGCCATCTTTAGAAATAATGTGCCCTAAAAGCTTTCCTTCTTCCAAACCAAACAATGAATTCTTAGGGTTTAAAGAAATCCCATATTTTCTGCACTTTATAAATACTTGCCTTAAGTGATCTAAATGTTCTTGATCTGTTTTAGAAAAAACAGTCAAATCATCTAGGTAAATAACCAGAAAATCATGTATCTCTTTAGCAAAAGCAATGTCCATTGCTCTTTGAAAGGTATCCCCTGCATTCTTGAGTCCAAATGGCATTTTGACATATTTAAACGTACCCCATGGTGTAGTGAATGTTGTTTTATCCTGATCATCAGGATGAACCAAAATTTGGTTGTACCCTGAAAATCCATCCAGTAGTGATATTCTCGAAGATCCTACTACCCTTTGCAGAATGTGGTCCATTTTCGGCAGAGGATAGTTGTCTTTTAAAGAAACTTTATTCAAATTTCTTAAGTCGACACATAGTCTGATTTCTCCTGTCTTCTTTCTTGTTGGTACCAGGTTAGAAACCCATTCTGAGAATCTGATAGGAGCTATAATCCCTGCTTCAAACATCCTTTTGATTTCTTTTTCAATTGAGGGTAATAAAACAAGATTTATTCTTCTAAGCTTTTGTTTAAAAGGTTTCTGGTCTGGTTTCAAAGGTATAGTGTGTTGAATGATGGAAGTATCATAAGATTTAAGGTCTTCATAACTCCAGGCAAAAACGTCCTGGAATTCTTTTAATAGTTCAACATATTTAACCTTTTGATCTTTTGGAAGAGATTTGGACAACTTGACCATTTTGGGATTTTCTGGGGTTCCTAAGTTGCATTGTTCCATATCAGCTTTCACAGGTTCCATTTTAGGTCTAAATGGAATATCATTTGAGTCAAACAGATCTTCCAAAGGAGTTAATCCTTTGGGCAAATGATTATCTTTTAAATTGATGATTTCTGTCTCATCTTCTATGATCTCATCAGATTCCATGTGTTTCAAACTTTGCATGTCCTTTTCAGTGAATGTGGTTGGATGCAGCATATGAATTGCATTTTCTCTTGAAATTTCTATTTTTTGTTCTTTTCCTTGATCAGATTCATCAATAGTTATATCCTCATCTATATTACAGTTAGAAAACTCATTTTGAAGTGTCAAAAAATTATTGATTTGATTGTTGTTCACAAATACTTGCCAATTCAAAAGATTGTCTGGTATTGCAGGCCTGTGTCTAATCTCCGCTGAAAACTGATGATTAGGATCAAAAGGTAACTTGCATGTACTAGCAAACATTGCTAAACTGTGAGCATGCAAATTTTGTTTCCTGGGAATCTTGGCAAGTTGGGCTTGTAAAAATGTGTTGAAAATCTCTACAACTGTCTCTCTGTATTGTTTCAATCTCATGTCTTTTGTTGAACATTCTCCTTTAATCTGTTGAATGATTAGTTCGGAGTCTCCTATGATTGATACCCTAATAGCTCCTAACTTCTTGACATGTTTAAGCCCTAATAAAAGAGCTTCGTACTCTGCCATGTTGTTAGTGCATTTAAAATTCAACCTATAAGCATGACCCTCTGCATGATTATTTTCAACATTATGTAACCAAATCCCAGCTCCTGCCCCTAATCTGTTTACTGAGCCATCAAACTCTAAATGCCATAGAATTTCATGTTCATAATCTTCATCAATTTTTTTAAAATGTTTCTTGACAGGAGCTAGTTGTTTAGTTTCTTCTGGTATTTCTTGATCGACTGGTGTTTCCTTGTTTTCAGAAATTTCTTCAATTTTAACGGTGGTTTTGTTTATGGTTTCCAATTCCGGAGCTTCTATTTCAGTAGGAAGATCCAACTCAGCATTGTATAAAATAAAAGAATCCATATCAGAATGTATAGAGTAAACAGGGAAGTTTTCAGGCTTCTCATGGCTACTGACTAAGTACTTCATCAAGGTTTCTCTATATAATCTTTTAGGCTGACCGAATACTGAAATAGTTGCATATGACATGTCTAGTTGAATAGACCCTCCAAGTTTAGCACCCCAAGATCTAGACAATAACATACCATATTTAGGTGGAATATCAGCAACTACTATGTCCATTAAAATAGACTTAGTAGGGTATTGTACCAAAGTAACACACAGATCTTTAATCAAACCTAAACATTTTACCTGACTGGAATCGAATGAAAACAAATCTTTGTATGGTCTGGTAATATCTAGATTCAATCTTTCCATTACTGCTTTTGGCATCAAATTGTGAGATGCTCCAGAATCAAGCATTGCATTATGGAGTATCTTGTCATGAACATTCAGGCTTACATAAAATGGAGGAGTTCCTCCACTTTCTGGTTTGCCATTAACCTCACGGCCAAAAAGAAGTTTGGGTTGATCATCAAGAATGTTTACTGAATCATCCAATCTAGTAATGTTAATATTTAAGGACTTGGTAATCTGACTCCTATAAACATCATGTTTAGCCAATTCTGATAAAGGAACAACTATCTTGAGTTTGCCTATTTCAGCCTCTAGATTGAAAGGTTTTTCTGTTTGAGTTTTAGTGTCTTGCACAGTTGGGTTTTCTCTGTTTTTTGGGTCTTCAATGTTTTTCTCTTTTTCATGAATGAAGTTTTATTTTGAAGATGTTTCTGGACTAACTTCTACTGTTTCTTCTACATTTCCTACAGGAGGAAATGTATTAGACTGTTGTTTGTTGTTTGGTTGGTTGTCCGAGACATCTTCAATTATTGGATTTAAAGGGTTGGGATTTATCCTAGACAAAATTTGTACTTGGGGACTGTTTTGTACAGGGGGAATGTTGACTTTACCTTTGACATTTTGTTTTGCAGTTTTCTGTTTGCTATTCTCTGGTACATCAATCCGTCTACTTCTCAAGTTGTACTGTTTATGAACCTCATAAATTGTTGTGTCATAGCCTTCCTTGAAATCAAAAGTCTCACCTGAATGAGTTTGGAATGTTTCAAGGATGTGATTATCTTGATCATCCTAGGATAGGAAAACCTCTGGTTCATTTTTGTCATTTGTTACATTGTTTATTTCTACATCTTCTGTAGGTTCTTCAGAAGTTGAGCCTTCAACAAAGTTTTCTTGGAAGGGTGGCCTAATGTTCTGGTCAGGGACATTCTTTCCACTATTTTGATTCAGATTCCTCCTAAAGTTCGGGTTTCTTGCAACATTTTGATTGTCAGTAGAAGAATTTCTTTCAATGGTTTCCACTCTGTCTCCTAATCTTTCCATACCTTTAATGATTACATCCAGTTTCTTTTCAAAAGCTGAAGGTTCTTCATTCATAGGCATTCTTCTCTCTGCCCTAGCTCTGGCTCGTTTTTCTATCAGATTTGCTTCTACACTCACCACTATGCTTTGCATTTCCTCTAGTGTTTGAGGAGCTCTTTCCCTGAGGGAATAAGCTATATCAGATTCAAAACCATCTGGAAATTTAACTAATACAGAGTCAGGTGGGGGTCTTAGGTTTTGAGGTACTGCATTATATGCTTCATTGAATCTTATGATGTAATCTTGCACGGTTTCATTAGGTCTTCTTCTTAATTTCTCAAATTATGATAGGATCTGAAGAGGATCCTTCTTTTTCTCCCATCTGTTCAAAAATTCCCTATACAAAGCTTCTAAATCAGCAATACTGTTCGGGGCAAGGGCCCTAAACCAAGTTCTAACTTCTCCAGTAAGACTCTGAACGAAAATTCTCATTCGGATATTATCAGTATCAATCTCATAAAACTCAAAGTAATCAGTCATCCTTTTGGTGTGTTGTTGAGCTATGTAAGTACCTGATCCATCAAAATGTGTGATCTTACTCTGGTAATCCTGAGGTAAAGCTGGAGGGTTAGCTGGTAACTATAAAGGGGCATATCAATTAGCCATTGGAAGATAAAGTGAGGTGATAGGAGTTGATGGTATGGCAGGAGGAGATGGAGGAGTAGAAGGGATAACAGGTGTTTGAAAAGTTTGAGAAAAAGTGACTGAACTTGGAGATTCTTCAGTAATCACAGAAATGTTTGAACTTTCTTCAAAGGTTTTCTCAGACTGAATAGAGTTATGCAATTCTCTGTCAAGATGATGTGAAACAAATCTGTATTGCAGATCTTCAAAGAACAATGGATCTGGAACTAATATAGATAATTCTGTTTCAGAAAAATTCACAAACAAAGATGTTTCAAATCGTGCATCAAAAGGAATGTCATCAATATATATAATTTTCACAGGACAAGATGCAGATCTAGAAAGTGGTCTAGAACTTCCTGTACTCTCCTGACTTCCTCTTTTAGAACTTTCTTGACTTCCTTGTCTTCTAAGAATCCTAGGAATCAGATTTGGATTCTCAAATATTGGTGGTGGATTGGGGTCAGGGTTTGACCTAGTGTGTCTAATCCTTTCTGAAGCCAGTTTTCCTAGACTATGTGTTTTTTTGAATTTTTGATTTTAGTTGAAAGAATAAATACAACTTCTACAAATTCTTCAAGAAATAATGATATATGATTAAAATTTTCTCAAAGATCTGTTTAAACTTGAGAATCTGATTGGATATTTTGAAACTAAAGTTCAGTATATAAGCCAAATCAGAGATAGACTGAAGCAACATTTATTTACTTTTGAAATTGCAAAGCAAAAGCAATTTCAAAGGCTACCTGGCTGATCTTCAGACTCTGTCTATAGCTTATAAATCAAACAATAGTATCAATAAAAATGATTCAGGTCCCCAGTATGGTCGCCACTATGTTATCACTCAGGTTTTCCTAGAAGTTGTGTAAGAGGAAAGTATACCCAAGGTAACCACAAACCAACCTTTTAGATGCAAAATCTAGCCAATCTGCATCCAGAGAGGGCTCTCTCTTTATGATTTATCTTTGTTCTTGGAAGGTTTTAGGCTAGTTATAGATTCAAAGTTTGTTTTGGGAAAATGGTGGAATCCACAAACTAAGGGCAAGGTTGAGAGCTTTTAGTCCATTGGGCTATGGACTCAAAGGATGGCTTTACTGGATTTCTATTCTAAACACAAGATGGTATTACAGGGCAAGATAGCTAGACAGAGAACAATCCTTAAAATTTAAAGTGGATGGGATGATCTTGAAGGGATGAAAGGCAGCTAAGAATCTTTCACCATGTTCAAAAGAAATAAATGAGATGAATACAAACAAAGAGCAATGAAGAATTCTTTATTATAGTAATCAACAATGTTTAAATTAGCAAAGCAAGAGAATTTAAGAATTCATGCTTATAACTAATTTAGAAGAAAACATTAAGAATAATAACATTTGAAAACATAGTACAATTAAGCAAATTCTGTTTCAATCCTTTATGTAAATTATTCAGAAATGGATATGATGGTATTATAGACTAATATAAAATTTCAGACAAAGGGTAGAAAAACTTATTGAACTGTAGTCCAACACATGAATCCCGCAACAAGTCCAGTTCTTTAAATCGTCATCCAGTAAGCCACGAAAAATTTCTCCAAAATGCTTTTATTCCGAAAATCTCAATGTTACAGCAAAGTAATAGAATCCACCCTCAACACTCTCTTTGAGGGTTTATTTATACACTAAATAATTGAAAATATCTCACACTATCCTAGCCCATATTTTGGGGTGACTAAGGATTAATTTACAAGTAAACAGGAGACAAATGGTCTCGTAGATAGCATAATAAGTAACTGCTGATGTGATGTTTCCTTTCTTTGTGGATGTGCTGGAGGTAAGTGCTGAAAAAGGGCTCGTTGCTGTCTTTTGGAGTAATTTGTTTTGCTTGCTTGATACTCTTTTTCTTTACTGATACTCTTTTACCTGTGTAACTGATACTCTTTCATCTGTACTCATTTTTACCATTTACCAGATAGTAAAGATAAATTCTCATCCTGAAAATAACTTTTATAGAATTTCCAACATTTCATTCCACCATTGATTATCTGGTATCATAGTCCTTTTGAGCTTTCTCAATGTTTCATCTGCTTCTGTGAGTTTTTAAAAGGTGGTCTCATTAGGAAATAGATACTTTATTTCATGTTCCAAATGAAATAAATTCCTCACTCTATCATAGATGTTTCTCCCTGTTGGTAATGTTTATTGTGGTAAACTAGGAGAACAAGCAGCTGTATTTTGAGCATGAGCCTTTATTTTCATTATATAGGTTTCTAAGTCCATTATTTGATCTTCTGAGAGCATAGGACTTGGTAATCCATTGTCCAACAAAGCTTGAAATTTCTCTCTGAAAATATTGATATCAACCAAAATATCTGTGCACTTCCTTTCTAAATTCTGCATGAAAGTTCTCTTGATGAAAACTCTCTTTATTTCCAAAACTGTGCATGTCCTGTCATCAATCCCTAACACTGCAAGCTGTTGCTTTGTCCTGGTGTTCAAAAATTGAATGAGTTGTTGGGCCTGCTCAGGCCTGCCTCTTAATTCATTTCTGGTTCTGTTTATTTCTTCTTGGGCTATTTTAACTAACTCATTTTGTTCAAAAATAGCTTGAATAGAGGGCCAAATACCCTTTATTAACTCAATGATGTTACCCCAAAGAATGTCATTTATTTCCTTTAAAGGCTTCTCCAATGAAAGATCTTTTTCCAAAGCCTGAACCAATTTTTCTAACCTTTTTATTTCCCTGGTGTTATGAGTAGCTGTCTTTTTAGATGTATCATATTTTTCCTCCAATTTTACTAATTGCAATTTCGTTGCTTGGAGTTCTGTGACCCTTAGTTGTAGACTTTCCATCTGCTTTATTAATTCATCAGAACTCAAACCAGAAGTGTTTACCTGGGATGGCTGTGTTTGCTGCCATGTTGTTGTAGTACCTGTTGTTGATGTCTGCCTGATAGTTTCCTGTTCCTAAAAAGCTTGTTCCAATTCCTTCTCCGTTTCACTTAGTCGCTCGGTCATATTTAGGAGCAATTCCATTATTTCTTCCTGTGAATTCCCTTTTAGAACTTCTTGGGTATGAGGGTGCCTTGAGGCTGGCAATTTTAGCTGCTTCCTCAGTGCAGCTATGTCATCATCGTTTTTCTTTATTAATGCCTCAATACTTTTAATGTCTTTGGGGTTGTGACCCAAACCAATGATTATGTCTTCTAAAGACTTTATTCTATTATCCTTGGCCTGTGAAGAGGCCTTCTCAATTTGCAATTGTGCAGTAGTGTTATTCAAAGAATCCTGCAGCGTTATAGCTGCCATGGCCTTATTGGTAAGAGTAGAATAGACCATTTCCCCAGTTTGTCTGTGTAGCTCTATCTGGTCCAGAGGATGGATATCTTTTGCCAAAACTTCAAAATTTGTTCTGATGTAATCAGCTGCTGAAGTGGGCTTTGGCACCTTTGTCTTGAAGTGGCTCATCAGCATTTTTCCTTGTGAAAGGTCAAACGCTGACATTAGCCTTTCTTGATTATGGGGAGCCATCTTCATATACTGATCATATACCTTCATTTTCAATGGATCATTCTTTGCTTTAATATTAATGAAGGTTCTTTTAATATCCCCTGTGTCTGTCTTTGGTGGTCTGAAAGAGGATACCTCAGTACTTAATTGCTTTTGTAAAGCTTTTCCTTTCTGTCCTGTGTTTGTTTCACTAACTGTGCCAGTTAGTTGACTGTCTTCCCTTCCATTATCAAACACTTCATCTATAATTTCCACATCTGGAAGTGGATCTGATTTATGTTTTTTAGTTTGATGTACCTATGAGGTCCCTTTTGGAGGTGTGGTATCTGGAACCTGCCTCTTTTTTCCTATTTCCACATTTAATGGAGTTTGCAACTCTGGAACTTGTGTGGGCTTTGCCTGTGTGGGAGAAACCTGTGATTGTTCAGGTGCTTTGGAAGTTTGTGGTTTCTCCGCCATGACCAAAGTTTCAATGACCTGGATTGCAATTTCCTTTCCTTTGCCCTTTGATTCTGCTGCAACTGATGAAATGCTTTCCTGTAATGTGTGCTGTAGAGTTCTTGCTGAAGAAGTGCCAATGTAGGGTACCTGCACTTGACCATAAGATTCTAGGTAAAAGTTTTTCTCAACATATTTCATAATTTTATTCATTTTGTCAGCTTCACTTTCTTCCTCAACAAGTGTTCCTTCAACCCATTCCTCTTGATTGGCATATTGTTCTAGATCAGGAATCTTGTGGTGTATATAAGGGGATGATTTATTCTTTAATCTCTTTTCACAAATAAAACCAAATGGGTCATAAGGAACCCAACGGAAAGATGTTTGGAACTTTCCTTGTAATATATTTTCTGCATCTCTCTCGGCCTCCCTAGAGTTGCAGATGTAAGGACCTAATTGACTTTTGATCCTTAATTGAGCTTTCTTCTTTACACCACAAAAATAGATCACATCTGAATTGTTCATTTGCCTGAAGTATTCCAAGGCAAAAATCCTCATGGGCACATATCTTGGTAACCTGAATGGATGTAATTCACATCCATAAATCCTGATGACTGTATGGTTTTGATACAAATACCAATCCCCAACTTTATAAGTCCTTGAAAGTTGCAAGGTCTTTTTTATTTCATTACTGAGCCTTGGGGGAGAGATTCCTGTTAACAAAGTTGTTGCAGGATATACAAACTGATCAATGAATTCAGTGTAAGAATAGGGAGAATCAGAGGAAGAATGAATTATGGGGGACCAAAATATGACTGACCTGGGGTTTCCCTTGGCATCAAGTTTTTGAACAGGGAAAGGGAACTTTTCTGAATGATAGTAGATAATGAGATGATAGATGACTGAGGAATATTTAAAAACTTTTTCATCATCTAGCCTCATGAATTGATCATGGATCTTATTGGCTATGAAAGAGGCAAAGTCATATTTAATCTCAGGAGGTTGCCCAGGGGTAAAAATGGATAGCAAAACCAAGGTTATCTCATCCACATATTCACTAGTGTTGAATACCAAGACAAAAGATATCATATTTACAATGAGCCTTCCCAATGTATTGAAATAGTAAAAACCATAGGGAGGAGATCCTTTTGGCTGATGCTCAGGCAACATGAAATTCTGGCACATGGATTTTAGCTTTTCTGGGGTTAATTGCCTGGTCTTCTCAATCAATTCTTCCATGGACAATGGTGCTAGTTCTTGGTCTGTTTCAAAGTGTAACATGGCATTGATAGCCTGGGGAGTAATGGGAAACAGAACACTTTGATCAGGAGCTATTACAGCCCTTTGAGTGGGATCGTAGTTTGAATGGCAGTAATGGATGATTTCTGGGAAATAAATGACTGAAGGGATGAGATACCTTGGGAGATTGGATTCCCACAACCCTATAAGATCTTTCCCCTTTGAGTATTCATCTCTGCAGCGACAATAACTCAAAAGGGGACTTTCATCAAAATGCAAGTCTTTAATTTGGAAATCTCTATATACCAAAGGTAAATATTCCAATTCACGGTGAGGGGCATTCAGTGGAGTGATATTCAAAGCTGTCGGGGCCTCCATTTTGGTTCTTGTGGATTCAAAATGGAGGTTTCTGGTTTTCCTTACAGGCCGGGTGGGATTTCTAAAATGAAGGAAATTGGCACAATTTGTAGGTTCAGGGAGCAATTACACAGTTTTAAAACCTCTGGGGAAGATCTCAGTGATGTTTTTTTTAATCACTATTTCAGCGAAAAACAAAGAAAACTGAGTTTTACTTGCAGCTCGGGGCGGAAAAGGATAAATACCTGTTTTTTGGAAGAAACTGACTTTTAACAGGTATCAGGCGATGGCGGGACTGTACTCAAACACAGGTGCAGCGGAATCTTGGAGCAAGAACATATAACACAGTGAATTTCAGTGGAAATTCGAAAATCGCAGCAGAAGGCGCTATTGTTTTTAATAACGAAAATAACGGAAAAACACAAAGAAATGGCTTTATTTACAAGTTAAAGGGTTTTTTAGTTTTCCGAGGTGTGACATCATGGTAGTACGGGATGGCGTGTGCAGGGTCGGGCGGTAAGTGGTAAGCGGTAACCCCGCACTGCTTTTGGATGAGGGTGGTATTAGTTGGGAGGGCAGCGATTCCACAAAGCGTTTGCCACGTGGACGGTGGACTATTCAAATACCACCCATCCCCCGTTGGTTAAAAGGCTGACAAGGGATGGGTAGCGGAATTGACAGGGATCGTTGATCTGCAGAGGAGTGATCAAACGGCTGAAATGATGGGGAGATCGCAGAGGATTAAAGCGTGGGCCCGTCGGGCTTTAAAACAATTAAAGTTTAATCTAATCACCCCGGGAGATGTATAATAGGCGGAGAATAAGGTTATTAGTTAATTCAGATAATTAACTAATCCCGTATTTATAATGAAAAGGGGGTCGTGGCGGAATTTTGTTAGGCGCGGGTGTTAAAATGCTGCGTTAGATGCCAGGTGTATGAGCCACGTTGGCGCGGGGTTTTCCAAAGTATAGTTTAGAAAATAAAACTTCGGTTTTTGTATTTTTGGGTTTAAACATACATATTGTATGTCTAAAGTTTCATTTTTTTATATATGTTTTATTATATGATAAATCAATTAATACAATTAATTTACCATAGGGGCGGGATTATTATATAAAGTTATAATTTAACCAAAGGGCTTATATAGTGGGTTTTCTTTTGAATGCACGGGGAAATAATTACTTTGGTTAAACTATATAATAGAGGGGTTTTTTGGGGTATTTATAAAAAAGGAGTTATATACTTAGGATAGGGTATTTCATTAGGGATTTAGTAAAATAGAGTTAAACATTAATATGACAAAAGGACAGGGAAACTCAAAACATTTTGCACATCTAAGAAAGTGATAATTTCTGAAGTAAATTGCAATATCTTATCTTCAACACTTAAACTTAGAATAGCAAGTTATCTTGAGGGATTTTTATGGAATTTTGCATGAGTTTCCTAAGTAAAATAGGATTTTACTTAGGACAAGGTTAAAGATGGATGATTATAATGATGAATTATCTCAAGTACTTAGGTCTTTTTTATCATTAGGCCGAGGGTCCGGTCCCTCCAGAAGTCAAGGAAATGCCTTGAGCCCCTTTGATCTCCAAATACCTTAGTATCTTGGGGGGAAATTAGTAAAACTTTTGAGGGGAAAGTGATGAAGGAAGTTAATGAGTTTGACTTTGCTTGCAGTGATTTTCCAGTATATTTCCTGCTTTAGTACTTGTGATGAAAGTAAAGGATCAACAACATGTAGCAGCAAAATTCATCAGATAACACTTTGCAGCACCATCTACCTACCCTATCTACTTAACACTACCATTTTCTCTTCTTTATTAGGGTGCATTTAGACTTGCAAACCCTTTTCAATCTTTTCTTTTTTTACATGATAAATCTATCTATTTCTACCCTTATTACATCTAAGGGCTCAGATTAAACTGTTGAGCACCTTTTATTAACTCTACCTATCTACTTATCTGCCAAGATTAAATTTTTTGGTCAGATATTTATTCTCTATTCTACAACATGAAATTGAAAAATGAACTAGCCAAGCTTAAACAGTTTGACTATTCATGAATTGTGGCATAAAATACAAGTTGCACACAATTTGTTTATTACATCAAAGTAAAAAGTAGTGGCATTTGGATTTGCACACTTTGTTTGGCCTATTTTTTGTTTGGGGTTCATTTCTTTTGCTTTTTGGCCATTTTTATTTTTCTTACCCTTTGATTTTTCTTTTAGGGTATACCCTCTTTACATTTTTTAAATTTTTTGATTTTTTTGGTTTTTCAAGAATATGGAACACCTTTGCTCAAGAAAGAAGGTTTGAACATATTCCATAGTTCAATCAAGACAATCATGAAAGATGAAACCTATTGGTATAGGAGACTAACAAAGGGTAAAGTTAAGGTCAAGGTTAGGGTTAGGTTATACTTAAGGTTAAGGTTTTGACCAAGGTTAGGGTTAGGCTAAGGTTAAGGTTAAGGTTAGGTTAGGATAAGGTCAAGTTTAACTTTAGCGTAAGGTTAAGGTTACAGGTTTAGTCAGGTTAGGGTTAAAGTCAAGGTTAAGGGTTTGGTTAAAGTTAAGATAAAGGTTAAGGTTAAGGTTAGGTTAAGTTAAGGTTAAGGTTATGTTAAGAGTAAAGTTAAGGTTAAGGTTACAGTTAAGGTTAGGGTTAAGGTAAGGGGAAGGTTGAGGTTAGGTTAAGGTTAGGTTAACAACAAGATAAGGTTAAGGTTAAGGTTAAGGTTAGGTTAAGGTTAAGGGTTACGGGTTTAGTCAGGTTAAGGTTAAGGTTAAGGTGAAGTTTAAGGTTAAGGTTAAGGTTAAGGGTTTGGTTAAGGTTATGTTAAGGTTACGGTTATGGTTAAGGTTAAGGTTAAGGGTTTGGTCAAGGGTAGGGTTATGATAAGGTTAGGGGAAGGTTAAGTTAAGGTTAATGTTAAGGTTATGGGTTTAGTTAGATTAATGTTATGTTTAAGGGTTTGGTATGGGTTAAGGTTAGGTTATAGTTAAGGTTAAGGTTAGGTTAAGGGTAAAGTTAAGGTTAAGGGTTTGGTCAAGATTAGGGTTAAGTTATAGTTAAAGTTAAGGTTAAGGTTATGTTTAGGGTAAAGGTTAGGATAAAGGTTGAGGTTAAGTTTAAGGTTAATAATTTGGTCAAGGTTAGGTTTATGGTTAAGGTTAAGGTTAAGGGGGTAAGTTAAGGTTACGGGTTAAGGTTAAGGTTAAGGGTAGGGGAAGGTTAAGGTTAAAGTTAAGGGTTTGGTCAAGGTTAGGTTTAGGTTAACCTAACCTTAACCTTAACCTGACTAAACCCCTAACCTTAGCCTTAACCTAACCTTAACCTTAACCTTAACTTTCGCATAAAATTAACCTTAACCTTAACTATAACCTAACCTTAACCTTGACCTTAACTATAACCTAATCCTCACCTTGACTGAACCCTTAACATTAACCTTAACATTGACCTTAACATTAACCTTACCCTTAACCTTAACCTTAAAATTGACCTTAACTATAACCTAACCCTAACCTTAACCTAACCTTAACCTTGACCAAAACCTTAACATAACCTTAACCTTGACTTTACCCTTAATATAACCTTAACCTTGACCTTAACATTACCCTCAACATAAACTTAACCTTAACCTGACTAAACATGTAACCTTAACCTTAGCCTTAACATTACCCTAACGTTAACCTTAACCTTGACCTTAACTATAACCTAACCCTAACCTTAACCCAACTTTAACCTTAACCTTACCCTTAACGTAAAATTAACATTTACTTTACCCTTAACCTTAACCTTACCCTTAAGTTTACCCTTACCCTAATATTAACCTTACCCTAACCTTAACCTTACTTTAGGTTATAATAAGGTTAAGGTCAAGGTTAAGGTTTGGTCAAGGTTAGGGTTATGTTATAGTTAAATTTAAGGTTGTAGTGAAATGCTAAACTTAACCTTAACATAACCTTAACATTAACCTTACCTTATCAATAACCTAACCCTAACCTCAGAGTAACCTTAACCTTAACCTAACCTTATCCTTATCTTAACCTTAACCTAACCTTAACCTTAACCTTAACCCTAACCTTAAGGTTAAAGTTATGGGTAAGGTTAGGTTAAGGTTAGGGTTAGGTTATAGTTAAGGTCAAGGTTAAGGTTAGGTTAAGGTTAATGTTAAGGTTAATGTTAGGTTATGTTAAGGGTAACGTTAAGGTTAAGGTAAGGGTTAAGGTTAGGGGAAGGTTAAGGTTAGGTTAAAGTTAAGGTTAAGGTTAGGTTAAGGTGAGGGTTAGGTTATAGTTAAGATTAAGGTTAGGTTAAGGGTAAAATAAGGTTAAGGTTAAGGTTAAGGTTAAGGTTAGGTTAAGGTCAAGGTCAAGATTAAGGCTAAGGTAAAGGTCAAGGTTAAGGGTAAAGTTAAGGTTAAGGTTAAGGTTAAGGTTAAGGTTAGGTTAAGGTCAAGGTCAAGATTAAGGCTAAGGTAAAGGTCAAGGTTAAGGGTAAAGTTAAGGTCAAGGTTAGGGTTAGGTTATATTTAAGGTTAATTTTAGGTTAAGGTTAAAGTCAAGGTTAAGGTGAAAGTGAAGGTTAAGGGTAAGGTTAAGGTTAAGGTTAGGGGTTTGGTTAAGGTTAGGTAAAGGTTAAGGTTAAGGTTAAGGGTTTGGTTAAGGCTTGGGTTAGGGGTAAGTTTAGGGTAAGGTTAGGGGAAGGTTAAGGTTAAAATTAGGTTAAGGCAAGGTTTAGGTTAAGGTAAGGTTAAGGTTAACGTTACAGGTTTAGTCAGGTTAAAGTTATGGTTAAGGGTTTGGTATGGGTTAGGGTTAGGTTATAGTTAATTTTAAGGTTAGGTTAAGGGTAAATTTAAGGTTGAGGGTTTTTCAAGGCTAGGGTTAGGTTATAGTTAAGGTTAAGGTTAGGGTAAAGGTTAAGGTTAAGGTTAAGAATTTGGTTAACGTTAAGGTTAAGGTTAAGGTTAAGGTTAAGGGGGTAAGTTAAAGTTAAGGGTTAAGGTTAAGGTTAAGGTTAGGTTTAAGGTTAGGGGAAGGTTAAGGTTAAGTTTTTGGTCAAGGTTATGTTTTGTTTATCGTTAATGTTAAGGTTAAGGTTAAGGTTACGGGTTTAGTCAGGTTAAGGTTAAGGTTACGGGTTTGGTCAATGTTAGGTTTAGGTTATAGTTAAGGTTAAGGTTAAGGTTAAAGTTAAGGTTAAGCTTCAGGTTAACGGTAAGGTTAATGGTTTGGTCAAGGTTAGGGTTAGGTTATAGTAAAGGTTAAGGTTAAGTTAAGGGTAAGGTTAAGGTTAAGGTTAAGGGTTTGGTCAAGGTTAGGGTTAGGTTACAGTGAAGGTTAAGGTTAAGTTAAGGGTAAAGTCAAGGTTATGGTTAAAGTTAAGGTTAGGGTTAAGGGTAAGGTGAAGGTTAAGGTTACGAATCTTAACCTTAACCTTCACTATAAACTAACCTTAACCTTAACGATAACTTAACCCTAACATTGACCAAAAACTTAACCTTAACCTTAAGCTTAACTTTAACCTTAACCTTAACCTTCCCATAACCATAAGCTTAACCTTAACCTTAACTTTAATCTAACCTTAACTTAACCTTAACCTTAACCTAACCTTAACCTTAACTATAACCTAACAGTAACCTTACTCGATCCATAACCTTAACTATAACCTAACCCTAACTTTAACCTTGCCCTTAACCTTGCCCTTAACCTTCACCTTGACCTTGACCTTAAGGTTAAGGTTAAGGATACATTAAGGGTACAGTAAAGGTCAAGGTTAGGTTATGGTTAAGGTTAAGGTTATGGGAAGGTTAAGGTTAAGATAAGGTTAAGGTTAAGGTTAGGTTCGGTTAAGTTTAAGGTTAGGTTAAGGGTTTGGTCAAGGTCAAGGTTAAGGTTAGGTTAAGGGTAAGGTTAAGTTTATGGGTAAAGTTAAGGTTAAGGTTAGGGTAAGGTAAGGTTAAGGTTAAGATTAGGTTAAGGTTATGGTTAAGGTTAAGGTTGGAGGAAGGTTAAGGTTAAAGTCAGGTTAAGATAAAGGTTATGGGAAGGTTAGGTTAAGTTTAAGGTAAAAGCAAGGTTAAGGTTAAAGTCAAGGTTAGGTTAACCTTGACTTTACCCTTAACCTAACATTAACCTTAACGATAAACTAACCCTAACATGGACCTTAACTTTACCCTTAACCTTAACCTTAACTATAACCTAACCTAACCTTACCCTAACCATAATCGTAACCTTAACCTTACCTTAACCTAAATTAACCTTAACCTTGACCTTGATCTTGAAATTAACCTTAACCTTAACTTTACCCTTAACCTAACATTAACCTTAACCTTACCCTTAACCTTATCTTAACCTGAACCTTAACCTTACCCTTAACCATCAACTTAACCTTAAATTTACCCTTAACCTTGACTTTACCCTTAACCTTAACCTTAAATTTGACGTTACCCTTAACTCAAACTTAACCATAACCTTAAATTTAACTTGACTAAGCCTGTAACCTTAACCTTAACCTAACCTTAACCTTAACCTTAACCTTCCCATAACCTTAACATTAACCTTAAATATAACCTAACCTTAACCTTGACCTTAACTATAACCGAATCCTCAGCTTGACCAAACCCTTAACATTAACCGTAACATTAACCTTAACCTTAAACTTAACCTTACCGTTACCCTTACCCTTAACCTTAAACTTGAACTTAACTATAAACTAACCCTAACCTTAACCTAACCTTAACCTTGACCAAACCCTTAACATAACATAAACCTTGACTTTACCCTTAATGTAACCTTAACCTTGACCTTACCCTCAACATAAACCTTAACTTTAAGCTTAGCCTTACTAAAAATGTAACCTTCACCTTAACCTTAACCTTACCCTTAACCTTGAACTTAACTATAACCTAACCCTAACCTTAACCTTACCCTTAATGTAACATTAACATTGACTTTACCCTTAACCTTAACCTTACCCTTAATCTTACCCTTACCCTAATCTTAACCTTACCCTAACCTTAACCTTACATTAGGTTATAGTAAGGTTAAGGTCAAGGTTAAGGTTTGGTGAACGTTAAGGTTAGGTTATAGTTAAACTTAAGATTAGAGTGAAATTTAAGGTTAAGACCCATAACCTTAGCCAAAGTTAAGGGGGTAAGGGGGTAACCTTAACCTTAACCTTAACCTTATCTGTATCTTAACCTTAACCTAACCTTAACCCTAACCCTAAGGTTAAAGTTATGGGTAAGGTTAGGTTAAGGTTAGGGTTAGGTTATAGTTAAGGTCAAGGTTAAGTTTAGGTTAAGGTTAATGTTAAGGGTTTGGTTAAGGTTAAAGTTAAGGTTAAGATGAAGATTAAAGTTAAGGTTAAGATAAGGTTAAGGGTAAGGTTAAGGTTAAGTTTAAGGTTACATTAAGGGTAAAGTCAAGGATAAGGATAGGTTAAAGTTAAGATAAGGTTAAGGTTAAGGTTAGGTTAAGGTTATGGTTAGGTTAAGGTCAAGGTTAAGGGTTTTTTCAAGGTTAGGGATCGGTTATAGTTAAGGTTATGGGAAGGTTAAGGTTAAGGTTAAGTAAAGGTTAAGGTTAAGGATTAGGTTAAGGTTAGAGTTAAAGGTTTGGTCAAGGTTAAGGTTAAGGTTAGGTTAAGGGTAAATCTAAGGTTTGGGTTAGGTTAAGATTAAGGTTAATGTTAAGTGTAAATATAAGGTTATGGTTAAGGTTAAGGTTAGGTTAATGTTAAGGTCAAGGTTAATTTTAAGGGTAAGGTTATAGTTCGGTTAAGGTTGAGGTTAAGTTTAGGTTAAAGTAAAGATAAGGTTAAGTTTGAGGTTAAGGTTAAGGTTAGGTTAAGGTTTTAGTCAAGGTTAAGGTAACGTTAAGGTTAAGATTAGGTTAAGGTTAAGGTTAGAGTTAGGGTAAGGTTAGGGTAAAGGTTTAGGTTAAGGTTAAGGTTAAGGGTTAAGGTTAAGGTTAATTTTTTGGTAAATGTTATGGTTAGGTCACTAACCATAACCTTAACATTAACCTTAATCATAACCTTAACCTTAACCTAACCTTAACCTTATCTTAACCTTAACTATAACCTAACCCTAACATTGACCAAACCTTGACAAAACCTTAACCTTTACCTTAAACTTAACTTTAACTTTACCCATAACCTTAACCCTAACCTTAACCTTAACCTTAACCTTAACCTAGCCTTGACCTTAACCTTGACCTTAACCTTGACCTTGACCTTAACACCTTAACCTTACCATAACCTAACCTTAACCTTAAACTTAACCTAAACCTAATGTATACCTTAACCTTACCCTAACCTTAACCTTAACCTTACCTTGAACTAACCTTAAGGTAATACTATCCTAACCTTAACATTAAGGTTAAGGTTAAGGTGAACGTCAAGGTTAAGGTTAGGTTAAGGTGAAGGTTAAGTTTAGGGTAAGGATAAGGTTAAGGTTAGTTAGGTTAGGTTAGGGTTAGGGTTAGGGTTAAGGTTAAGGTTAGGTTTAGGTTAAGGTCAAGGTCAAGGTAAGGTTAAGGTTAGGTAAGGTTAAGGTCAAGGTTAACCTTAATGTTATGTTTTAGGTTAGGTTAATTTTAATTTTAAGGTTTAACTTAATTTTAAGATTTAACTTAACCTTAACCCTAACTTAACCTTAAACTTGACCTTAACCTTAAGCTTAGACTTAACCCTATCTAAACCCTTAACCTTAACCTAAACCTTAACCTTAACCTTGAACTTAACCTTAACCTAAACCTTAAGCTTAACATTAACCTTAAGTATAACCTACCTTAACCTTAACCTTAACCTAAGCCTAATCATAACCTAACTCTAACTTTAACATTACCCTAAGTTAACCTTAACCTAACCTTAACCTTGACCTTAACCCTAACCTGCCTTAAACTTAGCCTTAACCTTAACCTTAACCTTAGTGTTAAGGTTAGGTTAGGTCAGGGTTAAGGTTAGGTTAGGGTTAAGATTAAGGTTAGGGTTTGGTTAAGATTAGGATAAGGTTAAGGTTAGGTTAAGGTTAACGTTAAGTTAAGGGTAAGGTTAAGGTTAAACTTAAGGTTAAGGTTAAGGTTAAGGGTAAGATTAACCTTAACCTTAATTGTAAGACAACCTTCACCTTAACCTAAGATTAACCTTAACTTTAACGTTAACCTTAACCTAACTTTAACCTAACCTTAACATTAACCTTAACCTTGATGTTAACCTTAACCTTAAAATTAACCTTAACCTTAATCTTAATTTAAACCTTAACGTTAACCTTAATGTTAACCTTAACATTAACCTTAACCTTAACGTTAACCTCAACATTAATGTTGTGTTAAGGTTAACGTTAAGGTTAAGGTTAAACTTAAGGTTAAGGCTAAGGTTAGGGTTAAGGTTAAGGTTAAAATTAAGGTTAAAATTAGTCTTAACACAACATTATCCTTAACCTTAACTCAACCTTATCCTTAACCTAACCATAACCATAACCTTAACCTTAAACCTAACCTAACTTAACCATAACCTTAACATAACCCTTAACATTAACCTTACCTTAACTTTAACATTAACCTTAACCTTAAATTTATGCTAACATTAACCTAACCCTAACCTTAACCTTAACATTACACCTAACCTTAACCTTAACCATAACTGTAACCTTAATCTAAAACTGAATTTAACCTGACCTTATGTTTGTGCTCAACTTAGTGTTCGTAAATTGAGTTCATTAATTGTCAACCAGGGTTAGTAAACTGCTGAAGTGTGGTGCACTATATGTGCCTAGGTATTTGTTTCTCACTTCGTTGTGTTTAGTGTTATATGATGTTTTTTTTTTATGGTTTTATGTTTGAAAATGGAAAGAACTAAGTGCTAGTGAAAAGAAGCTATTAGTTATATTAAAACAGAACAAAGCCTAAACTATGGATGACAAACAACAAATGAAAAACTTGATAATGACTTCATTGCAAGGAAATAAATCACAACATGAGCTTGAACTTATCCAATTCATTCATTAAATATGTGTTGGAAGAGCTTGAGAAATGGACAAGTTAAGTGTAAATTAAGTTCTCCTAAATAAACAATCAACTCACAATATTACAAAAAAAAATGATTATTTGTAACACAGTAAGGTTTCTATCCTAGATTAACCTATGATGCTAAAGTTATCCTATTCTGCAACTTGACTTATCACTACTAGGCCTTATTCAGAAGTTTAGAGATTTTCGAGAATAATGTTTGGGAAAAAGGCTATAGATGAATTTGTAAAATATTTGCAGAGTGATCAAAGCCTTAAACTGATATTACTGACCCCTGTTCATGTGATGATGTATCAATATAAATTCAAAAAAAAAGTAAGTTGTAAATAATGAAGGCCAAGAGACTAATTTTGACAACTAGTACTACTTGAAATACAATGGATAACACTAGGCTAGAATGCAGTCTATCAATCTTAAAATACGGTGACTACAACTAAACTAGAATGTCATTAATCTTTTCTTGAAACAAAATGAACTAAGACTGAAATAAAGTGCTACTAATCTACTTGAAGTACAGATTTAAACTAGAATGTCATTATCAAACTTGAAATGTAGTGACAGAGCTGAGCTGAATGCAATCAACCTCCGGAGTGTTATACTAAATTAACATGCAACTAGTCTATGGAATTCTACAGCCCATCTTGTTCAATATGAATGATATTTTGGAAGAGTTTGTAAAAAAAAGTCTGGATATATTATTCAATGCAATTGAACATAAAAATAAGATTTGAAAGCAATTACAACTAGGATTTAGTATACCACAGCAGTTTCTTATTCATTGTTAATGATATTTTAGAAGAGTTTGTAGGAGTAAGACCGGCTATGGCACTTAGTGTAAACAAGCATAAATCATAAAATTCAAAAATAAATGCAACTAGAATCTACAACACCACATCTATGACTTATGTAGAAATTTGCTGAATAATGAAAATTTATCCACCGAGATTATCTTGATCACATACTAATTCGAATTCATATGCAACACATAATCTCTTCTACAATCAATCATCAATTTGCGGAAATAGAAACAGTCACATGCACACATAAACACAATATGTAATGCGGAAAGCTTATAGCTGAAAACCCCTCAGCTATTCTGTATATTATATGGAGAGAACATGTAACAATACATAGCACAATACTCCTCACAAGTACTCAGTACTATCTCATAAAGTTACACAGAAACTAGCTTGGTTTTGAACAAGTCACAGGTTCAAAACTCATCCACTAATTGCCTACCTCTATTGCGCAATAAAGGCTGGTCTAATGAGAGATCCAAGGTTCGAATCTCCTTGGCTTGACAACACAATCCTCATGGGAAATTTCCTCCAAGTGTGGTGCAAATCTCATGCACAACTAATGTCACAACAGATAGCTATCTCAACCCTTTCATCTACCTCTTTCACTGGTCCCCACTGAACTGTCCATGCACTGTAGTGAACTGATATGTTCTTGAGTTGAATAATGAGTTAATAATTAGTGAATTAAATAATATTTAATTCAATCCACTCATTACTAGTTGATTAGCTAGTTAAACTAATCTCAACTAGTTCAACTAAGTTAAACCGAGCACAACTACACCAACTGTCTCATCAACTCCACCAAACTTCTGCCACTGAAGTCCTAACTGAAGTCAACCATGCATGAGCTCACCAAACCCCAAGGAATAGTGTAATTCCTTCTGTCAGATGCATGGGCCACATCCGTAGCTCCAACTGAAGTGTTGTAAGAGAATAAACTGAAGTTTAGAGTCTAAATTTTATTAAGGGTTAATAATATTTGACTGACCTATTTTTAGACAGGCAGTCTAAAAATAGACTTCGACCTGTATGTCTAAAAATAGAGGTCCATCTATTTTTACCTACTCGACCAATCATCCAAGAATAACATACTGCAACTCCTGGACCATGCTCCATATGTCTAAAAATAGACATAGTCTAAAAATAGACTTTGCGCCAAAAATAGCCTGCGGGCCCACTTAGTGAAGGCGACTTCATTTTTGGTCCTAAATTTCTCATGTGATTTGCCGGAAGATTTATAATCTAATAAGCTCCATCATCTTGTTGCATTTTCAACACCTTATTCATCGTGATGATATTTTGGAAGAGTTTATAAGAGTAAGTCTAGCTGTGATGATTAATGTAAACAAGCATGAAACATAAACTTCAGAAACTTGCTTAAGCTAGAAATGAAAAACGAGACTAAAATACTTATCTAAGCCGTATGAACAAAGTTGCTCAGGTAGCAGGGGCCCTCTACCACCAGAGTAGCACGCAAAATCTACTTCAATATTGACTCAGTGCTTTCAATAAAGTGATTTTTTTTTCATTAAAAGAGGAATTACTTCAAAACAGAGTGTTTTCGGACTTCTGAAATCTAGCATTCAAACACACAATCTAACCTTGTCCCTCGGTTTCCCGAGCCATATTTATAACAAAATTACATAAATGTCTTGAGATAACCTAGGGATAATTTTCTTTCCAAATTAAAATCAAACTGGAACTCTGATGGTGGTCTCGTAATATAATTAAGGACATCTAGACTGTCCTCTTCCTATTAGGAGTCTATCCCCTAGTTTGAGTTCCCACGTGCATAACCATCTACAGAATTCCATTCAAAATTCGTGGAGAGAAAAAAATGATGAGGGAATTATTTGGAATACGACCATATGTGTTTTTCTCTGAGATGACACCTGGAACCTGCGTAGACATGAATACAGCTGCAGAATCGGCAACTAGCTACAGAATGTCTGCATTCTGTAGCTAGATCTAGTTCAAAAAGTACTACAATGACAAAATCATAAAAACATAGCAAGTTAGTCATGATATACATTCTTAAAGAAATTTTAATTAATTATATTTATCATTTGAGCCTGTAATTAATAATGGACAAAGTAAATGGAGTGGAATGTGGTGGAAGAAAGAACATCTTTGGAGCTCAATATACCCCCACTGCTAGGTTCTTTCATGTCCTCATGCAACTATTCCATGAACTCTGAGACCTCTGCAAAGAAATCCAACCCTCTTCTTATATTTTTCCTGGCAGTCAAAGGCCTTCTGGGCTTCCTTATGACTAACTTGAATATCAAATTTGTGAGTGCCCTGGTTAACTTTTTATTTTTCTTCTTCAATTTTTCACTGGCCTTGTACAACTTTTGCATTTGTAGAGACAGAGTTGAATTCATATCAGTTTTCAGTTTAACCTACTCTCTCAGAATTTCATTCTCATTCTTGATGTGCCTTTTGAGTATTTCTAACTCATATTTATCTCTCCTTAGGATATCAACTGCAGATTTTGGTGGACTAGGAGTTCTGTCTCTATTTTCTGAAGCTCTTTTCTCTAATGTATCAACATAGTTGTAAATTTCTTGTTGTGCTGGGTCTATTTTAGGAGCTCCTTCATCAAAATCCTCCTCAGTAGGTGTTTCTTCATACTCTATGTTTATGACTCCAGTTTTTTTAACCTTTTTTTTCTTTAGTATCCCTCTAAGTCTGTGGCTCCGTCTTGGTTGAGATGGTCCTTCTCCTTTCTCTCTGGAAAATTTTCTTATTATCCTCTCTTTCTTAAGCTGCTTCCTAATCTAAGCCAATTTCTTAGAAATAATTTCTTCACTGCCTTCTTGTATTGTTTTACCAGTTTTAGTTTTGGAGGTTTTCCATCTTCTGCTTCTTTTTGTAGGTTTGTCTTCAGGTGGAGGTTCCTTGGGTTCTTCAAAGTGATTTCTCACTAAGAACTCTTCCCAATTATCTCCCATTTTTCTCAAATGATGTTCAACCAAAATTTTGACTAAACCATGGTGGTATAAGGTTTTTTCTAGAAATTGAGCTCTCTTTTGAACACTTGAGGCCATTTTATTTAAACTATGAAGCAAGAAAAAGGGCAAATTAAGTTCTTATTCTAAGAAATGCATTATCAACCGAATATGATAAACATATAAGGTACCATATCTTCCTTCAGAAGTGATAAATTTTTGTAAGATAAGCAACATGTTCCTCCATTTGTTCTTTAGTGTGGAGCTAGGGATACCCTTTTTAAAAATGGAAACATCCATACCTGGTGACTTGAGTATCTGCTTCCATGCCTCATTATGAAATTCTCTATTCTTGAACCACCTTTCTCCTTGTCTGGGAAATTCTGTTGCTTCTGCAATGGAGGCTTCTGTAATGGTGAATTTAATATCTCCTATCTCGACGTCATCTCCATTGAAAGACCGTGCAAACGTTTTAGTCACCTCTTTGTGAAAACCACTGAATTTTTCAAAGAATTGCAACCACCCTGCTTGTTGTAACATTTCTCTCACTTGAGGATAACCTTCCAAGTATTTAGTTCCAACCGGTTCCGTCCTCACTATGAGACCCATAACTTCTCTTTCCAACCTTAAAATTGTTGCCCCTCTCTTCACGGTGACAATGGCTGCTACAGGGATGTTTTTTCCCCATAGATGTTTCCTCTGTTTTACAGACTGAAATGGTTAAGAGTTGGCTACGGGAAAGAATGATATGGAGTGATTATGGAATGAATATAATGAGGTGAGGATTATGTATATGAGTTGAAAGATATTATGGAAGAAAAGACCGCGGAGATATTTTGTAACGAATTCAAAATCATCATTAAATGCTTTGGCCTAGTGACGTGACTAATCCAATCACTTCAACACTTTAACCATTTAGATTTTTAAATGATGATCGGATATGGGATTTGAAATGGTGGAATAGAAGGAGTTTTATCCAAATTTTCTACGGGAGGTTTGTTAGGCATGATCAACAAAATAAATTAAAACAACTTTTTGAATGATTCATAACTTAACTATACTAAAATTTTCATGATATGTCATTATAATCAGAACTTTTACCTTTGCCTTTCCTCTGATTTTTGTGAACTTTATATGCTTTGTTCTCCCCTAAAAATCATTACTTTTTGAGTCTTCATAACTCCCTTGATTTTTCTTGTTGTCATGGATATGCAGGATCATTTTATTGTAGATCGGGTGATTACTGGACAGTGCTTTCAGGATCTATGGCTGTAGAATGTTTGTCTGGCTGCGGAATGTCTAACTGATTGCAGAATGTACCTGTAGAAGACTTGAAAGATGAAATGGAATGGTTTGGAGCATGATTGGAATGTTGTATGGAATGAGTGAATATGGATAATAAAATATGGTGTAATGGAATATGAATGAAGTGAATAATGGAGTGAAATGGATCACAACTTATGAAATGGAATGAAGTATGAGAAGTGGCCTGCAATTCATGATATGTATTATTCAATTGCAGAAAAAAAATATCAAACTTAAAAATCTGGGATGGAAATGAGGTGGACCATGGGGTGAAATGAATGAAGTGTGGATGAATGAATGAAATGGAGTATGGATGAATGAAATGAGATGAACCATAAGTGAAATGGATCTGCACTTATGATTTTGTAACAACTCCTTGCAAAAAAAGAACAATTTTGAAAAGCTAAAGTGTCAGAAAAATTCTGATTTTCACTCTACCTTTTCTGTATAAACATGCTAATCAGTGATTAGTTTTCATGTTTATACTTTATTTTTTTATTTTTTTTATTTTTATTTTATTTTTATTATTTTTATTTTTTTCAATAAAATGACTTCAGAAAATTCAATTAAGTTGATGAAGAAGAAATATTCTTCTTCATTAACCTCACATCACTATTTTCCTGGAACTTCTTGACAAATTCTTCTTTTGAAAGTGGCTTATGATACAGCTTCAATCTATGACCATTCACAAGAAAAGTGACCTCTTCTTCATCTATTGTCCTGATTTTTATTGCTCCATTGTCAAAAAATTTCACAATTTCATATGGCCCAAGCCAATGTGTTTGGAATTTACCTTGAAAATATTTGAACTTTGAATCAAACAAGAGAGCCCAGTCACCTTCTTTGAACTTCTTTTCCTTGATGTACTTATCATGCCATCTAGTCCTTTGCTGTTGGAATATACTTGTTTTTTGAACTACATCTTGTCTGATCTCATCCAATTCATTAATCTGCTCCAATTTGTGCTTTTGTGCCTCTGTTAGATCAAGTCCTAACTGAACTACCATTTTGAAATTTTGAATCTGGAACTCTATGGGAAACAAAACTTGCTTTCCATAAACAATTTCATAAGGAGTATGACCTGTTGTGCTTCTCCATGTAGTTCTATAGGCCCACAAGGCTTCAGGAAGCCTATCTGCCCAATCTCTTCTATGTAAATGAACAATATTTGTTAGGATCCCTTCAATGGCCTTATTAATAGATTCCACTTGACCATTTTCTTGTGGATGATAGGGAGTAGATTTTTTGTGTCTGATTCTGTACCTTTCCATCATTTGTTCCACTAGCCTTGATGTGAATTGAGCTCCTTAATCTGTAACAATTTCCCTTGGGACACCAAAACGAGTAAAAATATCCTCAAAAAGAAAAATAACTACAGATGCTTCAATAGCAAAAAGTAATGTCTTGGCCTCTACCCATTTGGTAACATAATCAGTGCAAACTAATATATATTTCTTTTGTCTTGATGGAGGACTAATAGGTCCTACAAAATCCAAAGCCCATTTTTCAAAAGGTTTAATATGTACCTGAGGTTGTAATGGCATCGCACCTGAAGGAGAAGGTTTTCCTACCCTTTGGCAGTTATCACACCTTTTGACATACTCTTTAGCATATTTAAAAAGGGATGGCCAATAGTATCCTAAATGAAGGACCTTATAAGTTGTCCTCTTATCAGCAAAGTGTCTGCCACAAGGTTCATGATGACATGCTTTGCGAATCTCTGGCATCTCATCTTCCCAAACACATCTCCTAATGATAAAATCTGGACCTGTCTTGTACAACTCATTAGCAACCCATGAATATTTTGCACTGTCATAAATGATTTTTCTTTTGTCTCTTGCATTCATTATTGAAGGAAATTTCTCTGAAACTAAATAATTAGCAATGTCAACAAACCAAGGAGTCTGAGTAGAAATTGCAAAAAGATATTCATCAAGAAATTGATCTTCAACTGGAGTGTCATCTTTGATGTTTTGGAGTCTAGATAGGAAATCACCTACTGTGTTTTGTTTTCCAGGCCTATCTAGAATGGTAATGTTGAATTCTTGTAAAAGCAATACCATATTATGACTCTGCCATTAGTAATTGATTTTTTCATTAAGTATCTAATTGCAGAATGATCTGTGTTAACAAAAGTTTCATAGCCTGTTATATAGTGTCTGAATTTGTTTATGGCATGAACAACAGCTAAAAACTCTTTTTCAGTTACAGTATAGTTGAACTTTGAAGGAGTCAAATTTTTACTGGTATAGTAGATGGCATAAGGAATCAGGTCTTTTTGTCCCAATGCTGCTCCTAGAGCTGTATCTGAGGCATATGTTGAAATATGAAAAGGTAACTTCCAGTTAGGTCCCCTTAAAATAGGTGCTTCAGAAATTTTTTTTTTCAGGGTCTCAAAAGCTAACTGGCAATCAGAATTCCATTTGAATTCATAGTCTTTGGTAAGTAATTTGAAGAGTGGAGATGCTATCTTGGTGAAGTTTTCTATAAATCTCCGATAATATCCTATAAATCCTAGAAAACTCCCAACATCTTTTTGACAACTTGGACTAGATAAGTTAGAGATGACTTCAACTTTTGACTCATCAACTCTAATCCCATCCCTTGAAATGTGATGTCCTAAAACAATTCCTTCAGTGAACATCATAAAACACTTCTCATGACTAAGTGAAATATTTGCTCCTTTACATATTTTTAAAACTTTTTCCAAGTTTGCTAGGGCTTCTTCAAATGTGTTTCCATAAACTGTGAAATCATCCATATATACCTCTACACAATCATGTATTAGATCCAAAAATATTCCTAATACCGCCCTTTGAAATGTTGCAGGTGCATTTCATAATCCAAATGGAAATACTCGGTAAGCATAGGTACCCCAAGGACATGTAAATGTGGTTTTGTCTTGATCCTCAAGTGCTACTTGAATTTGATTATAACCACTAAACCCATCTAGAAATGAGAAGTACTTTTTTCCAGCTAAGGTATCTAACACCTGATCTATGAAAGGTAGGGGAAAATGATCTTTAATATTAGCTTTGTTTAATTATCGGTAGTCAATACATACCCTCCATTTACCATTTTTCTTTGGCACAATTACCAAAGGATAAAACCACTGACTATCTGAAATAGGATAGATAAAGTTGACATTCAACAATTTCTGCAATTCTTCTCTAACAATCTCCCTAAGATTTAGATTCATCTGTCTTTGAGGTTGCCTGATTGGTTTACAATTTTCCTCTATGTAGATGTGATGAGTGCAAGTATTGGGGCTTATCCCTTTCATATCAGTGTACTCCCATGCATATGAAAAATAATGTCTTTGTAAGATCTTGACTAGCTCTTCTTGTTGAGATTTTTCTAGGTTCTTGTTTATGTTTAAAGTTTTGCCTGGAAATATCTCACTTGTAGAGCTGTCAAATTTATCCATAGAATGAAGAGACATCTGTCTTGATGATAAAAACTCAATGTTGGATTCTTCTTGAAATTTTTCATGTTTTTATTCCGAAGAGGATTCAAAGTTTTCTAAAGTATTCAGAATTTGACTATCTTCACTAATTTCTGAAATTGTGAATAGAGGCTGTAAGTCTTCTTCATCCTCTATCCATTGAGTATCATCTAAATCTATAATTGTCCTTGCTGGAGGATACAAAGTGAATTTCTTAGTTGAACTACCATCATAGATATACATATCACCAAATCTGCAACTAATGAAAGCATCAACTGTAGCTAACCAAGGTCTTCCTAATATAATAGGATGCCCTCCTAGATTATTCTTAGGAGTTAGGATCATGAAAACCACAGGGTACTCCCAAGAATCTAGGGACACTAGAATATCTTCTATTACCCCATCAGGTTTGATCACAGATCTATTTGCTAATTATAATAATGTGGGTGTAAAGAGAAGATTAGGAAGTTTCAGTTTATCCATGATTTGTCTACTCATAATATTGATTGTTGCTCCTAAATCAATGAGTGTGTTTTGGATCTCAATTCCATTGATGTGAATTTTAATAACTGGATTACTTGGGTCTAGATACTTTGGAATAACAATCTTACCCATTATGATATCTGCTATTTTTCCTACCAGTTGAATTTTTTTTGTCTCTCTTATTCTTTTTCTTGTTTTCTTCATGCTCAACTCCTTTACTGTCTTTGCTAAAATTGGAATTTCCTTGATAGCTTGTAATAATGAAATCTTAATACAGACATTTCTCAACTCATCTAGGAAATCATAATTAGGAACCATAATTTTTTTTTCTACACCTCTATCAATTTGTAATCTTTCTAGAAAGGGAGGTGTAGAAGTGGATGTTGATGGCTACTCTAATACAGGAGTTGAAATTATTGGTTCTTTTTGTTTTGGTTTTTCAATGTTTGGGTCCTGAAAAGATGTGTCTTATTCAAGACTTTTATTTTCCCATAGAGAATCTTCCTCAAAGTTGTCTTGTTCTTGTATGATCATAGAAGTTTTCCTCTTTTCAAGTATTCTTCCAGACCTAAGTTGAACATCACTAAGTTCTAGAGGAGTAATTAAATAAGTTGGAAACTGTTGGTCTTCTATCATGTATGTATTCTAAGGATTTTTATTATTGGCGTTTGGTATGGGTTGAGCAGGCAACTGATTTGATTTATGAGGAAATGGTAATGGGAGTGGTTGATTTTGATGTTGTGGGTTCTGAGGATTCTGTTGAGGATTTTGTTGAGGATTTTGAGGAGAAAAATGTGGGTATGGTGGATAGGATGGTGGATATTGATAGTAGTGGGAGTATCTTCCATAGGGATTTTGTGCTCCTTGTGCCCAAGCTTGAGATTGATTTTGAAATTAGGGCCAAGGTTGCTGCCAAGAATTCCAATTTAGTGGAGGTGGATTATACAATTGATCATGGAATCCTTATGTTTGAGGTCCTTGCCAAGGCCTTATAGAGACAAAATTGAGAGATTCTATGGAATTTGTAGGAGTTTCCTCTTGAAAGACAGCTTTAAGACCAGGAAGTGAAGGACATCTCTTGGTTTCATGTTTTTATGAACAAATTACATAGGTTTCTACAACTTTTGCATCCAAATGACATTCTCTCAAGGCATGCTTCTTTCTACATTTGGGACAAAATATGGCTAAGGCATCAGATTCAGCTTTTTGCTTGTTTTGTAACTTAAGGGTGTCTATTTGTTCACTAAGACTCCCTAATATGTCAGATTTGAATTCATCAAGCATATTACCTATCTCTGCCCTACTTATTGTCCCCGAAGCAGACTTACTTTCCCTTGCAAGAGCAGGGTCTCTTGGACCTTTTACTGTTTTGGATTTCCCTTTTGAAATGTTGATACATAACTCAGATATTTCAAGTAATGTGAGCTGAGATATATCCCCTTTTCCCATCATGTTAAGGATATCCAACCATTCATCCCTAATTTTTTTCAACAAGAGAGCTTTTAAGGTGTCTTGATCTAAGTTCTCCATTTTTTCTCTTTTGATGTTGTAATGAAATCTCTCCAACAAATCTTCCAGGTTTTCATCTTCTTTTTGTATCATATTGAACACTTCCTCCTTATGATTGAATGGCATACAATAATCCAAATACCTCTCTAGAAATGCTTGTTTCATATCTTGCCATGTCCTAATAGAACTGTTGATCAAACTCATAAACCACTTCAATGCTCCTCCTTTCAATGTTGAAGGAAATAGTTTAAGTTTTTGAGCATCTTGTAAGTAGTCATAAGTTATACATAGGACTTCAAATTCAAATAGGAAGGTTTCAGGATCTTCAGTTTTAAGTCCATAGAAGTTTGGAAGGACAGAGGGTGAAATTTTTTTCATAACTATATTGGTTTCTTCATCTACTATAGGAAACCCAAAAGAGCTTCCCATTTCTATTCTACCTCTTCCTCTACCTCCTTCTCCTTTTGCACCTCTACCTCCTTCTCCTCTACCTCTACCTCTACCCCATCCAAATAATGTGTGTTCTCCATTAAAGACTCCTCCTCCCCCTTCTTCTGCCATAGTTGATTCTTCTGTGGAAGTGGAAAAGTTTGTCTCTAGCAGGGGTCCTTGAATCTTCTTCTAAGACAGGTTCAGTGGATGAAGTGGAAGGTATTTCTAATGTAATATATGATATTAAGTCTTCTGGAAGTCTAGGATCAGTAAAGGATGGAATGTGGGTATGAGTTGGAGGTGTACTGGCTCTTGGTCTAGGTGAAACAAGAGGTGTTCTAGGAATCAAGCTTCTGCTTCTGCTTCTTATGAATCTACCCCTTGAGTCTCTCTCTCTACGCATATCATTGTTTTTGGTAGTTAAGAAACAAGGTTGCCTAGTTACGCTTCCCCTACAATGGCGCAAAAATGTTACCTTATAAGAGTAAGTCTAGCTATGATGATTAATGTAAACAAGCATGAAACATAAACTTCAGAAACCTGCTTAAGCTAGAAATGAAAAATGAGACTAAAATACTTATCTAATCTGTATGAACAAAGCTGCTCAGGTAGCAGGGGCCCTCTACCACCAGAGTAGCATGCAAAACCTACTTCAAGATGGACTCGGTGCTTTCAATAAAGTGATGTTTTTTTCATTAAAAGAGGAATTACTACAAAACAGAGTGTTTTCAAACCTCTGAAATCTAGCAGTCAAACACACAATCTAGCCTTGTCCCTCGGTTTCCCAAGCCATATTTATAACAAAATTACATAACTGTCTTGAGATAACCTAGGGATAATTATATTTCCAAATTAAAATCAAACTGGAACTCTGATGGTGGTCTTGTAATATGATTAAGGACATCTAGACTGTCCTTGTCCTATTAGGAGTCTATCTCCTAGTTTGAGTTCCCACGTGCATAACCACCTACAAAATTCCGTTCAAACTTCGTGGAGAGAAAAAAATGATGATGGAATGATGTGGAATACGACCATATGTGTTTTTCTCTGAGATGACACTTGGAACCTACGTAGACATGAAGACAGCTGCAGAATCAGCAACTAGCTACAGAATGTCTGCATTCTGTAGCTAGATCTAGTTCAAAAAGTACTACAATGACAAAATCATAAAAACATAGCAAGTTAGTCATGATATACATTCTTAAAGCAATTTTAATTAATTCTATTGATCATTTGAGCCTGTAATTAATAATGGAAAAATGAAATGGAGTGGAATGTGGTGGAAGAAAGAACATCTCTGGAGCTCAACACCTTAACCTTACTCTAACCTAACCTTAACTTAATCTTAACCTTACCCTAGCGTTAACCTTAACCTTAAACTTAACTATAACCTTAACCTAACCTTAACCTTAACCTTAACCTGAGTGTTAACCTTACCCTTAACCTTAACATTAATCTTAAGGTTAAGGTTAATGTTAAGGGTTCAGTTAAGGTTAATTTTTAGGGTTAAGGTTAAGGTTAAAATTAAGGTTAAGTTTAGGTTAATGTTAAGGGTAAGGTCAAGGTTAAGGTTAGGTTAGTGTTAAGGTTAGCTTAGGTTAAGGTTAGTGTTAAATTTAAGGTTACGGTAAGGTTAAGGTTAGGGTAAATTTAAGGTTACATATAACACTGAGGTTAGGGTTAGGTTATGGTTAAGGCTAACAGTATCAGTAAGGTTCAGGTTAAGGGCTTCATTAAGGTTAAGGTTAAGGTTAAAATTTAAGGTTAAGGTTAATGTTAATGTTAATGTTAAGGTTAAGGTTAGGGTTAAGTTAAGGTTAGGTTAGGGTTAAGGTTAAGGTTAAGTTTAAGGTTACGTTAAGGTTGGGTTAAGGTTATGTTAATATTAAGGTTAAGGTCAAGGTTAAAGATAAGGTAAAGGTAAAGGTTAAGGTTGTGTTAAGGTTAAGTTAAGTTAGGGTTAAGTTAGTTTAGGGTTAAGGGTAAGGTTAAGGTTAAGGTTAAGGCTAGGTTAAGGTTAAGTTTAAGGTTAAGGCTAAGGTTAAGGTTTAGGTTGTGTCAAGGTTAATTTTAAAGTTAAGGTTAAGTTTAGGTTAAGGTTAGTGTTAGGGTAAGGTTAAGGTTAAGGTTAGTTTAAGCTTAGGTTAAGCTTAGGATTAGGGTAATTTTAATGTCAAGGTTTAGGTTGAGGTTAAGTTTAAGGTTAAGGTTATGGTTAAGGTTATGTTAAAATTAAGGTTAGGTTAGGTTAGGGTTAAGGTTATGGTTAAGATTAGGTTCAGGTTAAGGTATTGTTAATGTTAACATTAAGGATAATGTTAATGTTAAGGTTAAGATTAAGGTTAAGGTTAGGTTATGGTTAAGGCATGGTTAACGTTAATGTTAACCTTAAGGTTATGTTAGGTCATATTAAGGTTTAGTTAAGGTTAAGGTTAAACTTAACCTTAACCTTAACCTTTACCTTACCCTTAACCTTAACCTAACCTTAAAATTAACCTTAACCTTAAACTTACCCTTATCCTTAACCTTAACCTTATCCTTAACACTAACTTAACCTTGATCTTGATCTTAAGCTTAAACTTAACCTTGATATTAACCTTAACCTTAATTTAATCCTTAACCTTAACCTTAACCTAAACTTAACCTAAACCTTGTCCTAAATCTTAACACCATTACCTTAACCTAAATTTTAGCCTTAACCTTTAACCCAACATCTAACCTAACCTTAACCTTGACGTCAATGTTAAACTTCATCTTAACCTTAAACTTAAACTTAACAAAACCTTAACCTTAACCTTAATGCTAGCCTAACCTTAACCTTAACCTTAACTAAACCCTTAACTTTAACATAACCTTAAAACAACATTAACTTTAACCTTAACCCTTACCTAACCTTAAACTGAACCTTATCCTAAAACTTAACATTAACATTAACCTTTACCTTAAACTTAACCATAACCTAACTAAACCCTTAATCTTAACCTTATCCATAACCTTAACCTAAACCTAACATAACCTTAACCTTAACCCAACCTAAACCTTAACATTAACATTAACCTTAAACATAACCTAACTAAACCCTAAACTACCCTGTTACCTTAACCTCGACCTTAACTAAACCCTTAACCTTAACCTTAACCTTCACCCTAACCTAACCTTAAACTTAACCTTAACAAAACCTTAATCTTAACCTTAACCTTAACTAAACTCTTAACCTTATCCTTAACCTTAACTAAACCCTTAACCTTAACCTAGCCTTAACACAACCTTAACCTTAACCTTAACCCTAACCTACCTTAACCTTAACCCTATCCTAACCTTATCCTTGACCTTAACCATAAGGTAACATTATGGTTAACCTTAACCTAACCTTAACTTTAACATTAACTCTAAACTTAGGATAACCTTAACTTTAACCTTAAGGTAACACTTAGGTTAACCTTAACCTTAACCTTAACCTTAACATTAAACTTATCCTAAGGTTAGGGTTAAGGTTAAGGTTAATGTTAAGGTTAGGTTAAGGTTAAGTTTAAGGTTACGGTTAAGGTTGTGCTAAGGTTAAGGTTAAGGTTAAGGGTTTAGTTAAGTTTAGGGTTAAGGTTAAGGGTAAGGGTAAGGTTAATGTAATTTTAATGTTAATGTTAAAATTTAGGTTAATGGTAGGGTATGGTTAATGTTAAGGTTACGATTAAGTCTAGGGTTAAGCTTAAAGATGTGTTAATATTAAGGCTAAGGTTAAGATTAGGGTTAAATTTAATGTTAATGTTAAGGTTCAGATTAAGGTTAAGTTTAAGGTTAAGGCTAAGGTAAGGTTAAGATTAAGGTTAAGGTTAATGTTAGGGTTAAGGTTAACGTTAGGGTTAATGGTTTAATTAAGGTTATGGTTAGGTTAGAGTTAAGGTCAAGGTTAAGGTAAGGGTAAGGTTAAGGTTAAGGTTTAGGTTTGGGTTAAGGATTTAGTTAAGGTTATGGTTAGGTTAGGGTTAAGGTCAATTTTACCTTAGTGTTACCTTAATTTCAAGGTTACCTTAGTGTTACCTTAAGGTTAAGGTCAAGGTTAAGGTTAAGGTCAGGGTTAAGGTTAAGGTTAGATTAAGGATAAGGTTAAGGGTAAGTTTTTGTTAAGGTTAAAGTTAAGGTTAAGGTTATGGGGAAGGTTAAGGTTAACTTTAACCTTGACCTTAACATTAACCTTAACCTAACCTTACCCTCATCCTGACCTTAACCTTAACCTAGCCTTAATCTTAACCCTAACCTTAACCCTGACCTAACCTTAACCTTAACCTTAACCTTATCCTTAACCTTACCCTAACTAAACCATTAAATTTAACCTTAACCTTAACATTGACATAAACTTAAGCTTAACCTTAATCTTAACCTAACCTTAACCTTAACCCTAACCATAACCTAACCTTAACCTTGACCTTAAACTTAAGGTAACACTAAGTTTAGCCTTAACATTAGCTATGACCTTAACCTTAACCTTTGCTAAGCCCTTAACCTTAACCTTTGCTAAACCCTTAACCTTAACCTTATCCTTACCCTAACCTTAACCATAACCTTAACCTTAAGCTAACCTAACCTTGTTGTTAACCTTAACCTTATCCTTAACCCTAACCTTAACGTTAGCCTTAACCTAACCTTAACCTTAACCTTAGGTCAAGTTTAAGGTTAGGTTAAGTTAAGGTTAAGGTTAGGTTAGGTTAGGGTTAATGTTAAGGTTAAGGTTAAGGTTAAGGTTAGGGTCAAGGTTAGGTTAAGGTTGAGGTAAGGTTAAGGTTAAGGTGAAGGTTAAGGGTAAGGTTAAGGTTAAGCTTAGGTTAATGGTAAAGTTAAGGTTAAGGTCAAGGTCAAGGTCAAGGTCAAGGTCAAGGTCAAGGTTAAGTTAGGTTAAGGTAAGGTTAAAGTTACGGTTATGGTTACGGTAAGGTTAGGATTAGGTTATATTTAAGGTTAAGATTAAGGTTAAGGGTAAATTTAAGGTCAAGGTTAGGGTTAGGTTATAGTTAAAGTTAATGTTAGGTTAAGGGTAAAGTCAAGGTTAAGGTTAAGGATAAGGTTACAGGTTTAGTAAGGTTAGGTCTAAGGTTAAGGTTAGGTTAAGGGTGAAGGTTAAGTGTAAGGTTAAGGTTAAGACCCATAACGTTCACTATAACCTAACCTTACCCTTAACCTTCAGCCTTAACCTTAACCTTCAATATAACCTAACATTAACCTTGACCTTAACTATAACCTATCCTTGACCTTAACCTTAACCTTTCCTTTACCTTAACCTTAACCTAACCTTCCCATAACCTTTACCTTAAAATAACTTTAACATTAACCTTCCCCTAACTTTAACCTAACCTTAACCTTAACCTTACCCTAACCTTAACATTAAATTTTTCCCATAACATTTACGTTACCCTTAACCTAACCTTAACCTTGACCTTGACCAAACCCTTAACCAAACCTTAACCTTAGCCTAACCTAACCTTAACCTTAACCTTAACCTTATCTTAATCTTAACCTTCCCATAACCTTAACATTAACCTTAACCATAACCTAACCTTAACCTTAAATTTACCCTTAACGTAACCTTAACCTTAACCTTAACCTTATCTTTACCTTAATCAAAACTTAACCTTGACTTTACCCTTAACATAACCTTAACATTAAGTGTAAAGTTAAGTTAACCTTACCCTTAACCCTATATTAACCTTAACATAACCTAATCTTAAACTTAACCCCTAATCTAACCTTACCTTAACCATAAACTTAACCTAACCTTAACCTTAACCTTACCCTTAACCTTATCTTAACATTGCCTTAACCTTACCCTTAACCTAACCTTAACCTTGACTTTACACTTAACGTAACGTTAACCTTAACTTTAACCTTACTAAACCCATACCCTTAACCTTATCTTAACCTTAACATTTACTTAACCTTTAATTAACCTTGAATTTACCCTTAACCTAACCTTAACCTTAACTATAACCTAACCCTGACCTTGACCTTAACATTACCCTTAACCGTGACCTTAACCTTAACCTTGACCTTGACCTTAACCTAACCTTAACCTTAACCTTAACCTTAACCTAAACTTAACCTAACATTAACCATAACCGTAACCTTAACTTTACAATTAACCTAACCCTAACATTGACCAAACCCTTAACCTTAACCTTAACCTTACCCTTAACCTTAACCTTACCCTTAACCTTAACCTGACTAAACCCATATCCTTAACCTTACCCTAATCTTAACCTTAAACTAACCTTAACCTTGACTTTACTCTTAACCTAACCTTAACCTTAACATTAACCTAACCTTAACCTTAACCCAGCGTAACCTTAACCTTGTCCTTAAACTTAACCTTAACCTTAACCTTAACTATAACCTAACCCTAACCTTATCCTAACCATAACCTTAACTATAACCTAACCCTAACCTTAACTTTACCCTTAACCATATCTTAACCTGAACCTTCACTATAACCTAACCTTTTTCTTAACCTTAACCTTAACCTGACTAAACCCGTAACCTTAACCTTACCTTAATCTAACATAACCTTAACCTTTACCTTAACCATAACCCTAACCTTGACCACACACTTAACCTTAACATTATCCTGACTAAACCCTTAACCTTAACCTTAACCTTAACCTAACTAAAGCCATAAAATTAACCTAACTTTAACCTTAACCTTAACCTAAATATAATCGTACGCTTAACCTAACTTAACCTTAACCTTGACCTTGAACTTAAACTTAACCTTAACCTTACCCTTAACCTTCACCTTAACCTTAACCTAACTAAACCCCTAACCCTAAAACTTAACCTTACCGTTAACCTTCACCTTAACCTTAACCTTGACTTTACCCTTAACCTAACATTAACCTTAACTATAAACTAGCCCTAACATTGACATTAACTTTACCCTTAAGCTTGACCTTGACCTTAACATAACCTTAACCTTAACCTTATCTTACCCTTAACCTAACCTTAACCTTAACCTTAACCTAAGATTAACATTATCCATATCCTTAACTTTACCCTTAATCTAACCGTAACCTTAACCTTAACCTTGACTTTACCCTTAACCTAAACTTAACCTTAACCTTAACCTGACTAATATTAACCTGAATAAACCCTTAAGGTTAGGGTAAAGTTAAATTTAAGGTTAATATTAACCTTAACCTTAAGCTTAACTATAACCTAACCCTAAACTTAACCGTACCCTTAATTATCTTAACCTTAAACTTCACTATAATCTAACCTTATCCTTAACCTTAACCTTAACCCTAACCTTATCCTTAACCTTAACCTTAACCTTAACCATAACCCTAACCTTGACCAAACCCTTAACCTTAACCTTAACCTGACTAAACTCGTAACCTTAACCTTAACCTCACTAAACCTGTAACCTTAACCTAACCTTAACCTTAACCTTAACCTAACTATAGCCTTACCCTTATCCCACTTAACCTTAACCTTGACCTTGACCTTAACCTTAACCTTACCTTTACCCTTAACCTAACTAAACCTGTAACCCTAAACATTAACCTTACCCTTAACCTTCACCTTAAGCTTAACCTTGACTTTACCCTTAACCTAACCTTAACCTTAACTATAACCTAACCCTAACCTTGACCTTAACTTTACCCTTAACCTTGACCTTAACCTTGACCTTGACCTTGACCTTAACATAACCTTAACCTTAACCTTATCTTACCTTTAATCTAACCTTAACCTTATCCTAACATTAACTTTAACCATAACCTTAAATTTACCCTTAATCTAACCTTAACCTTAACCTTAACCATAACCTTAACCTTAACCTTGACTTTACCCTTAACCTAACCTTAACCTTAACCTAAACTTTACCTTAACCTTGACTTTACCCTTAACCTAACATTAACCTTAACCTTAACCTGACTAAACACTTAAGGTTAGGGTCAATTTAAAGTTAAGGTTAAGGCCAATGTCAATGCTAAGGTTAAGTTAGGTTAAGGTAAGGTTATAGTTAGGTTAAGGTTAAGGTTAAGGTTAGGTTAAGGGTAAAGTCGAGGTTAAGGTAAAGGTTAAGGTTAAGGGTAAGGTTAAGGTTACGTTAAGGTAAAGGTTATGGTTAAGGTTATGGTTAAGGGTAAATTCAAGGTTAAGGTTATGTTAAGGTTCAATTTATGGGTTTAGTCAGGTTAATGTTACGTTAAGGTAAAGGTTAAGGTTAAGGTTACGTTAAGGTAAAGGTTAGGGTTAAGGGTAAAATCAAGGTTAAGGTTAGGTTAAGGTTAAGGTTAAGGTTAAGGATTTGGTCGAGGTTAGGGTTTGGTTATAGTTAAGGTCAAGGTTAAGGTTAGGTTAAAGTTAAGGTCAAGGTTAAGTTAAGGTTAATGTTAAGGGTTTGGTTAAGGTTAAGGTTATATTTAAGGTCAAGTTGAAGGTTAACCATAACCTTGACCTTAACCATAAATTTTACTTAACCTTGGCTTTACCCTTAGCCTAACCTTAAACTTAACTATAACCTAACTCTAACCTTGACCTTAACTTTACCCTTAACCTCGACCTTAACCTTAACCTTAACGTAACCTTAACCTTATCCTAACCTTAAATTTAACCATAACCCTTAAATTTACCCTTTAGCTAACCATAACCTTAACCTTAACCTTGACTTTACGCTTAACATAACCTTAACCTTAACCTAACCTTAACCTTGAATTTACCCTTAACATAACCTTAACCTTAACCTTAATGTTAAGGTTAAGGTTAACCTTAGTGTTATCACAAAATTTCACTTGATTGGATGGTAATAAAACAAATTCATGTAATTGTTTCAAACCAAGTTGTAACTGAAGCTTAGCCTCTTCAGTCTAATAGGGCTCTCTCAAAAAGGGTTAATGATATTTGATTATGATGAAACTAGATGGATAACTCTACTTGGAAAATAAAATGCTTGTGATTTGTGTATGTTGAAAATATTATAATTCTGAAATCATTGGGCTTATGATGTCAACAAATTCATTATTTCAGTGGTAAGTTAACTTAACATGGATGCTGAGGCAGGTAATAGTTTTTAGTAGAGGTAAATCACACATGAAACATGGAATAACATAGCCAATTCATCAAAAATGAAGTCAAAGAATACACCCATGAATTCTGAGTATTAAAGATGAAAACCATTGCAAATGGTACACATAGAAAGTATAGATAAAATAAGCACTAAAAACTCCATGATAATCTTAGGTTGGTCAAGTAAAAGTCCTCTTTATTATTGAAAACAATCAAATTACATAAAGCTGCAGTATTGCCAAAAAATATCCAACCCTTTACAAATTTGAATATATGCCCTTTAATAGACTTGTTACATGAGAGATGATCTACCTCTTGGCTAGATTCATCAAACTTTTCCTAATTACACCTTTCAAAATAGGAAAATATGTGCTTTAATGTGAATATGACAGCTACACTATGAAACAGTCCTTTTCCTAATATGTCTCAAACTGTTACTTATTACATCAACTACCTTATCTCTAAAAATAATTACATCTTTGACAACTAATCCTTCACATTTTTTAATAGGTTGTGATAGAACTCATCACTACATGACATCTTAATTGGCCTCCTCCAAATCTAGAAACAAACCCTATTTTTAAGAAAAACTGGTCCTTATCTTCAACGAATGGTTTGGCTGACGAGTTGTCTTCATCTCATAGTCTTCAAGTCTTGGATGACTGCTGACATAATCCTTTGACCCTTTGAAAGTATCCACCTGTCCAAAACTTCCCAAAAACATGCTCATTAACCTTCAAAACAACACGCTACGAAAGTATGACAGTTTCATAGCGTACTTTCGTAGCATACAAAAAATTCCCTTTGCCATCAAATTTTATGATTATTTCCTTTTGCATTGTGTTCATTATGCCTTGAAACATCCTCCATATCATTTCCTCCCCTTAAAAGTTACCCAAATTGATTTTTCAAGAAACAATAAAGCTACAGGCGGTTTCGTAGTGTTTTCTTGGCTTCAAGCCTAGGAAACACTACGAAACTGCTAAAAACTATGTAAATTCCATATTTTTTCTTAACTTCAAAAACATGCCTTCCAGCTATATAAAACTTGTTTCCAACATGCCATTTACCTTTCAGAACATAAACTAGCTCAAACTAGGACTCTTGAGGTGTTTCTTCCTCATTGATGATGAGTTGAGCTATTGGCTCCTCAACTACTATCATTTTTAGGCCCTTCTTCTCCAACTCCTTATGGATTAGTTCTAACTATTCTTGGAGGTCTTTAGCTTGATATTTTAGTGTTTTGTTGGTATATTTCAAATGCAAGTTCATTCTTCTAACATGTTTCACCTTTCTCCTTAATGGCATAGTCCATTTGATTAATTGTTATGTGTTGTCTAGGGTCTTTGATACATTGTCAACCTGTTCTTCCCAAACCTCTTTCAACTTTTCAAACTGAATATTCTGGATATTATGTTTCCTTTCCTCCTTCTTCATGATGGCTATTTCAAGATTAGCCAACTTCAATTTTTCTTCAAGGTGTTCAAACTCTATTTTTCAATTACTTTCTCCTTTCCCTTCTTTGGCTTGCTAACTGTATCTTTCTCTGCAGGTGATGAAAGATCAATAATTCCTTGTGGTGGCTTGATAGTGTCAGTCACTAGATGAAATTCTCTGCTGCTCTCCAAAATTTTTCTAGCATGCCTTGTCATGGGCTTCCTATCCTGGAACATAAAACCTGCATCCTCATCTTCAAACTCTAACTTCTTTGTAGATTTAGCTTTCTTGAGTTTATGTCCACCTTCATCTACATCCTTAGTTTGGAATATAGGAGTCTCTTCAATATAAATGGCATCTAATATGTCTTCTAAATTTCCTTTAGCCACTATTTTTTCTTCTAAAGCCATTTTTTGACTCCTTGTAATACTTTTTCTTCCTTGTTTACTCACAGCTTGCTCTTGTTTTGTAGGTTTTCTCATTGTTGAATTTTGTTTTGAAGGTGAAACAATGGGTGTATCAAATCTTTGCAACTATTCTGTTTCCATCATTACTTGTTCACTTTGTTCTGCCACTAAAGGTGATGGCATACCCCTAGGTTTAGGAGTTGTTATAGGGGTAAGGGTATCTATTTCAAAACCACTAACAAACAAGAAAGAAGCCCAGTCTCTACCTAGTCTTTGTAGCTCATTTAAAACAAGAAATTTTATTAAATCATGATGAAATAATGAGGTTTCACTTCCTTCAGATTTTGCTTGAACTTTATCTACCTTTTTTGTTAAACTTTTGTGTAAGTAGAAAGGCTAATCAAGAGAAATATTACCAGAAAAGTGCAGGATAAGCTTGAAATGGTACAAATAGACTTTATGGCATCTCCCTTCATAAGTGAAATATTTTTGGATGATAAGCAATAAATTTGAGAAATTATCCTTCATGTAGATCCTTGGAATGGCATTTGTAAGGTCCATTTCACTATTTTTTGGCTTGTTAAACTCTTTACACTTATCCATGTTGAATTTGAACACTTTCAACCATTTTTCTTATCCCCTTGGAATCCCTATTGTTGTTGCAATGACCTCTGGTGTAATGGTGAGATTCAGCATCCCCACTTTAGTAGTTGTTCCATTGAATTTTAGGGAAAATTATTTAGAAACATGTACATGACAACCTTCTAGTCCTTCACAAAACTATAAACATCATGTCCTTCTGAAGACTTCTACAACTGTTGGGCCTTCATTTGTCAGGTTCATATCCGATGGCTCATATTGAGACATTGGCCACCCTTATTTGTCTTTCTTTTTGTAGCCATTGTTTCTTTAGTGTCTTCTCTGTCTTGCTTGATAAGTTTCTACCTCGCTTGATCACTGGTATTTTCAATCATTTGAAAGAAAGCGGCCACAACTTGGCCTTAATTAAATATCTCTCCAGAGCTCAAAAAAATGCAAAGAAGAAATGGAGAATGACAAATAAATCAATTTGGAAATATTTTGAAGTTCGATGACCACTCATATAATGATGATGACTCATACATGCTTAAAATGGTGATGATGACTTTAGCCCTGACTATGTACCTTGATATTTACCCTAACTGACTCGAATGGCATCTAACTTATCCTTTTCAAATCATTTTCTGACACCTAACAACTAATTTGACATGAAAGACAGGAAACCCTATTATCGTAGCATTTCTAGTGTAATTATGGGCCTTTTTGCTATGAAAGTATTAGCGGTTTCGTAGCGAAAAGTGCAATTTTTCTTTGTATTTCACTATGAAAGTGTGGTTTCTTGGCTAAAATGACACTTTCGGTGCTGTAACCTTAGGAATTGAAAATTTTCAAAAAATTATGATTGATGTGACATGAGAGGATTTGAATGAGGATGGGCTTAGAACTTAGGATAGACTAAATAACAAAACATTAAAATTTTCCTTGACCAAGTAATGAAAAATGAATCCTATAACCCTACCTTTGACACATGAACCTATATGACTTTGTCAAATGATGCTTCATTTTTTGGGTGATAACACTTAGTGTTACAAGGTTAATGTCAATGTTAAGGCTAGGTTAGGGTTAAGGTTAAGGTTATGGTTAAGGTTAAGGTTAAGTTTTAACTTAATGTTAGGTTAAGGTTAGGTTAAGGTTAATGTCAGGCTAAGGTAAGCTTAGGGCAAGGTTAGGTTAATGTTAGGTTAAGTTTAAGGTTAAGGTTAAGGTTAATGTTAAGGTTAATGTTAAGGTTAAGGGTAAGGTAGGTTAGGGTTAATGTTAAGGGTTTAGTTAAGGTTAACGTTAAGGTTAACCTTAGTGTTACCTTAAAGTTAAGGTTAATGTTAAGGTTAAGATTAAGGTTAAGGTTAACACTGATGTTAGGTTTCGGTTATGGTTAAGGTTAAGGGTAAGGTTAAGGTTAAGGTTAAGGTTAGGGTAAGGTTGAGGTTAAGGTTAGGGTAAGGTTGAGGTTAACCTTAGTGTTACCTTAAGGTTAAGATCAAAGTTAAGGTTAGGTTAGGTCAGGGTTAAGGTAAGGTTAAGGTTAAGGTCAGGTTAAGGTTGTGTTAAGCTTAAGGTTAAGGTTAGGGTAAGGTTAAGGTTAAGGTATGGTTAAGTTTAAGGTTAAGCTTAGGTTAAGGTTAGGTTAACGTTAAGGTATGGTTAAGGTTAGGTAAATTAAGGTTAATTTCAAGGTTAAGGTTAACACGGAGGTTAGGGTTAGGCTATGGTTAAGGTAAGTATAATGTTAATTTTAAGGGTAGGTTAAGGTAAGGTTAAGAACAGGGTTAAGGTTAAGGTTAAGGTTAGGTAAGTTAAGGTTAATGTTAAGGTTAAGGTTAACACTAAGGTTAGGGTTAGGTTATGGTTAAGGTAAGGTTAATGTTAAGGTTAAGGGTAATAAGCTTAACACCGAGGTTAAGGTTACGGTTAAGGTTAAGGTTAAGGTTACAGATAAGGTTAGGTTAAATTTAATGTTAAGGGTTTAGTTAAGGTTAATGTTAACGTTAAGGCTAATAAGGGGTTAAGGGTTTAGTTGAGGTTAAGTTTAAGGTTATGGCTAAGGCTAAGGTTTATCCTAACCTTAAACTTAAGGTTAGGGTTAAGGTGAAGGTTAAGGTTAAGGTTAGGTTAAGGGTAAGGATAAGGTTAAGGTTAAGGTTAGGGTAAGGTTCAGGTTTATCCTAACATTAACCTTAACCTTAACCTTAAATAAAACCTAAGTCTTAAACTTAACCTTACCCCTAACCTTAACCTTAACATTACCCTTAACCTTAACCTTAACTAAAGGTTAGGTTAGGTTATTTTAAGGCAAAGGTCAGGTTAAGGTAAGGGTAAAGTTAAGGTTGAGGTGAGGTTAAGGTAAGGTTAAGGTTAGGTTCAGTTTAGCGTCAGTTTAAGGTTAAGGTCAAGGTTAAGGTTAGGTCAAGGTTAAGGGTAACGTTAAGGGTAAGGTTAAGGGCAGGTTAAGGTAAGGTTAAAGTTAGGGTTAATATTAAAGGTTACGGTTAATGTTAAGGTTAAGGGTAAGGTTAATGTTAAGGTTAAGGTTAGGTTAAGGTTAAGGTTAAGGTTAAGGTTAATATTAGGTTAGGGTTAGGTTAAGGTTAAAGTTAAGGTTAACAGGTTAGGTTAGGTTTAAGATTAATGTTAAGGTTAAAGTTAAGGTTAAGGTTAGGTTATGGTTAAGGTTAAGGGTTTAGCTAGGTTTAAGGTTAAGGTTAAGGTGAGGTTAAGGTAAGGTTAGCGTTAAGGTTAAGGTTAAGGTTAGGTTAGCTTAGGTTAGCATTAAGGTTATGGTTAAGGGTTTAGTTAGGTTATGGTTAGGTTAATGTTAAGGTTAAGGTTAAGGTTAGGCTAAGGATGAGGTTAAGGTTAATGTTACGATTAAAGTTAGGTTAGGCCAGTGTTAAGGTTAAGGTTAGGGTAAGGATAGGGGTAATTTTAGGTTAAGGTTAGGGTTAGGTAAAGGTTAAGGTTAAGTTTAAGTTTAGGTTAGGCTAGGTTAGCGTTAAGGTAAAGGTTAAGGGTTTAGTTAGGTTATGGTTAGGTTAATGTTAAGGATAAGGTAAAGGTTAAGGTTAGGTTAAGGTTAAGGTTAATGTTAAGGTTAAGGTTAAGGTTAAGGTTAGGTTAAGGTTAGGTTAGGTTAGGGTTAGGTCAGTGTTAAGGTTAAGGTTAGGGTTAGGTTAGGTTAGGGTTAGGTCAGTGTTAAGGTTAAGGTTAAACTCAAGGTTAAAGTTAAGTTTAGTTTTAGGTTAAGGGTAAGGTGAATGTTAAGGTTAAGGTTAGGATAATTTTAATGTTAAGGTCATAGTTAAGTTTAAGGTTAATGTGAAGGTTAACCTTAGTGTTACCTTAAGTTTAAGTTTAAGGTTAAGGTTAATGTTAATGTTAAGGTTAAGGTTAACAATGAGGTTAGGGTTAGGTTATGGTTAATGTTATGGTCAAGGGTAACCTTAATGTTAAGGTTAAGGTTAACACTGAGGTTAGGGTTAGGTTATGGTTAAGGGTAAGGTTAATGTTAATGTTAAGGTTAAGGTTAAGGTTAAGGTGAAGGTTAAGGTTAGGTTAGGTTTATGTTATGTTAGGGTTAAGTTTAAGATTAAGGTTAAGGTTAAGTTTAATGGTTTATCTAAGGTTAAGGTTAGGTTAGGTTAAGGTTAAGGTTAAGGTCAAGGTTAAGGTTAAGGCTAGGTTAGGTTTATGTTAGGTTAGGGTTAAGTTTAAGGTTAAGTTTAAGCTCAAGGTTAAGCTCAAGGTTAAGGTTAAGGTTAAGGTTAAGGTTAGGTTAGGTTAGGGTTAGGTTTAAGGTTAAGGTTAGTTTAAGGTTAGGTTAAGGGTAAGGTTAAGGTTAAGGTATGGTTAAGGTTAAGGTTAAGGTTAAAGTTTTAGTTAGGTTAGGTTAGGTTAGGTTAACGTTAAGGTTAGGATAGGTTAGGGTTAAGGTTAAGGTTAAAGTCAAGGTTAAGTTTAGGTTAGGGTTAAGATTAAGGTTAAGGTTAGGTTAAGGTTAGGGTTAGTTTATGGTTAAGGTTAAGGGTTAGGTTAAGGTTAAGGCTAACTTGAGTAATATCACACAAACGATGCCTATTGACATTTCCGTTAAACCGAGAATTGTCGAGAACATCCATATTGGGGTCACCTGTTCTTCAAATGAAGTCCAAGTTTATACTATCATTTTCTGCGAGTTCTGCGATGTCTTTGCATGGTCTTATGAAGAGATGTCCATCATCAATACCAGTATAATGGTGCATGAAATTCATACCTATATTGGTGCGAAGCCTATTTTCCAACATCTTCGTCTTCTGCACCCTAGAAAGGCTACTGCTGTTAAGGGTAAAGTTGAAAAAATTATAAAATTTGGTTTTATTTATCCAATTCCCTTGATAGAATGGGTTTCTAATATTGTCCCTATGGATAAGAAATAATGTACTATTCGGGTCTTTTTTGATTACCGTGATATTAATCTGGTTTTCCCTATGGATAATTATCCTACTCCCTTTATTGATAAAATCATTAATGATTGTGCAGGGAGTGAGATTTTTTCCCTTATGGATGGCTTTTCTTGCTACAACCAAATTAAAATTCTCCTAACTGATCAACATAATACTGCCTTTATCTATCCTTGGGGTACTTTTGGGTATAAAAAGCTTCCTTTCGGTTTGAAAAATGCTGGGGTTACATTTTAGTGAGTGATGTCCTATGCTTTCCACGATATTAAGCACATCATTCAGCCTTATTTAGATGACCTTATGGCTCATTCAGCTAAACTTAAGGACCATCCTAACCATCTCTGTTAGATTTTTCTTCTCTATCGATGCTATAACATCCTGATGAATCTGCATAAGTGTGTCTTCTATGTTGACTCCGGTAGAATCTTAGGGTTTATCGTTTCCAAAGACAGAATTTTCCTCGATCTGCTCAAAGTTGAGGCTATCATTAATCTCCCCTCTCCATCCTCATTACATCAACTGTAGAGTCTACAGGGGAAGGCTAACTTCCTTCACCGTTTTATACCTAACTATGCTGAAGTGGCCAAAGGATTTATGTGATTACTGAAGTAGGGCATCCCATTCCTTTGGGATGAGATCACTCAGAAGTCATTTGATGCATTGAAAACGTTGCTTTTCAACACTCCTATGCTCTTTCCTCTGAATTATCATCATGATTATTCCCTCTATTTGGTCACCACTTTCAGCACGATTTCCACGGTTTTGGTACAAGATGATGATGTTGGTGACGAACATGTAATTTATTATCTATGTCGTAACCTTCTTGATACTGAAACGTGATATGCACATGTCGAGAAGTTGGCCTTGGTTGTTGTTCAAGCTGTTCAAAGTTTTCGTCATTACATTTTGTTGCATATAGTGATTGTGATTTCTGACTGAACCCTATGACCTACATATTTTCTTGTCAATTGCTAGGGGGAAAGTACTCAAACTGGATTATCATCCTCCAAGAGTTATATTTGGAGTTCACCACCACCAAATCAAAGAAATAATTAGTTTTTTCCGAGTTTATTTTCTCTCTACCTTTCAACTCCGCTCCATCTGGTTCCGAGGAACGTATTCCATACGATATGCTTTTTCGAGTCAACACCCTCGATCCTTGGCATGGTGATATCATTTTATATCTTCATACTTCTACCTTTAGATTTTATTTGATGAAGGATGCTCACCGACACATCCGTCATCAATCGCAACCCTATTTTATAGTCGGAGATATACTCTACCACATCGGAGTTGATTCCATTCTCCGCCTGTGTTTAAATCTCAAGGAGGTTGAGAAAGCCTTGAATGACTGCCATAGTAGCGCCTGTGGCGGTTACATGTCTGGTTATGCTACTACATAGAAAATTCTTCGTGTTGGGTATTTCTAGCCCACCATATTCAAAGACTACATTCTCACTGTTCGTAAGTTCCATGATTTCCAGATCTATCAACACAAGATGTGCACGCCACCTTCCTATCTCCACCCTATCATTACCGTTGGTCCCTTTGCAAAGTGGGTTATCGATTTTATGATGTCTAACCCTCACTCAGCTAGTGAGAATTCTTATATCATCGTAGCCGTTGACTACATCACCAAATGCTTAAGTTAAGGTTAAGGTTAGGGTAAGGGTAAGGTTAACCTTAGTGTTACCTTAAGGTTAAGGTCGAGGTTAGGTTAGGATAGGTTAATGTTAAGGTTAAGGTTAGGGTAAGGGTAAGGTTAAGGTTAAGGTTAAAGTTAAGGTTAAGTTTAAGGTTAAGATTAAGGTCAAGGTTAAGGTTAAGTTTAAAGTCAGTGTTCCTTAACCTTAACCTTAATCTTAACCCTAACCTAACCTAACCTTAACTAAACCCTTAACCTAAACTTAACCTTAACCTTAACCTTACCCTTAACCTTAACCTTAACCTTAGCCTAACCTTATCCTTAACCTTAACCTAACCTTAAACTTAACCTTAATATTAAAATTAACCTTAACCTTAACCATAACCTTAATCTTAACCTTAACCCTAACCTGAACTTAACCTTAACCTTAACCTTAAAGTTACCCTTAACCTAACCTTAACCTTACCCTTAACCTAACCTTAACCTTAATCTTGACCTTAACCTTAACCCTACCCTTAACCTAACCTTAACCTTAACCCTAACTTAACCTTAAACTTGACCTTAACCTTAACATTAAACGTAACCTTAATGTTAAGCACTAGCACATTTTGGCCCAATTTCCGATGGCCAATTCGTCGCTATTCTGACACATAGGTGTTTCAAGAGCGACAATTTCAAGTGGGACAAAACGTGGTTAACCATTATGTCACAATTCTGACACTTCAATAAAATGTCAAAATTGGAACACTTTTTCCGACGTTTCCATATGTGTGTTGCTCTTCCAACGTTAATCGAATTGTTGCTACTCCAACTATTTATAAGCGTCGGTCTTATGATGAACCACAATGGTCGGCCTTACAACATCAATAAACTGTCGGTTTTCCGATGATTTTTAGGTTTTCAAGAAAACGTCTTAATTCTGACGTTATTGCTTCCGACATTTAAAGCATCTTTCTTCCAACTTTAATCAATTTTTCAAACCACCATCGAAAGTGCGACATTATGTATCCCAACGCTTTAAAGCGTCACTCTTCCGACGGCTATGGAGCGTCGCTATTCCGATGAACGATTGAAAATATTTAAAAAAAGTAATCGTCACTATTCCGATGCTTTGAAGCATCATTGTTCCGACGAAATGGAAAAAATATTTAAAAATAAATAAATATTTAACATTGATTTCTTGCTACTTAATTAGCAGTATTCCAGGTTCCTTGTACTACGGTGAACCTATTGGCCCTGTTGGAGATGCCTTTAGAGATATAGAGTTTGAAGCCAATAGTAATACACAACTAATATAGTATTTTTAATTAATATACTGAAAAATTTAAAATACACAACTAAATGAAATGTATGACTTCATCTTTCATTAGTATGACAATATTTTAAAATCGTTCTAGTATATGATGGCATGCAATACTTTTGGAATGCAGAGATATCTTTGCTGCTTGATTTGAATTGTTTATCTAGTAGCGAATGAATCTTTGAGTTTTCTTTTGGAAACATTCATGGATTTTTTCAAAAATTTTATAGAGAATGTTTTCTCTTTATTTTGTGATTGTATTTTACCTTATATTTAGTTTTCTTGTCATTTCCGGTGGTGATCTTGTGGAAAAGGAAAGAGTATTTGGCAATTTTCCAATACAATCAACTTTTCTTAATAGTGTTAAGACTATTTATGACCAAGTCCAAGCAATATGTAAAGGAGAAGAAAATGAGTATTAATGTGAAGAAAAATCCCAACACATTGATCAACCATTGTAGAGATATCTTTTAACAGTAAATACATAAGTTATAACAACTATAAACCAAACACATCACACAGGACATTAAACTGAAACTGCTGGCAATGTTAGTACTGGAATGAGGTTTGAGCAATTAACATAAACTCAGTGACTTGCACTCCAATGACAACCTTAGTAAATTTTTCAAACCTAGGTGATTTCTGTCCTAATGTTCTCTCATTAAATAACTCAAAACATAATTTTTTTAAAGGTAGGAAATCAAATTTTTGAACATTTCATCAATCACACAATAGCTGAGAAATGAACAGTGGATGAAATAAAATACAGACATAGGGATTTTTCCTATTAATTAGCTTTTTATAATTTGATCAAAGCTTACAAGGTGGCCTCTGCAGCCTGCTTGAACCAACAACTATGCAGTCAATAAAATCATCTCAAACATCAGTGTACAGCCTGTGTAAAAGAGGGTATAGATACAATAGTATGGCCTGCTATGTTTCTGCTACCTTTGGACATAAAATCACTTTTCCTCTCCTCTCAACACTAAAGCACACTCCAACAAGATAGTGTATGACCATATTTGAAGGTGCATGGCTTGTGCATGAAGAAAATATGTATACAACAGTGGTACGACCTATAGGGCATGCCAGTAAGTAGTCCCTTTAGAAAGCCGCTCTTCTTCTCCTTAAATGCACTCTTCTTTCCTCCAGTTCTCTTTTTCTTTTCTCCTATGAGATTGAATTTCCCTATCTTGTCCTCTTTTTTCTTTGAGAGAAGATTACTAATCTCATCAATCCTATCTTTCCACCTATCTCATTCTTGAGATGTATGGCTAAGATTAAATCCCAATCTAATATTTTAAGTCACTAATGTTCTGGAACTTCTAGAACATTTCATTTAGACTCTTAAGACTAAGCTGACTTCAAAACATTAGACAATCATTTTTATTTTAGCTTTTCAAGTGAAATCACAAGATGGAATTAGTGACCACCTTTCCAATGTGGTCACCAATGAACTGTCTCAAACCACTTCCCACATGTTCACACTAAACTTGTGCCAGGAGTTCCTGCTCGAGCTACATTTCTCAATAACCTCCACATTGACAAAGCCTTTAGCGTGGGTAATGCAAAGAGAAGAATTTTGTTTAAAATGTCCATATTGTTGGGGTCCTGTGTTTTGATAGATTGGCTAACCAAAAGACAAGGCAACATCAGAACCAATATTTAGAGTTCCAGGATCTAGTCCTCCTGTTCTCAGAGAGGGATCTCTCAAATTGTTTGCAAATATATGTCTTGTTTGCTTTTAAGTATTGATTTTAGACTAGTTATTAAGTACATGTGTTTGTTTATTTTGTTTTTTTGGTTGAACTGACACAGCAGAATATGAAAGTTCTAGGTAGTATAGATAGAAATAAGAAGTGTCAGATTCATTGAGCAATGGAGTCAAGAAGAGGTTTACGACAAGCTCATCAATGGATATGAGATATCAAAGGGAAAATCTAACCTGGCCATACGATCCTTTAGTTTTTGTGAATGAGATGGAAATTAATGATTTTGAAAAGATAAGTTTAATTCTCAACAAAGGGAACTTAAAAACATAAATTGAACAATAAAGAGGTATTTGATAGATAGGGAAAACCATGAATTCTACAAACCACACTTTAAGAAAATAATGATTTCAAGACAAATTTTAAAATTAAATCTAAGATTCGGGTAACACCCTATTTCCTCAAAGACTTTATTTCAAAGGAATTAGAAAACATAAAAGATTCACTGATAATTGCAGTCATAGAAGAGGGAACATCTAACACATCTATGATCACAACTATAAAGACCTTTAAAACAATTATTCAAGTAGGGACAAAGGGTATGATCAAAACATACCTCCTTGGCTAACTATAAACAATGGTACTTCAAAAGGAGACTTCAAAAATAGTTTTCAAGTGGCAGCAGACAAGCAGGGAAAACCATAAATCATGCTGGAACCAACTATTTGAACTATTTGAGAAATAAACAAGAATAAGGGTTTAAAAGAATGATTAAAGACTCTAAAATGCCTTAGCAGAAGAAAACATAAAACAATGAAGGATAAAAAGGTCTAAGGTGCTTTCAGGAGTCATTTCTTAGCCTAAAAGTTTCATCTTAATGTAGTAAGAATTTATGAAACATAATGAAAACAGGAAAAACAACAGACAGTTCAGAATACATCACCAACAACCAAGCTCAGGGATCCAATGATAGAGACCTCTCATGATTAAGCATGTCATAGCATCATCAAGCTTCCAAGAATTCAATTTCTTCCTCAACTTCAAACAGAATATGTATTATTTCAAAGAGTTTCAGTGTTACGACTAGTGACCAACCAACCAACAACTTCTCATCTTCTTCAGAAGTATTTATAAAATAAATGAGGAGGTGGAAGAGTTCTAGGGCTGAGTATCATTAATTTCATACTAAATTCAACTTCCAGCCTTGAAAACCATGCAAGGCATAAGGCAGGAATGCATTGAATTACAACTCAGTATTATTTACTCTGATCCTACTTTTTAGGCTTAGTGGGTAAAAATATTGACTTTAAGGCACTTTCTTATCTTTACAATAACTTTACTGACAGTTTAAAATATGTTATTTTGTTTGTAATAAATGTTAGTAGTTTTTAGTGTTAATGTTACTGACTAAAAATTGATTTGTGTATTCCTTTGAGGCAGAGAGGCTGCAGGTGGCAATTTTGGTAGCTAGGGATTCAATTAGCCCCTGTGATGTGGCATTTGAGGCTTTTTTGGAGATTTTTATTTTTTCTGTGGATTAGGCATTTGATATTCAATTTGTGCCTTGATCCTTTCAAGCTTTGATTAACATCTTTAAACCTTTGATTATGCTCTGATCTTCATCTTGACATTGATATTCCTTCATTTAATTAACTCTGATTGTGTTTGTTGTTTGTAGGTGCGCAGAGGGTTTGTTGGAGAAATGGTTTTGAAAATCCAACAATCATGACTTATCGACCTTCTTAAACATGTAATTAGCACTTCAAAACTATTTAATTTGTGCCAAAATCCATGAGGATCGTCATCCTTGGCTAATAACACTGTAATCATCTACGGGAGGGTTTATCCCTGTAATTTTATCCAAACCTGCACAAACAAACAAATTTATTTAAATCCCGTGAATGGAGGGTTCAAGCTACTTTTAGAGGGTTCATGGAGGCAGTCAGAGCTATGAGAATGAGAAGATGTAGCAGTGGGAGCGAGAAAAACATAGCATAAAATGAAATAGGGTTTTAAATTTGAATTTGGCGTGAGAAATGGGTCAGCGTTTTTTGGAAAACAATCAGTGGTTTTCGCATGGAATTTAGGGGGTAGGTGTTTTTTCCTAAGAGCAATGCGATACGATACATCAGTCGACGCGTGGATTTTCAATACCACTTATTTCGCAAAATTTTTTAGCGTTAAAATTTGGGCGCAAAAATTTTGCGACATGCAACATCAACCATTGGATCAGAGGCTCTATATCCAACGATGTAAAATGAGTGCGATGAGGGATAAGAAGCACGATCGGGGAAAGTAGTGGGGCCTACGATGACGGTTTTTTTTGTCACGTAGCAAGAAAGTGTTGGGTTAAAGCACAAGGATCGGGTTTATTCTCGTCCATTAGATCTGATGATCGGGGGGCGGGGATGTAAAAGTAAAATGGATGGGAGGTAATGGGCAGATGAACAGGCAGATGGAAGGTGTTCTGATGGTCGTTGATAAATTTATATCAACAGTCCTGATTCATTCAGGAACATAACATCGAGAAAAGAAAAATAGAGGAAAGGTAAGGTTATGACGTCATGTTTAGGCCTTTTAGCACCTGATTTCAGGGCTTCGAATATATGAGCGTAAGGGTTTAAAATCCATGAGCCCTTCGGGGCTAAATAACTTATAGTGAAAAATGGTGTTCTTAGGCCAAAAAAAATGATTTTTAAGGCCAAATGAGGGTTTCGGTAGGCTAGAAAAAAGATTTTAAAACCAAATAAAAGGATGATATAAGGTTTAAAAGAGGGTTTTAATGGTTTGGAGGTTAATACGAAAAGATGAAAGGAAAAATTTGTAAAGGAAAATAGGGTTGAAAAGGGAGAATCGAAATGATGGAAAATGGATTTTTTAAGCAGTGTTTCTCTTAGTTAACAACAAGTACTTTAGGATTAATAGTGAAAAAACAATGAAGATTAACTCAAAGGGTAATAATCATCATAAAAATTCAAAAGATGATAAGTTTTCAAAGGAAACTATCTCTTGAAGGTTTAAAAGACAAGCTTAGCCACCATTGAGTATGACAGAATTTATAGGTGGATAATAGTGGCTCCACTTGGGGAGGACAGTTGGTTCTTTAGGTGTCTAGAACCTCAGCTATTGATCTCTGGCTTTTCAGTAAACCAGTGCCTTCATCCATTAGGCAAAAACTTTGTTTTCTTGTAGCTGACCTTTCCTGGATTTGATATTTTCTGTAGCAATCGGAAACAATGGAATTCTATCAAAACAACATCTCTACCTACCCACTTCTATGATTCTAACATTTTTTCTTCTTCAGAGTGCATTTGGATTGGCAAAATATTTTCATAAAAATTTAATTCTTTCGAAAACATTAAACTAATCTATTTCTACTCTTATTCCTCCATGAGTTCAGATTAAAGAGTTGAACTCATAACTGTCTCTACCTAACTACTATCTGTCAAGATTAGACTGTCTGATAGACCTTTATTATCTAAATTCTAAAACAGGATATTTAAAAGCATCCAAGCCGGGATTAAGCAGTCTGACTTGTTGCAGATATACGGCATAAAAACAAGCTGCACACAGATTTTATGAAAAGTAAAACAAATTTGTGAAGGCTTCAGATCTAAAAACTAAAACATCCTTCATTATTTCTTCAGCTCTGTTTTGAATTTGTTCGAGCTAGGTTTTCTCTCTCATCTGGTTCAAGTTTTGAGCATATTGGAACCACTTTGATTTCTACCTTTGGCTCAAGATTTAATATAATTAGATCCATTCTTCTTTTGAAACTCATAGGTTCAGATATTGAATTTGTTTGAACCTTTGTTTCCTCTATTCTAATATACCTTACTGATAAGCCAATATTGTGTTATTTGGCTTATCTAATTCACTAACCTATCAGCAGTAAATTGAAAAGCTAATTAGTCATGATTAGGCTGTATGACTAACTAGAAGTGTGTTTTTAGGAGTGGCATTTGAGCTTGCACACTTTCAGATTTTGTCTCTCTTTTTTGGTATGGGCTTGTACCTTTCTTATTTTTATTCTGTCCTCTTTTCTATTTTTATTTCTTTTGTATTTTTTTTTTCATTCAAAGCAAAAATCAACAACTAACAAAATGCTCAAGGGCTGAGCTTTATTTACATTCCTATCTAACCTAATCTAACTTGAAATATTTACATTTTTAACTTATGAATTCTCTTTTCTAGTACAACCAATCCAGTAAATGATTCCATGATTGTTCCTTCTTCATCTCTTTGGGCAAGCTGGACAAACAAGGCCACTCCCATTCCTTTTGTTTCTTAGAAGCAGTGCTAAAATTTTTTCTTTCTTTTGGTAATACACTGCTCCCAATAACCTTTATCCCTTCTTCAAATACCTTCAAGAAGTGAGCATAGGGATCTTGAAACAATGCCTGGTTATGAATATTTGTAATATAGGTTTCAACAAGGGTTACCTTTTCCTCCAGTAGATCAAGATTAAGATTTTCTTGAGAAAGAAAAACTTCCTCATCTTCAGTATTATCTGAACTGGAGGACTCATCATATATTGCAGTGTTGTCCTATTGTAGTCTTGGTATGCTCTGATTCAGTGGACTGTACTCTATGAAGAGATCGTCATGTTCTTGAGCAGGGGTATCTTTTATTACCTCAATCCTATCAGTATAAGGCTCCTTATCTTCATCCTGCTCAAGAAATTCCTCTTCCTTTTTAATCTCAACATTTCAACTAATAGATTGTTGATTCCCAATTATGTGAAAGTTATTTCTAATGGGCTGCATTGCTTGATTAATGCTTTCAATCTAACGATAATGAAATTCATGACATCGATCCACTGTTGATTGTCCTGCATGATTAGTTTCCATTTGGACCTTATCATCATCATCATATTGAAAAAAAATTGAAAAATCATTAGTATAAACAATTTCACCAATTAAACATATTGGGTTATCATTCTGTCCTTCTTTAAGTTGATCTACAAGTTTATTTTCTAGTTCAAGACAACAAGGTTCAGTAAGTAGATGACCAGAAGTGTTTTGTTCAAATGAGGTTTTGAGGGTTGGCTGTTTATTTAATATCTGATCAATTTCTTCTTCTGTTAAAAGAGAAGGAATTTTCTTTTTGCTTGGGACAGAAAAAGAACAGTCCTCTTCCTCTTGAGTTGACTTATTTTGAGGGTGGATATATTCTTGAGCCTCTCCTAGTGAATCTTTACTTGTGTTTGCAGGAAGATCTTGAGGACTTTCTTCTTTTTCCCTATCTATCTTAGTTTCAAACAACTCCCCATGATTTTCATGGCAGTCACTTTGAATATAAGGTTCATGAGTTGTTTCTAGTATATTGTCAAGATGCCATTGTTTTTTAATAATCTAAAATGAGTCATAACATAAAGGTAGAGATCCTAGTTGTGTTGTCTCTTCTCTTATTTCAGATTTTGTGAGTTCAAGATGGCTACTTGTTTCCTCAAAGTACTGCTCACTTTTAGTATTTGCACTTTGGTCCTAAAGTTCTCTTAACATTGCAATACAAGATAGAGGTATGCTATCAGAATTTTCTTAACAACTTTCTTCATTTTTTTCTTTGTAATCTTGCTCAAAATACATATTTTTCTTGTTATATATGTCTTGTAGTGGTTGAGTTTGTATTTGATGCGGAAAAAACATAGGTTTCTCTGGATAATCAACATCTGTATCAACCTCATGCCTTTCCAATATTTTATCAAGTATGTAAATCATTTTTTCAATTATGTCCAATAATGTATCTATTTTAGCTTCTCTGTCTATACTTGGATCCATGTTTGTAATAAAGAGGTCACTATATCTTTTCAACTAGTTCAGAGTCTTCTATTAGTGGATTCATTAGGTGTTTCAGGATTGTGGAGTCACCAGGTGGAATATTTTGAACTTTTCTGTCCACCAACAACATGATTGGGTTTGCTCAATGCATTCCTAGGAGATTTTACAAGGACTAGTGAAGTAATAGGCCTACTGGAGGCTAGTGGAGTCGCCAGGTGGAAAATTTTTAGCTTTTTGTGAAGGTAAAATTTGTTTTATGGTTCTACCACCATATTTATTATGAAGCCAACCTGAAATATTTTTGGGTTTTTTCTGAGTTTCTATGGTTGTTTGAAAGACTAATGAGTCTATAAGAGCTTTCTAGGAAACTATGAACTCAGTGGTCCCACCGTGATCGCAATTATGCTGGGGTCTTGTGTTTTGATAGATTGGCTAACCAAAAGACAAGGCAACATCAGAACCAATATTTGGAGTTCCAGGATCTAGTCCTCCTATTCTCAGAGAGGGATCTCTCAAATTGTTTGCAAAGATATGTCTTGTTTGCTTTTAAGTATATATTTTAGACTAGTTATTAAGTACAAGTGTTTGTTTAGTTTGTTTTTTTGGTTGAATTGGCACAACAGAATATGAAAGGTCTGGGTAGTATAGATAGAAAGAAGAAGTGTCAGATTCATTGGGCAATGGAGTCAAGAAGAGGTTTATTACAAGCTCATCAATGGATATGGGATATCAAAGGGAAAATCTAACTTGGCCACATGATCCTTTAGTTTTTTTGAATGAGATGGACATTAATGATTTTGAAAAGAGAAGTTTAATTCTCAACAAAGGGAACTTAGAAAAATAACTTGAACAATAAAGAGGTATTTGATAGACAGGGCTAACCATGAATTCTACAAACCACACTTTAAGAAAATAATGATTTCAAGAAAACTTTTAAAATGAAATCTAAGATTCGGGGAACACCCTATTTCCTCAAAGAATTTATTTCAAAGGAATTAGAAAACATAAAAGATTCACTGATAATTGCGGTCATAGAAGAGGGAACACCTAAAACATCTATGATCATAACTATAAAGACCTTTAAAAAAATTATTCAAGCAGGGACAGAGGGTATGATCAAAACAAACTTCCTTGGCTAACTATAAACAATGGTACTTCAAATGGAGACATCAAAAACAATTTTCAAATGGCAGCAAAGAAGCAGGGAAAACCATAAATCATGTTGGAACCAACTATTTGAACTATTTGAGAAATAAACGAGCATAAGGGTTCAACAGAATGAATAAAGCCTCTAAAATTCCTTAGCAGAAGAAAACATAAAACATTGAAGGATAAACAGGTCTAAGGTGCTTTCAGGAGTAATTTCTTAGCCTAAACTTTTCATCCTACTAGTAAGAATTTATGAAACATAATGAAAATAGGAAGAACAATAGACAGTTCAGAATACATCACCAACAACCAAGCTCAGGGATCCAATGATAGAGCCTTCTCATGAACAAGCATGTCACAACATCATCAAGCTTCCAAGACTTCAATTTCTTCCTCAACTTCAAACAGAATATGTATTATTTCAGAGAGTTTTAGTGTTACAAATAGTGACCAACCAACCAACAACTTCTCATCTTCTTCAGAAGTATTTATAAAATAAATGAGGAGGTGGAAGAGTTCTAGGGCTGAGTATCATTAATTTCATACTAAATGCAACTTCCAGCCTTGAAAACCATGCAAGGAATAAGGCAGGAATGAATTTAATTACAACTCAGTCTTATTTACTCTGTTTCTTCTTTTTAGGCTTAGTGGGTAAAAATATTAACTTTAAGGGACTTTTTTATCTTTACAATAACTTTACTGACAGTTTAAAATATGTTCTTTTGTTTGTAATAAGTATTAGCAATCTTTAGCCTTAATGTTACTGATTGAAAATTGATCTGTGTATTCCTTTGAGGAAGAGAGGCTGCAGGTGGAAATTTTGGTAGCTGGGGATTCAACTAGCCCCTGTGATGTGGCATTCGAGGCTTCTTTGGAGATTTTTCTTCGTTCTGTGGATTAGGCTTTTGATATTAAATTTGTACCTTGATCCTTTCAAGCTTTGATTAACATCTTTAAACCTTATATTATGCTCTAATCTTCATCTTGACACTGATATTCCTTCATTTAATTAATTTTGACTGTGTTTGTTGTTTGCAAGTGCGCAGAGGGTTTGTTGGAGAAATGGTTTTGAAAAGCCAACAATAATGACTTATTGACCTTCTTAAACATGTAATTAGCACTTCAAAACCCTTTAATTTGTGCCAAAAGCCATGAATATCGTCATCCTCGGCTAATAACACTGTAATCATCTGCGGGAGGGTTTATCCCTGTAATTTTATCCAAACCTTCACAAGAAAAAAAAGTTATTTAAATCCTGCAAATGAAGGGTTAAAACTGCTTTTAGAGGGTTCATGGAGGCGGTCGGAGCTGTGAGGATGAGTGGATGCAGCAGTGGGAGCGCAAAAACCATGGTAGAAAATGAAACAGGGTTTGAAATTTGAATTTGGTGCGAGAAATGGGTCAGCGGTTTCGGGAAAACCGTAAGTGGTTTTCGCATGGCATTTAGGGGGTAGGCAGTTTTGCCTGAGAGCAATGTGATATGATACATCAGTCGACACATGGATTTTCAATACCACCTATTTGGCAAATTTTTTGAGTGTTAAAATTTGGGCGCAAAATTTTTGCAACATGCAATGTCAACCATTGGATCAGAGGCTCTAGATCCAACAATGTGTAATGAGCACGATGAGGGATAAGAAGCACGGTTGGGGAAAGTAGTGGGGCATATGATGACGTTTTTTTTTGTCTCGTAGTGGGAAAGTGTTGGGTTAAAGCACAAGGATCAGGTTTATTCTCATCCATTAGATCTGATGATCGAGCAATGGGGATGTAAAAGAAAAATGGATGGGAGGTAATGGGTGGATGAACGAGCTGACGAAAGGTGGTCTGATGGCCATTGATCAGTTTATATCAATGGTCCAGATTCACTCAGGACCATAACATTGGGAAAAGAAAAATAGAGGAAAGGTAAGGTTATGACGGGGTGTTTAGGCCTTTTAGCACCCGATTTCGGGGCTTCAGACATATGAGGGTAAGGGTTTAAAATCCATAAGCCCTTGGGGGATAAATAACTTATAGTGCAAAATGGTGTTCTTAGGCCAAAAACAATGATTTTTAAGGCCAAATGAGGGTTTTGGTAGGCTAAAAAAAGGATTTTAAAACCAAATAAAAGGATGATATAAGGTTTAAAAGAGGGTTTTAATGGTTTGGAGGTTAATATGATAGGATGAAAGGGGAATTTTGTAAAGGAAAATAGGGGTGAAAAGGGAGAATCGAAATGATGGAAAATGGAGTTTTTAAGCAGTCTTTCTCTTATTTAACACCAGGTACTTTAGGATTAATAGTGAAACAGCAGTGAATATTAACTCAAAGGGTAATAATCATCATAAAACTTCAAAATATGATAAGTTTTCAAAGGAAACTATCTCTTGAATGTTTAAAAGACAAGCTTAGCCACCATTGAGTATGACAGAATTTATAGGTGGCTAACACATATGGAATACATATTTTTGTTAATGTCTTGCCCCACCCGAAAGAAAGATATCATTTATCAATGCAAAATATCCTCTTTAAACTGGACAGGAAATTTCTCAGTTATACAAAACAGATGTCATTTGTAATATATAAAAGACTATTAATTGATCCATCATCCCATTAGCAATCAATGGGCACCTTTTTCAAATGAAGTAATAACAAGAAATCAAAGCAAGAAATGTGATATGCACAACCATAACCAAATATTCTTAAAATATACCCCCAGCAGTCTCGCATCAACCATGGATTTGAATTTTGCACTGGTTTTAAAATCACTTTTAAACGGAAAATTCAACACATAAATAATTTGAACCTGTGTTTTCCTAAAGGAATGTCATGAATTCAATTGTTGAAGCCTTTACCAAAGTATATAATGAGTATAGAGACCCTAATGTCAACAGACCATAACACATTTGATAGTCTGAATTTCAACCTACAATTTTGTATTGATCCTTTGTACAACGTTAAACAATGATAGTATATAAATCACCAAAAATTTGTTGGTGCAAGTTTAAGTTTCCCGTAACGAATGCTTTACTAGTTATCTCCACAATACAAAAAATGACACAAGGTTTTGACCAAATATATTTCTTCACTGAAGAATATTTTTTTCAAAAAATATCTGTCTAGAAAATACCTGGAAAACAAATGGACTTGTGAACAACCAAAATCTCAAAATACCATGTTCTTAATCTTGGAAGGCCTCCAACTTCGCAACTATCATTTTGTGCTACTTAACACATCACCTTCTTATCTTTTGCTAGCTTATGCTCCACCATGAATCAAGAGAACCTTGCAACCAACTCAGTATCTACTTCATTCGAAAAGGATGTAATTAGTACACATAATTTATGCATCATGATACTTCTAGATTAGTTTGATCTCTGGCATCCTATGAAATTTCTTTGGTAACCAAAAAATTTCCTTTGCTGACCTCCAAAGTTTCTTTGTTGAATGGGATAGTTTATTTGTTTACCACCTCTCTGAGCCTGCCATGCCCTCATCCTTTGCTCCATCATTTTTTCAAAAAGAGAATCAAGAGTCTGTGTTAAAAAAAATGAAACTTTGCTTCAAATGACATAGATTGCAACAACACAAGAAAACTAGACTTGCCTTGGTGATTTCCAATAAAGGTGGTTCATTTTAAAATTATCATGGGAAGTCACTTTAATATAAATAAAGTGAGCAAACAGATAAGCTGTTGGCATGGAGAAACCAGATTTTCTACAGAGATTGTTTACTTAGGCCTTGATCACAGGGTTCATTCCAGTAAAAAACATCATTATCTAATTTTTGAACCTGATCTTAGATGATACACTCCCTCATTTTGAACAATATGACTCGGTGATGGAGTTATACTAAATCCCATAAAGGTGGGTTTTCATCACTATGAATTTAGCCTACATTTTAAAATAGACAATGATCTCTTCAAACGAGAGCGACTTTCAAAAAATTATAAATTGAAAAATGAGGGCCCTCCCATTGGAAATTATACATTTGTTCAACTAAATAGTAGTAATTTTCTTCCTCTCTCAATGAAAAACCTTTACAAAAGCTTATCTCGGGTTTATTCCTCGACAATACTTCAGACAAAATGGAACTAGTTCCAACCTGTAGAACATTAGGAGGATAAAGTTGATGTCTCTCGAGGACGCTCAAATATTGGCATTATGTGTACAAAATTTTAGGTGAATACTGCACCAATATTATGATGAACACTTTGCTCTCTACTTTAGCCCAAAAGGCAGTTTTTTGTCATTAATATCTACAGAACCTAAGGAGCAGTGCAAGGTAAGGTTTATGTAATAATGAGATGACCAGCTCTAGAAGGAATCAGTTTGAAATATCTATAGAATATCTTGTAACCATTCTCCATATAAGGTGGAATATATTAAATTAAGACCATGGAAGATTAAATACCAAATAAAAAATGGTGCATTAGGAAAGGAGAGCTTTGCTCATTAATGCAAAGTGTCCATTCTTAATTTTTGGATCCATATATTACCTCCAAAGAATCTCAGAGATGTGTCTAGATTTCATGGTAAAGTAAAAATATAGAGGAATTGATGTTATTCAAACTGGTGTATTTTGGAATGGTCATGGGCCATAAAAACATAATTATAATTTTGCAGGAAAACTTGGTGAGTTTTTAAGGCCAATACAAGGAAGATCTGAATTTGCAAATTTAAACATCCATTTAAGATAGCTTCAAAGGTGACAGAGCACATTTGTATAATTTTAGGGAGATTGATGTTAGTTGCAATTTAGAATTATAAGAATATTTTGAGGCAGATCTTTAGCTTTGAAGGATTATAGTCAATAGCATGAAGTTTCGAGCTCTTTTATAACCTCGTCTTACTCTCCTGAATCTAGGATGCCAACCTAATTATCGAACTTATTGTGAGCCTATGAATGGTATAGTTCAAGAAAACAAGATACAAAAAGAACACTTGATTCCTGATGAGGATGCAGTAGGTAGTTCAGATCCTGATAACTTGGATGAAATTCATGACCTTGATGGAATGCCACTCGAAATAAACAGTGTTATTGCATTTAAGCTTCTTGACAAAATGATGGAGAAGAATTTTCAGCCTACTGTAGAATCTTATAGTGCCTTAATTGCAGGATTAGGAAAATTAGGCGGACTCCTTGAGGCAGACCAACTGATAAAAAATATGTTAGAGAGAGGCCTTTGTCCCAATGAAGAAATTTTTAACAATTATTCCACATAATCCCAGTCACACTTTACACTTGTCTATTCATAATCCTAATTGGAATTTATTTTTAAGGTTTACATACTAAAGATCAAATTGTGATTTACCTTAAGCTTCATGTTCACTAGAGTTATCTTTCACGTAAGGTCGTGTGTCAATTGAAGATTATCTGGAATATATTATTGCATATTATAAACCGGATTTTCCATTTGTTTTAGTCTAGTGTTTGAACATAGTTACAAACGTATCCTAGACTTATCATTTAATCAAAAAGTTGGAATTATTTCAAGTTTTATATACCATTAACCAAAGTGTGGCTTAACCTAAGAGTTCTTGAAGAAATTCTCTATCTTCTTGGGTATAATTCCTTTACATAAATCTGGAAATTTTCCTTCATTAAGTATCATAAAGCTAGAGTCATCCTTATAGTAATATCATTATACCTTACCGAAGGATGTTTTAGGTGGCCTAAGGCAACTACAAATTAATGCAAACACTTACCTATGAAATTGGACAAAAGTCTTGAGAAAGGTCTGAAAAATACTTCATAAACCACCTACTTTTTTCCTCAGAAAGATCTCCCTCAAACGCTTTTTGACCACAATTGGGGTTTCAACTTTTCCTTGAGGTAAGTGATTCTTGAATGTAGATTCTTGTTTGTAAAAACATGATAAAGTTCCATGGGTTTCAATCTTGACTTTGTTATATCTAACTTGAAGGAAAGGTAATTGCTTATTACTTCAATTCCAAAATACTTTATAGGTAAAATCTCTCTTGTATAGGTATTGAAAGGTCAATCCTGTGTTTAAAGGTAAAGAGAGAAGGTTCATGTTAGCCCTCATTTTCCCTTACAGGAAGACCACTTCACTAGGCTAAAAATGAATGAGGCACAATTAACCTGCCTAATTAAGACAAGGATATCAACTTTTTATACCCTCCTAAGTGGTTGGAGAGAGTGATTATCTAGTTAGTGTCCATATCTTTAGAAAACTTAAATTATGTAAAATAAAGAAAACTTACTGTTCTAGTTTTTATATTTCTATAGCAAGTAGACCAACATGGTAGAAAAGAAGAAAACAACTTTAATTGTCTTATTCTGACTTCAGGGAACCTAGAAATAGACTCCTATGTAGACTCCTTGCTCACGGGAGCTACACTACATATAACAGTGTTCAAAGAACTCAAATCATATTTATTTGCAATATCAACTTTGTTCGTAGCCCACAAGATGGGATGCATAAGACGAAAATAGGTGATTATGTAGTTCTCAATCAACCAAAAAATCTCCACGAGATAAAACTTAGACAACACAAAAATGGTCGATCCAAATCCAAGAAATGCACAAGAAAAAGTTGCAAGCCCATATATATGAAATATGGGCACCATACCCAAGAACGAATTAGTCTGATTCTGGGTACTATTCTTAGGACTGAATCCCAAGCACTTCATTACAATGCAAAAATTAGCAATCATATTTCTATTGGTGGAAATGACCCCTTTTCTCATTCCATAGAGCAGTGTGGCAGTATCGTCTTGCCATATTTTAACAACAGGGGCATGGGCAAGATTCAAAGTGAGGAGATTGTGTAGAGTAGAGATGTATTTTTGGTCATTGTTGGAGGCTAATTTAGATGAAGAAGAAGAAATGAGAAAATATGGTGGCAAAGGCCAACACGACTGCCGAGTCTCTGGCTTGCTTTGGTAGCTCAGTTGCGAAATTTAGAGGATTGATGGTCATAATGATGGCTCCAATGGACAAGATAGCCATGCAGATTATGGGAAAATGGATTCAATTTGGTGAGAGGAGGATTTTTAAACCAGCGAAGAGTGACTTCAGGCTCTGCCATAGTCGGAGGAATGTGGTGGTTTCCCCAGTGGCAGATTCGATGAGGGATATTGGGCCATTGTGGCGAAGGAGACCTAATTGGAGAGATCCAGGTATTCGTCTTGGGGAAAATCTATTGGTTTTCACTTTCTGTAGTATGTCTGGTTGGAGCTACAATATCTTCTGCAGGGATCGATCTGGAGACACATTGCTCTGTGGAATTTTGGATTTAATATACGAGGAAAGGAGAAAGTAAATTTGTGTGCAAGGAATGGAATTAGGAAATGGACGGAATGGAAGGGAATAGGACTAGGTTTTCATGGTATTTATAGTACGATAAAATATAGTACAAGAACGATGGCATGTGACGCTGGTTTTGTTCATACCTAAGAGATAAAATACCCTGTTTGGGAAACTGGATCGAGATCACAACTGGGTATTGTTTCCCTTGAGAGGCAGATCCAAGGAAAAGACACCTGGATCAGGCTTATAAGCTCCCATAGAGGCCACTATGCATTTGTTTCATCAGATTGGGTTAGTAATGGGTTGCATACAGAAAATCCTTCCAATACCCTAATAACCAAAATGGGTATATACTCCAAAAATCTGCATATTTTCATATTATTAATGCTCTGAATGTACCACCAAAGGCATTCCCAATAGAAAAAATTACAAGCAGACCCATGAGACAAGATCCTGAAAAAAAAAACTAAAACCCCAACTTGCAAAATTCTTGTTGTACTGAAGAATAATAATACCTGTTTTTGGAGTTTTGGAGTTGAGAGCAATGCAAAGATCCTCACACTATCCATGGTGCCAGGCTCCAGATCCATGAGCATGGCTCGGGGCACAAATCTCCCGCATCCTTCCTCAAAACCGACGACAATATGGCCACATCCTCCCTCCTTCCTTGGACAAACCATGTAACCGGAGGGAAATGAATGAGGGAAATTAAAACTTTTGATATTTGAAAATTTTTGACATTTTTAAATGAAACATGTGTGTTTTTTTTAAGGCCACTGAAATTAATTTAAAAATATATATATTTTAATAATTATAATAATTTCTAAATAATTAAATGTTTGTTTATTTTGATTGTTTAAAAATATTTACAATCAAAAAAATAAAGCATACCTTTTTGAGAAGCAATTAAAATTATATGAGTAAATAATGGACTGATTTTTACATATAGTAATCCTTCTACCCTACTAAATCATCATGCTTTATTAAAAGGAGTTTTAAACTTTACACTATTAAATTATGTTGTATTTTAAATATTGCATTTGCAACCATGATCAAGAATCATAAGAGTTGTTTATTCATGTAACACGCTCAATATGCAAGGTTTTTTATTCATGTAAAATGCTCAGTAAATATCCTTGCATATTGAGAACATATCTAATTAGTTGGAGCTTGCGTTACCCTTTATTTTGGCATATGGTTAACACTAGTGAATTATCCATATTTAAACAATTTGATGTTGGGAGGTTTGATATAGAAATGTTAGCTATGTTGCTCAAGGGTTGGATATAGAAATGTTAGCTATGTTGAAGTATTAGCATGTTAAGGTCTTCTCTGTGATGAATAATATGCTCACAATGGTCTTTGTGAGGAGTCATTGAAAATGTTAAATTAGATGCGACATAATGGGATGACACTCGATAATTTCACCTTTTCCACTAATTTTGCAGCATGTGCTAGTTTATGATGCAGTTCCAATATATCATCATCATTAAAGTTAGGTTGGACTCAAATATATTTGTGGATAATTCTCTTGTTTACCTATATACCAAATGTTTCAGCATAGAATAGGCATGATTAGTATTTGATAATATGTTTTAATAGAGGGAAGCTAGAGTGCAGCGTGGAAAGGTACGAGGCCTCTTCATGTGTGTCGCAGCCCTTTAAAGGCCTATTTGGTGACTGTGGGGAGGATCCCAGGGCTACAACAAGATATATCATGTTGTGCCCAACACTTATTTAACTCAAGGAAGAATTTTTATTCCATATTAGGTGTGGTAAATATATTTATAAAATATTTGAAGTATTACAAGGGGCTTTGATCTTTGTCAAATGTGTCCTAGGAGATGATTCCAGGGAAATGGGAAAATCCCGAGAACAATGCAATTCCTAGATCCATCAAAAAGTTAGGGATTTTGGGGTTATACGGTTATGGATTTTGGGGTTAGGGGTTAGGGAAAATTTAAGCACATTTAGGGGTTAGGGAATATTAATTATGAGTTAGTGGTTAAGGGATTAGGGATTGGGTGCTTAGGGGTTAGGGGATTTAGGCACAGTTAGGGGTTAGTTGAATAATGATTTAGTTGTTAAGGGATTAGGGATTAGGGGCTTAGGGGTTAGGGGAAGATAATGGTCATTCCAGATGCTTTGAAAGTGTTGAGGCTTCAGCTAGGTCACAAGTATTTTCTACTAGGACGGCTTTCCAAATAAGTTGGTTGGAATCAATATGAAACTATTATGGAATTAGAAGGGAAGAGAAAGGCAAAGACTCAGGTATCATATAAGAGAAGGAAGAAATTGGAAAATTTTAGATCAAAAGAAGTGGAGTTAGCCGAAAAGCAGCTTACCCCAGAGATGGATAAGATAAAACTTGACAACATATTGGTCAATTTCCTTGACCCTTTATTGGTTATTCAAAAGGAGTATGAATACACCACCGTTAATATCAAGGTAGATGACCCCTAATAGATCAAGGGGTTAAGGGGTTTAGGGGTTAGATGTTTGGGGTTTAGTGGGTTAAATAGGGTAGGGTTTTAGAGGTTTAGGGGGTTAGTGGACTTAGCAGTTAAGGATTTTAGGGGTTAGGGGTCATTACAGGTTAATGGGGCTAGGGTTTAGGGGGTTAAATGGGTTGGGTTGGGAATTCGTGTTTAAGGGGTTAGGGGTTAAGGGTTAGAGGTTTAGGGTGTAGGGGGTTAAATGGGTTAGACGCGCATTTAGATGTTTAGGGGCTTAGGGGATTTAGCAGTTAAGGATTTTAGCTAGGGGTTATAGGTTAACGGGTTAGAGTTTTAGGGTTTAGGGGTTTAAATGGGTTATAGGGGTTTAGAGGTTTATGGGGTTAGGGGATTTAGTAATTAAGAATTTTTGGGGTTAAGGGTTAGGGTAGGGGGTTAAATGGGTTAGGGTTTTAGGGGGTTAAATGGGTTAGGCCAGTTAGGAAATAGGGTTTAATGGGTTAGGGGTTAAGGGTTTAGAGGTTTAGGGTTTAGGGGGTTAAATGGGTTAAGGGTTTAGGGGTTTAGGGGGTTAAATGGGTTAGGGGTTAAGGGTTTAAGGGTTAGTGGTTAAGGGTTGAGAGGTTTAGGTTTTAGGGGTTAAATGGGTTTAGGCGCGCTTGACCGAACGATGCACAGCAGAGAAAATGAAAAATGGGTTGCCCAAATTATGTGCATAAGGTACCCGGGTGGTCACAACTTAGAAAAACTGATACGGGAGCCCTCGAATGAAACAGACTGGCCCGAACGTGCCCGGTCGGGTGACCTCCCACATTGCGACACAGTGTGACTAACTAAACGATGCCACAAGGGAGAAAACATCAAACAGGCCACTCGAACGTGCACAAGGCACCAGGGCAATCACAACTTAGCAAAACTGATATGGGCACCCTCGAACTAAACAACCCGACCCCAACAAACCTGGTCGAGCAACCTCACACAACACGACATGATGCGCCTGACTGAATGATACCACAAGGGATCAAATGGAAAACGAGATGCTCAAATGTGCACAAGGCACCCAAGCAGTCACAACTTATTAAAACTGATACGGGCGCCCTCGAACGAAATGGATCGACCCAAATGCACCCGGTCGGGCAACCTGATCACAAGGCGTGACATGGCGCGCCCGACCGAATGATACCATATGGGAGCAAATGGAAAATGGGCCGCCTAAACATGAACAATGCACCCAAGCGGTCACAACTTAGCAAAACTAATACGGGCGCCCTCAAATAAAACTGGTCGACCCAAACGTGCCTGGTCGGGTGACCTCACATGACGTGACACAGCGTGCCCGATCAAATGATGCCACATGGGAGAAAATATAAAATGGGCCACCTGAACATGCACAAGACACCTGGGCGGTCACAACTTAGAAAAACTGATACGAGCGCCCTCGAACAAAATAGCGCAACCTAAATGCGCTTGATCGGGGGCCCTCACATGACACAACACGACGCGCCCGACCGAACGATGCCACAAGGGAGAAAATAGAAAACAGGCCGCCCGAACGTGCATAAGGCACCCGGGTGGTCACAACTTAACCAAGCTAATACTAGTGCCCTCGAACAAAACGACCTGAACCAATCACACCCGGTCGGACGACCTCACACGGTGCGACACGATGTGCCCGACGAAACAATGCTGCAAGGGAGAAAACGGAAAATGAGTCGCTCGAATGTGCACAAGACACCTGGGTAGTCACAACTTAGCAAAACTGATATGGGCACCCTCGAACGAAACGACCCGACCTAAACGCGCCTAGTCGGACGACTTGATCAAAGGGCATGACACGGCATGCTCGACCGAATGATGCCACATGGGAGCAAACAGAAAATGGGATACCTAAACATGCACAATGGACCCGAGCGGTCACAACTTACCAAAACTGATACGGGCGCCCTTGAACAAAATGGGTCAACCTGAACGTGAATGGTCAGGCGACCTCACATGGCGCGACACGGCGGGCCCAACCGAACGATGCCACATGGGATCAAATGGAAAACATGCCACCCAAATGTGCACAAGGCACTTAGGTGGTCATAACTTAGCAAAACTGATACGGGCGCCCTCGAATGAAACAACACAACCTGAACGTGCTTGGTCAGGTGCCCTCACATGGCGTGACACAGTGGGCCCGACTGAACATTTCCACAAGGGAGAAAATGGAAAATGGGCTTCCTGAATGTGCACAAGGCACCCAGACAGTCACAACTTAGTAAAATTGATACGAGTGCCCTCGAACGAAATGGCTCGACCCGAATGTGCCTAGTCGGGTGATCTGATCACAAGGCGTGACATGACGCACCTGATCGAACGATGCCACATGCGAGAAAATGGAAAATAGGCTGCACAAATGTGCACAATGCACCCAGGTGGTCATAACTTAGCAAAACTGATAGGGGCTCCCTCGAATGAAACGGGCTGACCCGAACGCGTTCAGTCGGGCGACCTCACACGGCGTGACACGATGCACCTAAACGAACAATGCCACATGGGAGAAAATGGAAAATAGGCCGCTCGAACATGCACAAGGCACCTGGGCAATCACAACTTAGCAAAACTGATACAGGAACCCTCAAACGAAACGGCACAACCCGAACATGCTTGGTCGGGCTCCCTCACATGGCCCGACATGGTGCGCCCGACTAAACAATGCCAAGGGAGAAAACGACAAACGGGCCGCCCGAACGTACACAAGGCACCCGAGCGGTCACAACTTAACAAAACTGATACGGGTGCCCTCAAACGAAACAACCTGACCCGAACGCGCCCAGTCGGATGAACTCACACGGTGCGACACGGCGTGCCCCACCGAGCGATGCCATAAGGGATCAAATGAAAAACGAGCCACTCGAACATGCACAAGGCACCTTGGGGGTCACAACCTAGAAAAAATGATACGGGCACCCTTGAACGAAATGGCCTGACCAAAACATGCCCGGTCGGGTGACCTTATCATAAGGTGTGACACGAAACGCCCGACCGAATGATGCCACATGGGAGAAAATAGAAAATAGGTTGCCCGAACGTGCACAATGCACTCGGGCAATCACAACTTAGAAAAACTGATACGGGTGCCATCGAATGAAACGGGTTGACCCGAACGCACCCGGTTGGGCGAACTCACATGGCACGACACGGTGCACCCAACCAAATGATGCCACATTAGAGCAAATGGAAAACGGGCTACCTGAATGTGCACAAGGCACCCAGGCGGTCACAACTTAGCAAAACTGACACGGGCGCCCTTGAACGAAATGGTGAGGCCCGAATGTGCCCAGTAGGGCGACCTCACATGGCGCGACACGACACGACTGAACAAATGATGCCACAAGGGATCAAATGGAAAATGGGTTGTTTGAATGTGCACAAGGCACCCAGACAGTCACAACTTAGCAAAACATATATGGGCGCCCTCGAACGAAACGATCCAACCCGAACATGCCCGGTCGGGTGATCTCACATGGCACGACATGGCGCGCCCGACCGAACGATGCCACATGGGAGCTAACGGAAGATGGGCTGCCTGAACGTGTACAAGGTACCCAGGTAGTCACAACTTAGCAAAACTGATATGGGCACCCTCGAACGAAATGGCCCGACCCGAACGCGCCCAGTCGGGCGACCTGATCACAAGGCGCGACTTGAAATTTTTGTGTCTTCCATAGAAAAAATTTGCAGGTTGATATTTCAAGTTGATTCTCATTGTGTTAATATCTGAAATAAGTATCTTTCATATAAATATATGGTTAATAAATCGATCAATTTATCAGTGTTAAAAAACAACATCAATAATAATATATTTGTATCAATTTTATAAACATACGAAATATCTACAAAAATAAGATTCTTCTTAATATCCTTTTCATATTTCATTCGTTATAACAAAAATAAAATTATGAACCTTATGATATACTATAAACACGAACACATAAAGCTAAAGTTAATGATCGGTTGAGGTGAAATAAAATTACACTTTTTATTTCGGTTTTGAGATGCTTGGGAGAAATCGTCGGACAAGCGACGTTTCTCATATAAATTTCAGTCTTGCGATGCTTGGGAGAAACCGTTGGAAAAGCAACATTTCTAATATAAACATCATTCTTGTGACGTTGGCTTCACAATGTCACAAGGCCAACGTCTATATGAGAAACGTCGCTTTTCCGACGGTTTCTCCCAAGCGTCGCAAGATCGACGAATGTGTAGGCAACATCGCAATTCCAATGTTTCATCCCATAAAGGTCATAATAACAACGAAGTGTTTAAAACATCGCAATTTTGACAAAAAACATAAACGTCGCAAAATCAACGATATCCCTAAACATCGGTATAGCGACAGTTTGTGGTGGGATTTGAAAAATTGATAGAAATTGGGAAATTTCTGACATTACGACAAAAATGTCAGAACTAAAGTGTCAGAATTTCCGCCAAATGTACTAGTGAAGGTTAAGGGTAAGGTAAATGTTAAGGTAAAGGTTAAACTTCAGGTTAAGGTCAAGGTTAAGGTTAAGGTTAGGTTAAGGTTCAAGTTTAGGTTAAGGTTAGGTTAAGGGTAAGGATAAAGGTTAGGTTAAGGTTAAGGCCTAACCTAAACCTCACCTAACCTAACCTTAACCATAACCTAGCCTTAACCTTGACCTTAACATTAACCTTAACCTTAATTTTGACCTTAACCTTAACCTTACACTAAGCTTAACCTTAACCTTAACCTAAACCTTAACCTTACCCTAACCTAACCTTGACCTTAACCTTAACCTTAACCTTAACCTTACCTTAACGTTGACCTTAACCTTAACCTTAACCTTAACTCTAACTTATCCTTAACCTTAACATTAACCTTAACCTGACCCTTAACATTAACCTTACCCTTAACCTTAACCTTAACCTTAAGTTTAACGTTAACCTTAGTTTGATCTTAACCTTAACTAAGGTTAATGTTAAGGTTGTGTTAAGGTTAAGGTTAAGTTTAAGGTTGTGTTGAAGCCTCGAAAATCGCTGCTTCAAACATCAGGGGATAACCACCCGGTCGAGACCTTAGGACAGCTCCTTTTCCGTTTGGTGTGGTGGCTCTGACTGGATTTTTAGGACAAGTTTCCTAGTAATTTAAATGGGTTGATAATGGAATGATTGGATGGGGAAAAATGGGATTAAATGACTAAACTAAAACTATCTAATCTAATTTAAATACTGATGAAATAACTCTAAAAACTAACCCAGGCGTTAAATGTGAATACAAATTTAAATTGTTTCAATTAACCAATAACCATGAAAATGTATTACAGCTTAATTGAAATGTGCAGTAACAAATCAAGATAAATCTGTTTAAGAAATTAAACAGAGTTATAATAACATATTGCATTCATCATAATATATCGCTTGCATATACTATAAAAGATAAATATTTCTAACACACTGAGAAATGATATGTATAAATAAATATTGTGAAACAAGTACTCATAAACAATAGAAATTTAAAAGAGAATATCACATAACAAAATAAATTAACAGTGAATAGATAGAAATACCATATCCATCTCGATATTTCCCAATGCAATCCGATATTCAAATCCAGCAACTTCAATGTAAAATCAACTCCAAGATACATAAATGCAATTCTTGTAGATAATTTCGCAGAGAATCACCGGACGTGATCCTTTATAAAAATATAAGAGTCAATGGAGTACAGAAATGTAATCTCCAAGTCAAAATATTACAAATTCAGGACCCCTTTCTAAATGCATGAAAGGGGTTTAAATATGTACCTAACAAAAAATAACTAAAACTATTCATACAATCTATCTAAATTAAAAAATATCTGAAACAGAAATGTGAGCTTGATGAAAACCGACTCATTGATCATCAGTTGAGGTGGATGTGTGAAGGTGGAAAATTTTGAGCATATCCTTTACTTCTTCAGGATGACTAGGCTTTGAATGTAACCACCCTGTATATGTGGCATCAGAGAACTTGGGAATGATGCAATCAATGGCATTTGAGAGAAATTTGATTGTTTTTTTTTTACTATGTGTCTTGATGAGATAAGTCCACATTGAATCCCATGATATTCCCTGTAATTAGCCAATTTTCTAATTTTTATTAATGATCTCTTGTTTCCATCTAAGATCAGTTTCCTTTACTCTGGGTAATTTTCTGAGACTACAATCTACAATTAAATTGATTGCATATAAATTATCATTTACCATCTGTGTTACATTGTTCATTATTCCCTTAGCTCTGGACATGGCCCTTTCTGCTTTGATCAAGCGATGTTTCCATTTTGAAAAAACAATCTCTTTATGCCTCTCCATAATTTTGGGAAGATGTGCTTTTCTCCCTGTTTCTGATTCTTGCCATAAAATAAAATCGGAGATCTTTTCTTCAACTTCATCAAATTCAATCTTAAGAGTAATTCCTTCATCTATCAGGGAAGATGTTAGCTCACATAGAGACTCTGCTTCTGCAATCTTTAGACAAAACTCATTTAATTGTTGAGACAATAATTTTTTTGTCTCCAAAGCTTCAATTTTAAATTGATCCAGAGTGGGATAGTCCTTGAACTTGTCCAATTGAGATTGTAACATTTTTTCTTGTTCAATCTTCAGAGTCTGTTCATTTTTCAATCTCTTGATTAAGCCGCTTTTGCTTTTCTAGGGTCTGCTGATCAATCTTTTCTCTTTCAACATCGATATGCTCTTCTAATTGTCTAGTCTTGATCTCTTCATCGTGTAATCGTTGTTCCAACTAAATGATCTTTTGTTGGTTTTCTACAACTTGTTCTTCAAAAATGGCCATTTGCACATCCTTTTTTTTCATCATCTGTGTAACTTCAGAGGCTTTATCTATAGTGGTAGCACTATAGGCACCTGCATACTGAGATAATTTGGTGAGATCCTGAGATGGATCCATCTCACCATTTTTATAAACAATATTCATAAATTTCCCCTGTGATGCCAAAAGTGCATCTGGATCGGTTCTCCTCCTTTTCTTCTATCTTCTTACCACAATCCTATGTTTGGGATTGTAAAATATATCTAAAGGAGGAATTTCTTCTATATTTAACATAATTTCACCAGTGGGGTTTTCAGGGATGATTTCTACATCCTGATCTTTTGAATCATCAACATGGGAAATTTTTTGTTGTCCTATTTGCTGGGAAAATTGTTCATATTGGCTCAGTAGATGAGGAGAAACAATAAGTTTAGTAGCTTCTTGTCCTCCAAGTTGAGAGCATGCATTATTGTTTATATTATCTTTAGGTGCTTGTTCATTTTTTTTACTCTCTGTGCTTCCTTTCTCAATATGCACATTGGCATCAGTACCTGTGCTCTCTTTTCTTATTTGAGCTGAAGACTGTTGTACATCAATTTTAGCAGTAGTTTCTGATTTTCCAGTGTTGGCTTTGTTGCTATCATCTTTTTTCTCCAAAACAGGATTAGATCCTATTACTTATTTACCAGAAGTACTTCGGCCTATATCTTTCTGTTCTGGTTCACATCCCTATGTAGAAATCCTCAACTGATCCAGAGGAACTTTGAGTAGCCTCTGGCTTCTAAATAATAAAAATTTATTCATCTCCTCAGGCTAAAGTTTGGACTTGGCCAAATCAAAAATTTGAGGCATTTTATCAATAGAAACAAATAAATCATCACAAACATCTGGTTCATGTTCGAACCGAGTAATTGAAACGGAAGTAGTGAAATCATATGCCACCTTCTTGGGATCATATTGCCTTCTAGGAATTGTTGAAAGCTTAAGATCAGTTAAATTAACAACTTCTTTCTTAGCACGGACAAAATTGCTGAGAGCATAGTCACCACATTTGAAAGGAAAAGTAAGCCACATGAGCTTTTGGCTACTCTTTAAAGTCATAGACATACCTTCTACTATCAGCTGATAAGAAATTTCCTCTGCTAATAGCTTGTCTGGAACATATAAAGGAAGGATATGTGGCTCTAAAATACTTCCAAAAAGTTTGACATAAGTGAACATTTCCTCCCCGAACCAGTATCCAATAGAGGACAAATCAACTCTAGCTTTATTGGAAAGTCTAGGAGGGAATCGGCCAAAAATGATTTGGTAAATCGGAATAAGGAAACCATGGAAAACTCTGTAAACATGACTTCTGAAATACCCCTTCCATAAGAACTTATGATATAAATGAATCGAGACATGTTCTTTAGGAGTCCAATTCCATCCTAATAGGGGAAATTATGAATTGAAACATAGGGCATCTAGGATGTAAGCACAAAAGAAAAAAAGAGTGGAATTTATAGAGTTTTTGTCTTTCCTGTACTCAAGGATTCTATTGGATATCTTATCAAACAAGATAATATCCCAATCCATTATCTCAGAATTAAGAGCAACATGAATCAACAGAACCATTTGAATAGAAAACCTGGATGAATTATCATTACCAAACAACCTACACATCATTGTTGCATAACAATATGGAGGTGAGAGAGACTCCACAAATTACATACCTTATGCCTCATGGTTATGTTTTTTAGGGTTATTTATCCATTCTTTAATCGGATCTGACTGGTTTGGATTTTTCGCAGCAAATTCTTTAAGGAAGTCCTTGTTGTAGATCTTTTGTGGGTTTAGGAGGTGGTACATTGCTTTAATATCCTCTGCTTTGAATGACCCAAACAATGATCCAGAAGCAGAAATAAAGGTTCTATTTTTAATAGCCACATTGTCAACCACCCATTTAATAACATCATAATAGGGAAAAATATTTGCCCGAGTAGCAACTCTGTGCAGAAATGAGTTTGCCAATGAACCAAGAGGACTTTCAGAATTTGAGTTTGAGTTGGATTCATCAGGAACTGTGGCCTTAGCTTCCACAACTCTAGGGTTTTCATTTTCTAATAGATTTTAGACATTTTCCCATGACATTTTCCCATGTCCCTGGCAGGAACTTTCTATAACCAGCTTAATTTTTGTTGTTTTCTCTTTAGGCGGCATTCTAATCATAGGGGCTTTTGTAGCAACGGTAGCTTTAGATTTTCTAAATCATTTCGACATTTCAATGTCGGGCAAGTTCTCTCTGGTCCTGCAAATGAAAGGATTCAAAATTCTTTTGTTCTGCATTGAATGAAAACCTTCAGCTGAAATAAAACATAATAATGAGAATAGCTATACAAGGATCTATTTATTAATTACTATCTAATTTCCCTGTGTTTATAACATAAACTCCCTCTAAGGGGTCACATTCATGCATTCAAAACAAAATAAACCGTGATCATTTGTCTGATTTTCAATTAATGGAAACGTACAATCGGAGATCGGCACATCCTTGAAATAAATGTTAAAATTCCCTTTTAATTCCTTACGATGTGATGAATAAATAATATGAATGTGAAGTAACAATCGCATCACAGATCTTCAAAGGTGCACAAAATAACATAACATAATTCATGCCGATTTCCGGTTGCGATAATCGCATCGGGGCTTTTAAAATGAAGTGAACCGTTTAATATTTTCTCCGAAAATGTGATTGCGATGAGAGATGATCCGTCGCATCAGAGTTTAAAAAAGAAAGAATGCAATGTTTCAATTTCTTCTGAAATGTGATTGTGATGAATCGCATCGCATCAGACATATATACAAAAAACAAAACACTTTAAACTCATCCAAAATGCGATTGCGATTGAGCGCGATCGCATCGGAACATTACAAAGAAAAAACAAATCTTTCAAAGAACTCTCCGAGTTTCCGATTGCGATTACTGTTCATTTTAAATTATTATTAAGTATAAAGTATTTATAATATGTTTGATATGTTTAAAAGGCTTTATAACTCATCGGATTGGAAAGTTATTAAAGGTTGTACACTTTGTGAAATAAAAATGTGATATGCATATTTTTATCAATGAATATTTTATTTCTATTTAGGAATAAAGATATAAAAAAAGGGACCTATTTTTAAATGGGATTTATTCTAAAATTTAAAAATAGGGAGGGTTGTTGTACAGTACAACAATTGGCGATTCACTGGAGGAAAAATTTATCTCTCAAAAAATGAAATGAACACTATATTTTTAGTAAGTAAAAATTTCTAAAGATAATGAAAAATTTACTTAAGATAATTCAAATAAAATCTAATTGTGAAAAAAAATAAAAACCACATAAAATTTCTTTCTAATTCCTCAAGGATAAATTTTTTTTTGGGTTATCTCAAGATTTTATTGGTTGATGATAATAAAGTAATTGGATTTTCTCAAGTTTAGCTTATGTAATATAGTCCATTATCATAGGTATCGCCTCTGCTGCCAGTGAACGTTCATAGTCTCGACAGGGTTACCTTTTAACCATCAACCATTCATTATCCCATCCAAAAAAGATTATGACTCTTTAAAAATAAATTCATAAGACATATTTTCTCATATTTTTTGTCCTTTTATTTATTTTTCTTAATTTAAGAGCCATTGTTATAGTTTTGTAGCCAGTCAGTAACAATGTCATTCACTAGTTGTAATAAAACTGAACAAGCTAGCTCGTGATGAGACCCCTTGTTTTATTTTATAAGTCATTACCCTGTTTTGGTATGCAGTATTGGTAATGTCAGTTTTATTACTTCCTATGATCATGGTAAGCAGGCTCATGATGAGACCTATTATCTCCTAAATTTGGTCATATAATTTCTTAGAATTACATTCTAAAAAATCACAATCGAAATGGATGGGGTGAAATAGTTGTATCCTTAAGAATAAATGGATGACAATTCTCAGAGTTTTTTTTTGTTTGCTAAAGCTTGAAAAAGTCTTTAATTTTAAAATATAACATGTCTCTACTTAATAAACTTATAATGATTTACATTTTCCTCAAAGTTTCAAAAGATCATGCAAATGTTTTGAACAAATTTTCAAAGTTTAACATTTTATTTTAAACTATCTAAAATTGTAATCAATTCCCTAAAAATTATTATTTACTTAAAATAAGTATTTGTAACATTCTTTCCAAGACAACTTTATAATAGTAAAAAGTCAATCAAAGACTTTTAACAACCTTTATTTACAAAAATAAATAAAATTTGCAGAAAAGAATATGTACAAGTAAGAAGGGGTTACCTCCTTATGAAAAGAATTTCTTTAAGACAAGCCCATTTACAGGAAGAGATTCTCTCTTTCCTATTAAATCTTGAAGTATGAATGTATATGAGCCTATCTTTTCAGTAATCTGAAATGGTCCAAGCCACATCTTCTGAAATTTGGTATGCTTATCGTTTTCTTCATGTGCTTTATCCCATTTCAGAACAAGATCACCAATTGACAAATTTTTTGAGCTGGTGGAATTTGAATTAAAAGAATATTTAACGAGTTGTTGATGTTTTTCATGAATACTTCTTGCTATCTCTCTATCCTCTTCTAATTTCAGGATTTGATAAAGTCTCAATTGAATGGATGAGGAGGGATTTTCTTCAATGAATTGCACTAGGGCTAATGATGGAAAATATGGATTTGATGGTATCACAACTTCTTTACTGTAAACTAAATTGAAAGGTGAAATTCCAATAGAAGCTTTAATAGTAATACGATCAGCCCATAATGCAAAGATTAAAGACTTGTTCCAATTCTTTTGATTTTGATCAATAGTCTTTTTAATGATTTTGATGAGATTTTTATTAGTGGATTCAGCTAAACCATTACCTTGTGGATAGTATTTTGCTGAATATTTCAATGTAAAACCTCTTTTAATTACAAATTCCATTATACTATTACCAGAAAAATAATATGCATTGTCAAAGACTAGAGCGTTAGGTACACCAAACCTAGTAATGATGAATTGATCGATGACATCAATAATTGCATCAGAGTTGGCTACCTTTAGAGGAATTTCTTCTACCCATTTTGTGAAGTAATCTGTTGCTGTGAGAATATAATTGTGATGTTTGGAAGAATGAGTAACAATCTCACCAATAATATCAAGCCCCCATTGCTCAAATGGTTGTTCAATGTTTATTGGCTGCAAAGGAAAAGTTGGCTTCCTCTGTCTTCCACTAGTAGTTTGGAAAATTTTGCATTTTCTCACATAATCATGTGTGTCTTTAAAAAGGGTAGGCCAATAATACCTAGCATGGATAATTTTGTGGGTTTTGGTATCACCTTTAAAATGACCTCCTTCTGGTCCATCATGTAATTCTTGCAATACCTTTTTTGCTTCAGTATTTTCAAGACATCTTAATAAGACTGCATCATAATTCTTTCTGAATAACACATTATCAATGATTTCATATTTAGTAGCTTTCAATCATAAAGCACATTTATTATTATAGCTAATATTAGAAGGAGCATACCCATTTTTCAAGTAAAATATCAGATCAACATACTGAGATTCAAAATCTGTAACACTTATTTGACTTACTTGAACAACATTTTCTGGATCTTGATTTTATGGTAAATTATGAGCTCCTGCTAATAATCTACAAAAACCTTGTCCTCTAACAATATTTTCTGGTTTAATGTCAATATCATATTCTTGTAAAGTTGTCACCCAATTAGCCCTTTTTTCTCCTACTTCTCTTTGAATTAGTAATTGTCTTACTGCAGCGAAAGGAACAATAACATTTGTGTGTGTTTTTAAGAGAAAAGGCCTAAAATTTTTGATTGACTTAAATACAGCGAAAGCTTGTTTTTCAACATCAGAATATTTCAACTCGGCTCCTTGAAAATTTGAGCTGAAGAAAGAAATCGGTGCTTCGATTTTTTGATCATTGAGCTGTGTTAAAACAACAACATAAGATGTTTTAGTTGCCAAAGTATATAGAATAAAATCTTTGGAAAAATTGGGAGTATTTAATGCAAGTGCATCAATGATTTCCTTCTTGATTGCATCAAAGGCTTATTTTTCTTTATAACCCCATTTGAATACTGAATTTTTTCTAAACATATTCTGCATAGGCAAAACAATTTGAGAAAAATCTAGAATTAATCTTTTTACAAAATTAATCTGACCTAGAAATGATTGCATGGAATTTTTATTGTGAGGTAAAGAAATATTAGAAATTTCTTTAATTCTGTTAGTATCAATATATATACCATATTTTGACACAAAAAACCCTAAGATTTTTCCTTGATCGAGAGAAAAGAATGATTTCTTTGGGTTTAAGGAAATACCAAATCTTCTACATCTTTCAAATATTTGTTTCAGATCTTGTAGATGATTAGATCTCTTCTTTGAATAAAATGTTATGTCATCAAGATAAATGACAACTGATCTATTAATCAGACCTTTAAATGCTATGTCCATGGCTCTTTGGAAAGTAGCTCGTGCATTTACTAAACCAAAAGACATTTTCTAATAAGCATAGGTTCCCCATTTGGTTCTGAAAGTGGTTTTCAATCTATCATCTGGATGTACTAGAATTTGATTATACCCTCAAAATCCATCATGGAAGGACATGATTTCAGAACCAGCTACCTTTTGGAGAATTTTCTCCATGGTTGGCAATGGGAAATTGTCTTTTTGACATGCCTTGTTTAAATTCCTGAAATCAATACAGATTCTAATATCGCCATTTTTCTTCCTGACAAGTACCATGTTGGAAACCCAGTTGGAATGCCTTATAGGAAAAATTATTTTGGCTTTCAAAAGTTTATTGAGTTCTGTTTTGATTTGATCTTCAAGATTTGGATGAATCTTTCTTAACTTCTATTTCACAGGCTTAACATCAGATAGCACTGGAATTGTGTGTTGAATTACAGAAGTATCATAAGTCTTTAAATCCTCATAACTCCAAGTGAAGACATTTTTATATTTACTCAGAAGTTTAATGAAAGCAAATCTTTCTTCTAGAGTTAAATTGAGACCTATATTAACATTATGAGGTTTAGAATCAGAGCCAAGATTGACTAATTCAAACTTCAAAGTTGAAATTTGAAGTTTAGCATTAGTAACTTTCTTGAATCTTTCTTTAATATCATAAAGATCCTCAAGTTTAACAACAGATTTAGGAATCGGATTTTCATTATTTATTGAAGTAATTTACAGATCATGATCATCTTCATCAATAATTTGTTCATCATATTATTTCTTAGAAGTTGAGAAATTAAAAATATCTTGATCATGGTAGAAGACTCTCAAATTAGTAATATTGTCTGGGACAGATGGGTGAAAAATCAACTCTACTGAAAATCTATCAGGACTACAATCTTCAGCAGGAAGGGGTTTGGATGCAACATTAGCTAACAATTTAGTTGATGTGTTTTGATTTCTGAGAATCGAAGAGATATTAAATGCTAGAAATTGAGTGGTAAGGTCATGTACTAGGGTTTGATAATGTTTGATATGTCTTGAAAGACAATGGATGGTATTACTTACTTGTCTTATGACAATTTCAGAATCTCCACATACTTTCAAGTATTTTACATTTAACCCTATGGCTTTATAAAGCCCTTGAATCAAGGCTTCATATTCAACAGTATTATTAGTGCACTCAAATTATAATCTACATGATAACATGGTTTTGTCTCCTTTTGGATCAATTAGGATGCATCCTACTCCTGCTTCATCACTATATTTTGATCCATCAAAATATAATGACCAAAATAAAGTTCTACCTACAGGTTTATCTACAAAAGAATCAGAAATATTTACAATTCTAGAAGAATCAAATTGCGAAAAAATTTCAATTTGAGAAACAAAAGTATTTACAGAGAATGGTGATTGTGGTGCATTAAAATTTCCAACAAAAGACTCGGCAAAATATCCTCCAAGAATATTATTATTGAAAGCTACAGGTTCATTAGGTTGTTCAAATTCAGTTACAGTGTGCGTCATATGTTTTTCTCGCTCAACTTTGATTTGATTGGGTTTACCTTTGTAGGGAAGCCACATATGTGAATAATCGGTTGAGATATAACCATTAAGTTTTGCAGGCCAGTCTCTTCTTAAGACTAACCTATAGAATTCTGGAATATCAGCAATTAGAATATCAATTCTTTGGATAATCCTAGGATCGGAAGCTAGTCTGATAGTAACTGAATTTATTTCTCCAACAACTTGAACTTTAGAGCAATCTAATTGTACAATATGAACAACATATTTCTATGGTTCAATATTAAATTTATCATAGACTAAAGAAGGAATTATATTGGAGGATGCTTCAGAATCAATTAAACAATTATGTAAGTTCTTATTGTATATTTCATAAGTCAACAGAAATGGAGGTGTCTGAAAATTTGATCTTTCTCCATTAAGAACAGTATCAGTTGCATCTACTTTTTCTGGTGGCTTACCAGTCCCTTTAGCTACTTTAGCTACTACACCACTTGGTAGAGGAGCAATAGGTGTAGCATTTAACTCTTTTAATAGTAGCTTTTGTTGATGTTTAAGTTTGCTGAGTTCATGTAATGAGATGTTCTCTCTAGTCTTTTTCATATCCTTAACAATATTGTAATCCATCGTATCTGATAGCACCAGAGTTTTGGATGATGATGTGGGAGGATTGGGAGATTATGGTTGATTCTGAGTGGGTAAGGGAGAAGCTCTTTTTGTAGGGATTTTATCTTTAGTACTCGGAGTTGTATTTTTCTTCTTCGGAATAGTTTGAACAGGTTCCAATGTAGATTTTCTCCTTGTACTCACAGGCATAACTTCTTGTTCCATCTCACTATCTAAATTAGGGAGAATGAAATCCCACATTCCATTTAGTTCAACTACCTCTTCCCTTTCATCTTCTTCATAATTTTCTGATTCTGCATTAGAAATTGCATTGGGAGGTTTTGATTCGGTTTGATTTCTCTTGAAATTTCTAAATGGTCTTTTTGTAGAAGTCTTTGCTACTTGCTTTTTTATTTCAACCATCTCATTAGACATGGTTTTAAGGACTTTCTGAAAACCTTCCATGTCATATGGATCTCTTGGTGTCTTTTTCTTGTATCATCTTTAAAAGTGACTTTATTTTATTTCATTTCCTCAATAGCGTTTTTCTTATCTAGAGCAATCATTCATTTTCCAACTGAAATAGCGTCTTTCATATTCTTAGCTAAAGTCAGTTTTGTAGCTCTATCTGCAAAAATTTCTATGTTTGTGGGCAAATCATTAATGTACCATTCACTTCTAAATTTTTCACTAGGCTTAGATGTTGCAGGGATCTTATTCAAGAGTTTATTGAATCAAGAATTAAAATCTTTAATGGGTTCCTTGGGATGAGTCTTTAAATTGGAGAGATCATTAATTAGGTTAGAAACTGATCTATCATCTCCATATTTAGTTAAAAATTTCTCTTCAAACATATCCCAATCTGTGATAGAATTAGAAGGTAAGGAAAAGTAATAGGATCCTGTTGTTCCTTGCAAAGTATAGGGAAATAATCGAACTACAACATCTTCATGCACTAATTGATTTAAATTTATAGCAAGCATAAATTTATTTACATGTTCTTCCGCTTGTATACCAGTATCTGGACTAAACGTTGGGAGCCATTTTTCAGGATGATCAGGTAGATAATGCAAAGGTGTAGCCATATTCACAGCTCCTGGTCTGGTCCATGGTATTTGTGCTTGTTGTGCTATTCTTGTGACGATAGTAGATGAACTAGAAGGGATAATTGGTATATGAGTAGTAACTGTTGAAGTACTGGAAAAGACAATTAATGTTTGAGTAGATGTAGTTTGAGGAGATGAAGATTGAGCAGATGAAGTTTGAGTAGAGGAAAATTGAGCAAATGTAGATGAGACTATTGTACTTTTCTGATTTGGAGCTTGGGAAACAGATGATTGAATATGCGATGAAGAACTTGTACCACTTTCTGTTTCCAATGGAGTTTTTCTTATTTTGACTCTACTGGGTATAGGAAATTCTTTTGGGGAAATTCCAAGTTTTTCACTCTGTGACCTAGTAAGAGGTCTGAAAGAAACAAACTGAGAGGTGACACTACCTTCAGATAATTCTGATTCTTCAAATGATAATGAGAATACTTGAATTTTATGAACTAAGGCTTCGACTTCAAGGGATTCAAGATATGAATTATCTGATTGATCTGAAACTTTGGTAGTGGGTGTTTGAATACTTTTCTCAAATTCTTCTCTTGTGATTTGAGATGTGGAAGAGATTGAAGGTGATGAGGGTGATGTGCTCTTAGAATGGCTTTCAGATTTAGATTTATCTGCCATTCATAGCTTATGGCCCTCTTTCTAGCGCCAAAAATGTTGAAGCCTAGAAAATTGCTGCTTCAAACATCGGGGGATAACCACCCGGTCAGGACCTTAGGATAGCTCCTTTTTCGTTTGGTGTGGTGGCTCTGACTGGATTTATAGGACTAGTTTCCTAGTAATTTAAATGGGTTGGTAATGGAATAATTGGATGGGGAAAAATGGGACTAAATGACTAAACTAAAACTATCTAATCTAATTTAAATACTGATGAAATAACTCTTAAAACTAACCCGGGCATTAAATATGAATACAACTTTAAATTTTTTCAAATAACCAATAACCATGAAAATGAATTATAGCTTAATTGAAATGTGCAGTAACAAATAAAGATAACTTTGTTTAAGAAATTAAACAGAGTTATAATAACATATTGCATTCATCATAATATATCATTTGCATATACTATAAAAGATAAATATTTCTAACACACTCAGAAATGATATGTATAAAGAAATATTGTGAAACAATTACACATAAATGATAGCAATTTAAAAGAGAATATCACATAGCAAAATAAATTAACAATGAATAGATAGAAATACCATATCCATCTTGATATTTCCCAATGCAATCCGATATTCAAATCCAACAAATTCAATGTAAAATCAAATCCAAGATACAAAAATGCAATTCTTGTAGATAATTTCACAGAGAATCACCAGATGTGATCCTTTATAAAAATACAAGAGTCAATGGAGTACATAAATGTAATCTCCAAGTCAAAATATTACAAACTTAGGACCCCTTTATAAATGCATGAAAGGGGTTTAAATAGGTACCTAACAAGAAATAACTAAAACTATTCCTAAAATCTATCTAAATTAAAAAATATCTGAAAGAGAAATGCGAGCTTGATGAAAACCGACTCATTGATCATCAGTTGAGGTGGATGTGCGAAGGTGGAAAATTTTGAGCATCTCCTTTACTTCTTCAGGATGACTAGGCTTTGAATGTAACCACCCTGTATATGTGGCATCAGAGAACTCGGGAATGATGCAATCAATGGCATTTGAGAGAAATTTAATTGTTGTTTGTTGACTGTGTGGCTTGATGAGATAAGTCCACATTGAATCCCATGATATTCCCTGTAATTGGCCAATTTGCTGATTTTTATTAATGATCTCTTGTTTCCATCTAAGATCAATTTCCTTTAATCTGGGTAATTGGCTAGGACTACAATCTGCAATTAAATTGATTGCATATAAATTATTATTTACTATATTTGTTAAATTGTTCATTATTCCCTTAGCTCTGGACGTGGCCCTTTCTGCTTTGATCAAGCGATGTTCCCATTCTGCAAAAACAATCTCTTTATGTCTCTCCATAATTTTGGGAAGATCTACTTTTCTCCCTGTTTCTGATTCTTGCCATAAAAGAAAATCGGAGATATTTTCTTTAGCTTCATAAAATTCAATCTAAAGAGTAATTCCTTCATCTATCAAGGAAGATGTTAGCTCACATAGAGGTTGTGCTTCTGCAATCTTTAGACAAAACTCATTTAATTGTTGAGACAATAATTTGTTTGTCTCCAAAGCTTCATTTTTAAATTGATCCAGAGTGGGATAGTCCTTGAACTTGTCGATTTAGATTGAAACATTTTTTTCTTGTTCAATCTTCAAAGTCTTCTCATTTTGTAGAAGAGTTTGTAATTTTGCAATCTCCTGATTAAGCTGTAGTTTCTTTTCTAGGTTCTGTTGATCAATCTTTTCTCTTTCAACAACCAGCTGCTCTTCTAATTATTTAGTTTTGAGCTCTTCATCCTGTAATCTCTATTCCAACTGAATGATCTTTTGTTGGTATTTTGCAACTTGCTCCTTAAAAATGGCCATTTTAACATCCTTTTGTTTCATAAACTATGTAACTTCAGAGGCTTTATCTATAGTGGCAGCACTATAGGCACCTGCATACTGAGATAATTTGGTGAGATCCTCAGATGGATCCATCTCAGCATTTTTATAAAAAATATTCATAAATTCCCCATGTGATGCCAAAAGTGCATCTTGATTGGTTCTCCTCCTTTTATTTTGTCTTCTTACCACAACCCTATGTTTGGGACTGCAAAATATATCTAAAGGAGTAATTTCTTCTATCTTTAACATAATTTCACTAATGGGGTTTTCAGGGATGATTTCTACATCCTGATATTTTGAATCATCGGCTTGGGAAATGTTTTTTGGTCTTATTTGCTGGGAAAATTGTTCATATTGGCTCAGTAGATGAGGAGAAACAATAAGTTCAGTAGCTTCTTGTCCTCCAAGTTGAGAACGTGCATTATTTTCAATATTATCTTTAGGTGCTTGTTCAGTGTTTTTACTCTCTGTGCTTCCTTTCTCAATATGCACATGGGCATCAATACCTGTGCTCTCTTTTCTTGTTTGAGCCGAAGACTGTTGTACATCAATTTTGGAAGTAGTTTCTGATTTTCCAGTGTCAGCTTTGCTGCTATCATCTTTCTTCTCCAAAATAGGATTAGCTCCTGTTACTTCTTTACCAGAATTACTTCCTGTATCCTTTTGTTCTGGTTCACATCCCTGTGTAGAAATCCTCAACTGATCCAAAGGAACTCTGAGTAGCCTCTGGCTTCTAAATAATAAAAATTTATTCATCTCCTCAGGCTGAAGTTTGGACTTGGCCAAATAAAAAAATTTAGGCATTTTATCAACAGAAACAAATAAATCATCAAAAACATCCGGTTCATGTTCGAACCGAGCAATTGAAACAGAAGTAGTGAAATCATATGCAACCTTCCTGGAATCATATTTCCTTCCAAGAATTGTTGAAATCTTAAGATCAATTAACTTAACAACTTCTTTCTTAGCATGGAAAAAATTGCTGAGAGTATAGTCACCACATTTGAAAGGAAAAATAGGCCACATGAGATTTTTGCTGCTCTTTAAAGTCCTATACATACCTTCTACTGTCAGCTGATAAGAAATTTCCTATGCTAATAGCTTGTCTGGAACATATAAAGGAAGGATATGTGGCTCTAAAATACTTCCAAAATTTTTGACATAAGTGAACTTTTCCTCCCCGAACTAGTATCCAATAGAGGATAAATCAACTCTAGATTTATCGGAAAGTATAGGAGGTAATCGGCCAAAAATGATTTGGTAAATCGAAATAAGGAAACCATGGAAAACTCTGTAAACATGACTTCTGAAATACCCCTTCCATAAGAACTTATGATATATATGAATCAGGATAGTTTCTTTAGGAGTCCATTTCCATCCTAATACGGGAAATTCTGAATTGAAACACAGGGCATCTAGAATGTAAGCACAAAATTAAAAAGGAGTGGAATTTATAAAATTTTTGTCTTTCCTGTACTCAAGGATTCTATTGGCTATCTTATCAGAAAATATAATATCCCAATCCATTATCTCAGAATTAAGAGCAGCATGAATCAACAGAACCATTTGAATAGAAAACCTAGCTAAATTATCATTACCAAACAACCTACACATCATTACTGCGGCATAACAATATGGAGGCAAGAGAGAATCCACAGAGTACATACTTGATGCCTCATGATTATGTTTTTCAAGGTTATTTCTCCATTCTTTAATCGGCTCGGACTGGTTTGGATGTTCCGTAGAAAATTCTTTAAGGAAGTCCTTGTTGTAGATATTTTGTGGGTTCAGGAGGTGGTACATTGCTTTAATATCCTCTGCTTTGAATGACCCGAACACTGATCCAGAAGCAGAAAAAAAATTTATATTTTGAATAGCCACATTGTCAACCACCCATCTAATAACATCATAATAGGGAAAAATATTTTCCCGAGCAGCAACTCTGTGCAGAAATGAGTTTGCCAATGAACCAAGAGGACTTTCAGAATCCGAGTTTGAGTTGGCTTCATCAGGAACTGTGGCCTTAGCTTCCACAACTCTAGGGTTTTCCTTTTCCAATAGATTTTAGACATTTTCCCATGAAATTTTCCCAAGTTCCTGGTAGGAAGTGTCTGTAACCAGATTATTTTTTGCTATTTTCTCTTTAGGCAGCATTGTAATCACAAGGGCTTTTGCTACAACGGTAGCTTTAGATTTTATGAATCGTTTTGACATTTCAATTTTGGGCAAGTTCTCTCTGGTCCTACAAATGAAAGGATTCGATGTTCTTTTGTTCTGCAATTGAATGAAAAAATTCAGCTGAAATAAAACATAATAATGAGAATGGCTATACAAGGATCTATTTATTAATTACTATCTAATCTCCCCATGTTTATAGCATAAATGCCCTCTAAGGGGTCACATTCATGCATTCAAAACAAAATAAATCGTGATCATTTTTCTGATTTTCAATTAATGGAAACGTACAATCGGAGATCAACACATCCTTGAAATAAATGTTAAAATTCCATTTTAATTCCTTGCGATGCGATGAATAAAGAATATGAATGTGAAGTAACGATCGCATCACAAATCTTCAAAGGTGTGGAAAATAACATAACATAATTCATGCCAATTTTCAATTGCAGTAATTGCATCAGGGCTTTTAAAATGAAGTGAACCGTTTAATTTTTTCTCCGAAAATGCGATTGCGATGAGAGATGATCCGTCGCATCAGAGTTCTAAAATGAAAGAATGCAATGTTTCAATTTCTTCTGAAATGTGATTGCAATGAATCACATCACATCAGACATATATACAAAAAGCACAACACTTTAAACTCATATGAAATGCAATTGCGATTGAGCACGATAGCATAGGAAATTTACAAAGCAAAAATAAATCTTTCAAAGAACTCTCTGAGTTTCCGATTGCGATTACTATTCATTTTAAATTATTATTAAGTATAAAGTCTTTATAATATGTTTGATATGTTTAAAAGGCTTTATAACTCATCGGATCAGAAAGTTATTAAAGGTTGTACACTTTGTGAAATAAAAATGTGATATGCATCCTTTTATCAATGAATCTTTTATTTCTATTTAGGAATAAAGATATAAAAAAAGGGACCTATTTTTAAATGGGATTTATTCTAAAATTTAAAAATGGGGAGGGTTGTTGTACAGTACAACAGGTTGTTAAAGGTTAAGGTTAGGGTTAGGGTTAAGGTTAAGGTTAGGGTTAAGGTTGTTAAGGTTAAGGTTAAGGTTAAGGTTGTTAAGGTAAGAATAAGGTAAAGGTTAAGGTTAGGTTAGGTTAAGGTTAAGGGTAGGTTAGGGATGAGATTAAGGTTAAGGTTGTTAAGGTTATGGATAAGGTTAAGGTTAGGGTTAAGGTTAAGGTAGGTTAAGGTTAAGTTAAGGTTAATGTCTAGGTTATGGTTAATTTTAAGGTTAAGGTTAAGGTTAAGGTGAAGGTCAAGGTTAAGGTTAAGGTTAACACTGAGGTTAGGGTTAGGTTATGGTTAAGGTTGTGTTAAGGTTAATGTTAGGTTAAGGTTAATGTTATAGTTAAGGTTTAGGTTACGTTAGGTTAAGTTTAATGTTAAGTATAATGTTAAGGGTTTAGTTAAACTGAACATTAAGGTTACCTTAAGGTTAAGGTTAGGCTAGGTTAGGTTAAGGTTAAGGTTAAGGTTAAGGTAAGGTTAAGTTTAAAGTTAAGGTTAGGTTAGGTTAAGGTTAAGGTTAACATCAGGTTAAGGTAAGGTTAAGGTTAAGGTGAGGGTAAGTTTAAGGTTAAGGTTAGGTTAAGTTTAATGTTAAGTTTAAGGTTTATGTTAGGGTTAAGGTTAAGGTTAGGTTAAAGTTAAGGTTGGGTTAAGGTTAAGGTTAAGGTTAAGGTAATGTTAAGGTTAAGGTTAGGTTAAGGTTAAGGTTAACGTTAACGTTAAGGTTAAGGTCAAGATTAAGGTTAATGTTAATGTCAATGTTAAGGTTAAGGTTAGGATAAGGTTAAGGTTGTGTTAAGGTTAAGGTTAAAGTTAAGGTTAAGGTTAAGGTAAGGTTTGGTTAGAGTTAGGTTATGGTTAAGGTTAAGGTTAATGTTAGGGTTATATTAAGGTTAAGGTTAGGCTAGGTAGGGTAATGTTAAACATTTAGTTAAGGTTAAGGTTATGGTTAAGGTTTAGGTTAAGGATAGGTTAAGGTTAAGTTTAAGGTTTAGGTTATGGTTAAGGTTAAGGTTAGGTTAAGGCTAAGGTTAATCTTAGGTTAAGGTTAAGGTTTTTGTTATGCTTAAGGTTAGGGTAATTTTGGGTTAAGGTTAGGGTAAGGTTAAGGGTTTATTTAAGGTTAACATTAAGGTTAAGGGCAAGGTTAAGGTTAAGGTTAAGGGTTTAGTTAAGGTTGAGGTTAATGTTAAGGTTAAGGTTAAGGTTAGGGTTAAGGTTAAGTTTAATGTGAAGGTGAAGGTGAAGGTGAAGGTGAAGATGAAGGCTAAGGTTAAGGTTAAGGTTAGGTTATGTTTAAGGTTAAGTTTAAGGTTAAGGTTAAGGTAAGGTTAGGTTAAGGTAAGGTAAGGTTAAGGTTAAGGTTAAGGTTAAGGTTAAGGTCAGACCTGAACCTTATCCTTAACCTTAACATTAACCTTACACTAACCTTAACCCTTAACCTTTTAAAGGTAAGTTTAAGGATAAGGTTAGGTTAAGGTTAAGGGTAAGGTTAAGGTTAAGATTAACATTAAGGTTAACCTTAGTGTTACCTTAAGGTTAAGGTTAAGATTAAGGTTAGGTTAAGGTTGATGTTAAGGCTAAGATTTAGGTTAAGGTTAAGGGTTAGGTTAAAGTTAAGGTTAATGTTAAGGCTAAGATTAGGGTTAAGGTTGTGTTAAGGTTAAGGTTGGGGTTAAGGTAAAGGTTAAGGTCAATGTTAGGTTAAGGTTAAGGGTAAGGGTAAGGTTAAGGTTAAGGTTAAGGTTAAGGTTAGGTTAAGGTTAATGTTAAGGTTAAGGATAAGTTTCAAGTCTGACCTTAAGGTTGAGGTCAAGGTAAAGGTTAAAGGTTTAGTTAAGGTTAAGGTTAATAGTGAGGTTAGGGTTAGGTTATGGTTAAGGTTGTGTTAAGGTTAGGTTCAGGTTAAGGTTAAAGTTAAGTTTAAGGTTAAGGTTAACATTGAGGTTAAGGTTAGGTTATGGTTAAGTTTAAGGTTAATGTTAATGTTAAGGTTAGGGTTAAGCTAAAGTTTTAGGGGGTTAGGTTAGGGTTAAGGTTAAGGTTAATGTTAAGGTTAAGGTTAAGGTTAATGTTAGGTTATGATTAAGGTTAATGTTTGGGTTATGTTAGTTAAGGTTAAGGTTAAGGTTAAGGTTAGGGTTAAGGGTCAGTTTAATGTTAAGGTTAGGTTAAGGGTAAGGTTAGGTTAGGGTTAATGTTAAGTTTAAGTTAAAGGTTAACCTTAACCTTGTTGGAGTCCTGTAATTTGGCTGATTGGTAAACCAAATGATAGGGTAACATTAGACCAAGCTTTGGAGCCCTAGGACCTAGCCTTCCTAGACTCAGAGAGGGCTCTCTCTATTATGCAAAGGATGTAAGCTTGTTTTCTTTTGTATATTTGATTTTAGGCTAGTTATTAAGTATGTTTTGGTTTGTTTTAAGTTTTTTTGGGGGAACTGATTAAAAGGTCAAATATATATGGAGTTCGTAAAATCAATTTGGCTATGGGGTCAGATAAGGTCAAGATTGTCTTAATGATGGACAAGGTATTACTGCAGGGCCGATTTGGTCGAGGTAAATGGATTCTTTGGGTGAAAGTGAAATGAGATGGACATTAAGTTTGTGAAATACAAAGATATTTTAAGCATAGATAGTTAAAAAACAAGTATTCATGAGTTAGGGCTAAACATTAATCTCTATGAACGAAACTCAAACTGATAGATGAAGAAAATAAACAATCCAATGATACATAGAAGTATAAGACCCTCTAAATTTGGGAAAATCACCTTCAAAATTTTGGGAAAACAAATAACACTAACAAACAACTCAATCTATAAATAGGGAACTCCTAAACATCATATCTTGAGCTATCAGGAACTTTGAAATAAGACTGCAAAGCATGGACAAAGGGAAAGATCGAAACAAGACCTCTTTGACTTAACTAAAACAACCAATAATTCAGAGAGAGATTTCAGAAATGGAGTTTTGATTAGCAATGAGTAAGTAGGGCATACCGTGAGTCATACTAGACAACATACATAATAAGCATTAATAAAACAAGTAACAAGTTCTTAGTGAACCAAAGAGAAATTAAGAATTCTTTGGCATGACCAAGAAAGATGAAAACATTTAAGTTGCAATGAATTAGGAAATTTGAGGTGCCTCTATGGGCATATCTCAAAATTATTCTTTACTAAACTACAACGATAAAGAAGCATGAAAAAATGTATGAGAAAATAAGAAAACATAACAAATAAGAAACACAATACCATTAACCAATCCATGCAATCCTACACACAATGCTCCTCCATCATCAAGCCAAGTAAGAGATCATCCACTTCATAAAACAAGTATTTCTTAAAAAATCATAGTGCTATGTATTGCTCTCTATAAATCAAGCTCTCCCTCAGATTACAATGAATCCTCTTTGGTTATATAGGCCTAAGAGGAGGAAACCCACCTAGAGCAACTAGAAGGCCATTTCCCAAAAACAAATATCTAAAACTGTCCTTGAGGCCTTACAAGGTCCAAAGCACAAAATATCCTCTAAAAATATATTTTCGGACTAAAATAGCAAAAAGGAATCACTTTCAGGCCGACACATGAAATAAACTTGCCTAATGCACATTTGACCAGTCATACTCAGAAAATTACTTTTCAGCAAAATCCTACAGGAGTGTAGCAGTAGAAAAAAGTTTGTCTTGTAGAGGACTTTTGAGGGACTTCCTGATGTTGAAACGGGGCTTGTGATGGCTGGTTGGAAATCCATGGATGTCTACTTTCCGGAACTACTTGATTTTTCTCAAACTAATTCTGGAAATTCTGTCAAAAAGTGAAATGAGTGAAAAAACCCAGGAGTGTCGCGCTTGCCGATATGTGAGGCAGAAAGGTAAAAATTAACTATTTTCCTTTTGAAGGATCAAAAAATCTTCTTTTGATCTGAAAATTTCTGAGTATATTCCCTCCAATTTGCTTCATCCAAAAATATAACTTTCATCATCTGATTATGCTCCAAGAAAAAAAGGCAACGCCCATGAATTTGTGTAATTAGGCCCAAAAATCACAAAAAACAAGATTATGTCAAAAAATGCTCAATTTTGGTGAGTAAACCCCTTAAGGGTTCTTTAGAAGCATGCATAGAATCTTGAGCCAAAATTTCAAGCCTAGACATGTCTTTTCCTCCTCTTTTCATCGAGCGCCTTCTTTAGGCAGTTTTGAGATTTTCTTTGGCAATCTTTAGTTTTCTTTGGGCAAACTGATTCAACTTCTTGTAATGCCCGGTAATCTTCCTTTGCAAACCCAAATCTTTGTTTGACTTGTCTAATGTGTCCTCCAAATGTTTGTTTACTCTTTCGAGCCAAGACTCTTTTTCATTCTTTATCTCTTCGGCAAGCAGCTATGTGAGAGGATATTGTTGAGCAAGGGCTGATTCTTCTTCCCTTTGCCTCTCCAAAGCTTTCCTGAGACCCATGGTCCTAGGCCTTTTCCTTACCACTTCTTCTTCTTCTTCAACATGATCAAATTCACCCATGTATTCCTCAAGTTTTACTTGTGACTTTTGTGCTTCCCTTTGTTATTTGAGTGCCCAGGCCTCACAGATGGCCATTTGCCTGCTCATTTGTCTATTTTGCATTTGTAGAAAATGAATGAGGTCCTTTGACCTTTCTAGGTCAGTTTCTAAGTCCTTAAATTGACCTTATCTGTTTTGCAAAAGGGACTTAAGAATTCTGATTTGATCATCCTCAGCATCACTGTATACTTGGATTATGTCAAATTCTCTTTCCTTTTCATAGCTTCTCTCCTACTACTCAACTTTTTCCTTGCCCTTGTTTTGGATAGGCTTCTTTTATCTTGTCCTTTTTGGAAATTCAACAATAGCTTGCTTAAGAAATTTGCCTCTACTTGTGAGCACTCCAGTGACATTACTAGTCACAGCTTGAATGATCTTCTTCTTTGCAGATTTGGTGATTTTAGTCTTTGCCATATTTGAGGAATGAATCATGGCCCCTTGCCTGGGAGAGGCAGCAAGCACATGTCCTTGAGGGTTATTTTCATGCTCACTGTTTGCATTGTCTCCTTTAGGGCTATCATAATCTTGCTCACTGTTCTTGTCTTCTTTATTAGGGCTGCCTTGTTCACTGCCTCTAATTCTGTCATGAATGTCTTTAGGACTGTCCTTTTTACCCTCCTCACTGTTTTGAGCTTGACTACCACTGTCTTCATTATTCTGCTGATTTCCACTTTCACTGTTTTCAGTTGAGTTAGGGCTGTCTTCATTAGCTTCACTATTTTGAACTTATTCATGTGTGGTGCTCTCACCATGCTTACTACTTTTATGTCCTTTATGTGAGCTACTTCTATCTTGAATGTCTTCATTTTCCTCTTGCATATTGCCAACTTCTTCATCACTGTGTTTTCTGAAATTGCTTTGCTTATCATCCTGCGAGCTATCTTGATTAGTTTTAGTGTCACTGCTGGTCTCATGGATGCCACTTTCATCATGTTTTCTGTCTCTTTGAAGACTTCTTTGGGAGTAAGCACAAAGTCATGACCTACAATGTGAACCTGCTCTCCATCTAATCTTAGGGCAAATATCTCAGTTAGGAGAGGGTAGTTAGTGACCTCTTGTATTTTTTTGCAAAAGTAAAGGAAACCCACTTCTTGAAAATAGGACAAGATTAAAGGGGATGCAATGATTTGCTTAATAGTAGTGGGTTCAAACCTATTGTGATAGCCTGCCTTCTTGACTTTCCTTGGAGGAATATTTGTCTTACTGTTTTCTTTATCCACTCAACACACAAGTTTTCCAAATTGAAATAGGCCTCCTTCCCTTTAAAATACTGTTTTTCTTATTTTTAAGTTCGGATTTCAAAATACCTTCAAGACCAAAAATGAGATGCAAGGGAATGGAAAATACCTTTGAAACGTCCTTGCTGTGTTGAAAAACCTAAATTTTGAGCAAAAACTAGTTTTCTGTCACATTTGGGCACATTGTTGTGGGTTCCCGAGCGCTCTTCCAGGTGCGTCGCACTATCCCACAAGCAAATCACACCCCTTCAATTTTCCTTTGGAGAGTGACTACAGGCGTGTCGCATCCTACAACAGGTGCATCGCGTCTTAAAAATTTTGCACAATAACTTTCCTAGGGTTCTAAAATTTTTTCTCTCCTCCCTTTGGTGATTTTACATTTTTTCCTTTGAGTTTTAAAAAACCAAGGGAGACCTTTTAGAGTGTCAACAGACCCTTTTTAAGAAACTGTGTTCATATTTTTAAAATTCCCTTCTCGAAAACATGTTGTTTTACCCCTGTTACATCATTTGAGGATGGTCATTCAAAAAGTGTTTTGACCCTTTGTGTACCTATCACCAATAAATAGAATGAAAAATAGAAATGTGTGTACCTTCTAATAGTCTCCTGAAAACAAACCTGGTGTTTTCCATTTGTGTAGGAAACTTTCAAACAACAATGCCTTTGTATTTTTCATCAAACTGAAGATTTTCTTAAAACACAGTGTCTCTCTGTCTACCATTTAAAACCTTTTCCAACCAAATTTAACCTTTGGTGATTTTCCCTCTGCTCATATCTTGGAGGAGGAATTCTGGCTAATGTAACCACTTAGGTCACTCAAAACCACTATTGACCCTCTGCTTATTAGTGAAGGAGGTCTTCTCAAAATAATTTCTGGGCGCTTGTTTTACACTTCAGGTTTCAATATTTTTATAAATTCAAGGCTCTTTCTATCAATTGAAGAAAGTTTTCCTCAAAACTTTAACCTTGTCCTTATCATCTAATGGAGGCATCTTAAAATGCAAACTGCTTGTTATCCTTGTTTACCTTTTAAAAGAGCTAGTTCATATGAAATGTAACTCTTGTTGCTTGCCCTCTACTCATATTTTGGAGGGAGAAATTTGATAATTTATAATGGTCCTGTCTAAAATGAAGGATGCCCCTTTTAAATAAACCACCTGTGTGAATTTCTCTTTTTATCAGTTGCAGAAGTTACCTTGAACAGAGCTTTGTCTATCTCTTTTACCATTTAAATGAGGTTTCTCAATCAAACTCTAGCCTTGGATTTATCCTTTGAAGGATGCTTATACGAAAACCACTAATGATGGCATTTCAACACCATTATGTCAATCCTATGCTTGTTTATGAAGGAGGTCATCAAACTATGTTTTGAGCCTCTTCTTGTTTATGAAGGAGGTCATCAAACTATGTTTTGACCCTCTTCTTTTTTATGAAGGAGGTCACCAAACTATGTTTTGACCCTCTACTTGTTTATGAAGGAGGTCATCCTAAAACATAAAAAACTTATCTTCATCAGATATTGTGTCTTTATTTGTCCATTTGAAAAGGGTATAATGGGAAAACTGTGATCTTTTACTCATCACTTATGAAGTCCTTCAAACAAGTTGTCCTCTTCCTTTATGAAACCTTTTCTGTAATATATGTCTCCTTTGCACTATATCACTGTGAAGATTTAGGAGTAAATAATGTTCTTTGTAAATGGTGAGCGCCCACTATTATGCATCTTTGAAATAACTCTTTTTCCCTTGACTTTGTTTTCATAAGGTGTAGTGAATTTGTCTTTGACTTCCTTTCAGAGTCCAGGTTTATGGTAAGGTATAAGAAGAAGTTGTCCTCTTATGCCTTCATGATGATGCCTAATTTCTTTAGACTTCTCTCTGTCAAGACTGTCCCTCTTACCTAAAAAACAGTGATTTGAAGGGCTAGGTCACCTTTTGGAGAGATTATGCAAATATGCCTTTGGAGTTAGTCATGGAGTGCTGAAGATAGACATACCTAATCCCTTGTGTCCTTTTTCTTGATGGAGGACCTTTGTCCTTTGGAATTCTTGGATTTGAAACCAGTAGGCCTCCTCTTTTCATCGTCTGTGCTATATGATTTCTGATGGTAAACTGCTCAGTATTGAAATATTTCCTCAAGTGTATCTTTTGCTCATACTTTCTTACTTTCATCAATGTATACACCCCTGCAAAGATGTATATAGATGTTTTTTATCTTTGGAGAGCTTTCTAGGTGTTTCATGAAGATCATGCTTGAAATGATCATTTTTCTTCACACGTGAAATTTCTTTCTCTTTTCCCTGATTTGAACCTTTCTGAGCTTTGCTCAAACAATATACAGTGACTATTTTAGTGGTGTATGACCTATGGATAGACAAAAAGATTTTTTTTGACAAAAAATGAGAAATGAAGGTTAACTACTGTTGAAAATAGGGTTTTTGGCTTAGAGATATTTTTGTCAAGGTATTTGCCCTAAACACCACCACCTATACTTAGGGATTTTGTCATAGATTTTGAAGAGTTTCTCAGGCATAATTAGGTCATCATATGAAAAATTAATCAGTGAGAGAGGGGTAGAAAACTTTTCCAATGTTTGACAGTGAGCTGTGTGGAAATAGGGGATTTTGAATATTCAAAGATACAAGGCTTGTGATGGCTATAGACAGGGAGGTTTTGATGATTTAGGCCAGGACTCTAAACTGAAGACCACTTTCATTACAGTATGAAATTTAGGAGGTAGGAAGATAAAAAATTGTTTGAGGTGTTTTCTAGATGAAAAATTGACTGATTGAGATTGGTTTCTAGAAAACTCAGCCAAGGAAGCTAGTCATTAAAACAGGAAAAAAATATTGATGACTAACAAACCTTACCATAACCTTGACCTTAGCCTTAACCTTAAATACACTTAACCTTAACCTTAAACTTAACCTTAACCTTAACCTTAACCTTAACCTTAATAATAACCTTAACCTTAACCTAACCTTAACCTTAACCTTAACCTAAACCTTAACCTAACCTTAACCTTGACCTTAAACTAACCTTATCCTTAACCTTAACCTAACCTTAACATTAATTTTAACCTTAACCATAACCTAAATACACCCTTAACCTTATCAAACATAACCTTAACGATAACCTTAACCTTAACCTTAACCTTAACCTAACCTTAACCATAACCTTAACCTTAACCTTAACCATAACCTTAACCTTAACCTTAGCCCTAACTAAACCCTTAACGTTACCCTAACCTTAACCCTAACCTTATCCTAACCTTAAGCATAACATAAACCTTAACATTAAGCTAACATTAACCTTAACCTTAACCTATCCTTACCCTTAACCTTAACCTTAATCATAACCTAACTAAACCCTTAACCTTAACTAACATAACCTTAATCTTAACCTTAACCCTAGCATTAATCTTAACCTTAACCTTAACCTAACCTAGCCTAACCTAACCTAACCTTACCTTAACCTTACCTTAATCTAATCTATCCTTAACCTTAACATTAACCTTAACCCTAACCTAACCTAAACTAACCTAACCTTAATGTTAAAATTAACCTTAAATAAACCCTTAATCATAACCTTAACCTTAACCTGAAGGTTAAGGTCAAGTTTAAGGTTAGGTTAAGGATAAGGATAAGGTTAAGAGTTAGGTTAAGGTTAAGGTCAATGTTAAGGTTAGGTTATGGTTAAGGTTAAGGTTAAGGTTTAGGTTAAGTTAAGGTTAAGATTAAGGTTAAGGTTAAGGTTAACGTTAAGGTTAACCTTAGTGTTACCTTAACATTAAGGTTAAGGTTAAGGTTAACGTTAGTGTTACCTTAAGGTTAAAGTTAAGGTTAGGTTTAGTTATGTTATGGTTAAGGTTAAAGTTAAGGTTAAGTGTAAGGTTAATTTTAAAGGTTAGGTTAAGGTAATGTTAAGGTTAAGGTTAGGGGCAAGGTTAAGGTTAGGGTAAGGTTAAGGTTAAGGTTAAGTTAGCTTAGGTAAGGTTAAAGTTAGGTTAGGTTAGGTTAAGGTTAAGGTTAAGGGTAAGGTTAATGTTAATGTTAACGGTAATGTTAATGTTAAGGTTAAGGTTAAGGTGAAGTGTTTAGTTAAGGTTAAGGTTTATTCCCAACCTTAACTTAACCTTAACCTTAGCCTTAGCCTTATCCTTAACCTTAACCTTAAACTTGACCTTAAACTTAAGGTTAACCTTAACCTTAACCCAACCTTAACCTAGCCTTAACCTGAAAGTAACCTTAACCTTAACCTTAACCTAACCTTAATTTAACCTTAAAATTAACCTTAAGCTTAACCTTAAACTTAACCTCACCTTAACCTTCAACTTAACTAAATCCTTAACCTAAACCTTACTGTTACCCTTAACCTTAATCATAACCTAACCTTAACCTAACCCTATCCTCAATATTAACCTTAACCTTAACCTTACCCTAACCTTAACCTTAGCCTTAAAATTAACCTTAACCTAACATTAACCTTACCTAACCTTAATTTATCCTTACCCTTAACCTTAACCTTAACTTATCCTTACCCTTAACCCAAACCTTAATGAGTTTAAGCTTAACGTTAAGCCTAAGATTAAGTTAAGGATAAGGTCAAGGTTAAGGTTAACATTAAGGTTTAGGTTAGGTTAAGGTTAACGTTAAGGTTAATATTAGTGTTATACTAAGGTTAAGGTTAAGGGTAAGGTTAATGTTTAGATTAAGGGTGAGGGTAAGGTTAACATTAACATTAAGGTTAGGTTAAGGTTAAGGTTAAGGGTAAGTTAAATATAAGGTTAAGGATAAGGTTAAACTTAACGTAAAGGTTAAAGTTAAGGTAAAGGTTGAGGTTGAGGTAAGGGTTAAGGTTAACACTAAGGTTAACGTTAAGGTTAACACTAAGGTTAGGGTTAGGTTAAGGTTAAGTTAAAGTTAAGGTTAAGGTTAAGTTAAGGTAAAGGTTAAGGTTAGGTTAGGTTAGGGTAAAGGTTAAGGTCAAGGTTAATGTTAAGGTTAAGGTTAAGGTTAGGTTATGGTTAGGTTAAGGTTAAGGTTAAGGTCAGGTTAAGGTTAGGTTTAGGTTAGGGTTAAGGTTAAGGTTAAGGTTAAGGTTTAGGTTAGGTTAGGTTAGGGTTAAGGTTAACGTTAACGTTAATGTTAACCATAGTGTTACCTTAAGGTTAACCTTAAGGTTAAGGTTAAGGTTAGGTTAAGGTTAAGGTTAATGTTAGGTTAAGGTTAGTGTTACCTTAAGGTTAAGGTTAGGTTAAGGTTAAGGTTAAGGTCAAGGTTAAGGTTAGGTTAAGGTTAAGGTCAAGGTTAAGGTTAGGTTAGGGTTAAGGTTAAGGTTAAGGTTAAGGTTAAGTTAAGGTTAAGGTTAAGCTTAAGGTAAGCTTAAGGTAAGCTTAAGGTTAAGGTTATGGTTAAGGTAAGGTTAAGGTAAGGTTAAGGTTAAGGTTAGGTTAAGGTTGAGGGTAAGGTTAATGTTAAGGTTAAGGGTTTAGTTAGATTATGTTTAATGTTAAGTTTAAGGTTAAGGTTAAGGTTAGGTCAAGGTTAAGGTGAGGTTAAGGTTAAGGTTACAGTCAAGGTTAAGGTTAGGTTAAGATTAAGGTTAAGGTTAACATTAAGGTTAGGCTAGGGTTAAGGTTAAGGTTAAGGTTAATATTAAGGTTAAGGTTAAGGTTAAGAGTTTAGTTAAGGTTAAGGTTAACGTTAACCTTAGTGTTACCTTAAGGTTAAGGTCAAGGTTAAGGTTAGGTTAAGTTCAAGGTTAAGGTTAGGTTACATCAGGGTAAGGTTAAGATTAACGTTAAGGTTAGGTTAAGGTTAACAATAGTTAAGGTTAAGGTAAAGGTTAATGTTATGGTTAGGGTTAGGGTTAAGATTAAGGTTAGGTTAAGGTTAAGGTTAAGGTGAAGGTTAGGTTAAGGTTAAGGTTATGGTAAGGTTAAAGTAATGTTAAGGTTAAAGTTAAGGTTAAGGTTAGGTTAAGGTTAAGGCTGCATTAGGGATAAGGTTAAGGTTAAGGTTATGGTAAGGTTAAGGTTAAGGTTGCGTTAAGGTTAAGGTTAAGGGTAAGTTCAAGGTTAAGGTTAGGGTAAGGTTTAGGGAAAGGTTAAGGTATTGCTAAGGTTAGGTCAAGGTTAAGGTTAAGGTTGTATTGATTTTAGGTTTAGGTTATGTTAAGGTCAAGGTTATGGTTTAGTTAAGGTTAAGGTTAAGGTTAAGTTTTAGGTCAAGGTTAAGGTTTAGGTCAAGGTTAAGGTTAGGTTAAGGTTAAGGGAAGGTTATGGTTAAGGTTAAGGTTAACGTTAAGGTTAAGACTGAGGTTAGGGTTAAGTTTAAGTTTAAGGTTAAGGTGAAGGTTAAGGTTAAAGTTGGGGTGAAGGTTATGTTAAGGTTATGTTAGGGTTAAGGTTAAACTTAAGGTTAAGGTTAGGTTAACATTAAGGTTAAGGTTAAGGTCAAGGTTAAGGTTAGGTTAAGGTTAACACTAAGGTTAGGGTTAAGCTTAAGTTTAAGGTTAAGGTTAAGGTTAATGTTAAGGTCAGGTTAAGGAGAAGGTTGTGTTAAGTTTAGGTTAATGTTAATGTAAAGGTTAAGGGTAAGGTTAAGTTTAAGTTTAATTTTAAGGTTACGGTTAACAGTAAGGTTAATGTTAAGTTTAAGGGTAAGGTT